>ML677349.1:9133909-9193518 GCA_007922305.1 Dermatemys mawii
CCTGGCTGTGCAACTCAGCAGTCACAGAAATGGTAGAGGCAGAGGGGGCTCCTGCCCACTTGGCTCCCCTTCTGACCATGCTGACCTGCACTGCCCCCCACCCAGCCCTCAACACTGCGGGGCCAGAACAGCTTTCCCCCACCCCCTGCAGCTTCTGACCACGCTGACCTGCACATTCCCCTCCCCCTCCTCCTTCCCCCATGGGCTAATCTCCCCTGCCCTGCTCAGTCCTCAGCCCTGCCCCGCAGCAGCTCACCCTTCCCCCGCGGGCTGGCTTGCTGGCTCCCTGCTTCTGTCCGGCTCCACTGGCTTGCCCCGCCCCTGCTCACCTCCCACGGGCCAGGGAGTGAGCCTGGACGGGCCGCATGTGGCCCGCGGGCCGTATGTTGTGCAGGCCTGATCAAGAGTGACAACTTAAAAAAAAAATAGAAAATTTTAAAATATCTCCTTGGTCATTAGTTTTTAATAAAACAATTTTGGTTAATCATTTAAAAATTCTCATGTTTCAGGTATTCTTACAATGGAATGGTAATTGTTTTAAGTGCATATTCAAAATGACTAGTCCATCCAAAACCTTTTGTGTGGAAAGTGGCACTAATCCTATACCATGTTTTAATGATCAGGGAAGTGACCATATATGTGCTTCAGCTAGAAATGTCACACTTCTTTAGTAGGTACTTGTGATGAAGTGGGAATGTTCTTGATATTTTCTCTGAATATTGTGCAGGTGCCTCAGTTTCCCCTATGCATTTCTTAACTGTCTAGGCAGTGGGATAAAGGTGTGTGATTGTTGCAGAGCTCTAGGGGGCCAGTGTGATGGTGTCTGCACAGGGAATGGCCAACACTCTGTCTTCTGGCAGTTGATGGCCTGGGCCTCTCTCCTGCACGGTGTCAATGGAAGGTGGGAGAACAAAGGGATCAGGTGACCTCCCGGCCCAGGAAAGAGAAAGGCCAGAGGAGGGGCTGGAGAGTTTCAGTTTAGAGCTGGCTGGGGAAATGGAGGGAGGCCCAGATGCAGTTTTGACTTCCCTGTCCCCAAAGATGGACTTGATTGAGGGGTCCTGTTCTCTGCACCTACTAGCTCTGTTTTAGACTGTGTTCCTGTTGTCTAATGAAACTTCTCTTTTACTGACTGGCTGGCTGACAGTCATGTCTGACTGTGGAGTTGGGGTGCAAGGCACTCTGGCTTCCCCAGAAGCCCCAGCTGTGTGGGCTCGCGGTGGGAAGCACAGGGTGAGGAAGGGGATGCTGAATACTCTGAGGTCAGGCCCAGGAAAGCTGAAGCTGTGAAGCTTCTTGCCCTGGGGACAGTCTGCTCACAGAGAGGAGGCTCCCCTAGAGTCCCGACTGGCTTCACAGGGAGTAGTTCCAGAGCATCACTTGGTGACGCTGTGACAGTACTGATGGACAAATTTTAAGAATGAATGGATTTCAGTGTAGACAACACATATGGTCAAAGGTTAAGTCCAACTTCTGTTAATTAAAAACAACAATAAGCTGATCATCCAAGGAACAGGCAATATTTTAAAATACACTGCAGCAGCCATAGTTTGGCTGGGAATAAAGTAGCAACACAGAAAAAAAAAAAAGGTAAATTTATTTTTCAGGATTTTACTAAAACCTGACAATTTTAAAGACAAAGAAAAACTCAGCACTGATAAAGAAGAAAATTCTTTAAAATTAAAAATGTAAAATCCAAACCGTTGCAGAATCAGATATTTTACTGGTTAGATTTTGTGAAGTTGAATTCATTTAACAATGGTTTATTTTTAATGTCTTAATTTCATATGGAGAATAGCATATCTGATAGCGTTAATCACAAAATGAATTTTTTCACCCACCACAAAAAGTTTTGATTAAATGAAAATGTTTACATTAACCTTGTGTTTTCATTGAAAAACCAAAAATTTAAATCAAGGCATGTTTTGATTTTGGATTTGCTGTTTTTTCAATTAAAACAAAAAATATCCATACAAATGCATATTTTCCATGAAAATGTAAATGATGTTAAAAAAAATTTCTGTCAATTTTTTTGATGGAAAATGTCTGGTGATCTTTAATATTTCACATAAGACAAAGGTCAAACTGGGTCAAGTCATGGCTGAGTCATATGGCTCAGTAAATCGGAACTTTGAAAACAGAAAGCTGCTGCAAAAGTCTGTAGGGTTGCAAAGACACCCTTCAAAATATGTGTTGAGAAATAAACAATCTTTGCAGACAGCTTGAAACAATAACTCAAAAGACTGGAAAATTTATATCAACATAGCTACATTTCTCATGGGCATGAAAAATCCACATCCTGAGAAACACAGGCAAGTCGACCTAGCCCTTACTGTAGACAGCACCAGAGCAACAGAATTCTTCTGTCAATTTAGCTACCACTTCTTCGGCAGGTGGATTACCTATACCAATGGGAGGGGTTCTCCTGTTGATGTAGGTAGTGTTTACACTGCAGTGCTACTAGCTGTGACATTGTAGCAGTTTAAGTTTAGACACATCCCAGAGAGACAAGAATTGTGCCCAATAATTTCAATGTGGTGTTAAATAAAGCCTAATTATGACAATTTAAATGTCACGATTGTTACCCAATGTGAACATTGCCAGTGGATACACACACACAAATTAGGGACAATCATATTATGAAGATCTGCACAATATGGTATGATTGGCATTTCATTTTGGTATGGAGTACATGGCACTTGGTCAGCAGGCAGAGATTGGGGAGGTACAATGACTACGCCATCATCCAATTTAAGCCATAATTCAAGGACAAGCATGGTAGCCATGCACTGCTTTACTGAATGGCTGTGCAATGACTAATGATGTATTTACTTCACATAGCTTGACATGTTATTAAACCTCAAGGGGATACAGTTATATACCCATCTCTCCCTTGCCTTCTTTCATTTATCAAATTAAATTTGCATATTTTACACATCAGATCACTCGTTTTGGCTGCTCCCCTTTCTGAAGATAAGAACCAATTAGGGATGCAGCAAGTTCAGTTCCATGCAAGGAAAATAAACCCATGAATCAAGACGACTTTAAAGCAATGTGTTCTGCATGTTTCTCCACAGCCCACAAGAGAAAAATCTGTAGAGATGCCAGTTTGTTTTAAAATAAATTTTAGAGCTCACAAAACATGCCACACTGACAGCACCAGGGTTGGAAATTATATTTCTCCACAGCTGAGGTGGGGACAGCATGCGCCCCTGCTCAATCCTGCCAGCATGCCTGGGACACTCATTCAGTTCTTGTCCTGAGACTGCCTGTAGATGTGTCACTTGCTATGGTAGCTTTGGTAATGTAGCCCATGTCGACTGGGAACTGCACTTGGAGACCACTAACTCGTTTTTACAGAGGCAGCCATCAGATGGCAATATATTTGTTTCTTTCTAATTTTTATTAATTTCAAAAGCAGAGTCAGACAGTTCAAAGCCAGGGTTGCCAAACCGACATACAATTGCCTGTAAATGGAGGCCACACACTCTGCAGTTCTACAGATCAAGAGTTGGATTCTTAAGTTATTTGTGTAGTTTTGGAAAAGACCAATAATTTATTGACTCTGATAAGATGCAGCTGAATCGTGACGCAGGAAAATACAACTAAAGATAACAATGTAGCCAATGCTGTGACCCCCATGGTACTGTTCAGCTCTGCCATGCACACTAACCTGCTTGTTTCATGTTATGTCTTGTCTTTTAGATTGTAAATTATTTGAGGCAGTGTTTCTCGTTCTCTTTATATGTACAGAACCTAGAACATATTAAAGGTGAGGTCCTCAAAGTTCTAATGAAGATGAAGGGGATCATCAAGAAGAGGCTTTTTAATATCTTAAAAAGTAAGAAAAGGATAAGACCTTCTAAATCAAACCTAATACATACAAACTGTGAGATCAGGGATCCTAGCAGATTCACAATTTACAAAACAATTATAACTAAGATTTTTTTTTCTGAGCATAAGGATAATTGATTCTATATGTCCGACTATCTAACAACAGCATCTTACTGGAATAATATGATCAAAGATCTGTTAAAATAGTCATTCACAAGTAAAAGTGAAATCGAGGTAACTAAAATACTTCACTATGTCATAGAATTATATATGCAGTATATATACCGTGACAAAGTTCCTCCTCTGTCTTGGTGGGTCCTGTGCATATTGGCGGATTCGCCTCAGAGATTCATGGCAGCCCTCAGTTTGGCCACTTTTGCTAGTGGCTCACACTTGCCATTCACTCAGCTAACCTCATCACTGGTCAGCATGGGGAAAAGGAAGGAAAACAATTCCCGCAGTCTCTGCTGATCTACCTAGTGAGTTGGGGGACAGGCCAGAAGCCTTCCCCACACTCCAGGTCAACTCCTCTTATGTCCAATGGGGGGAGGGGAATGGGGAGAACCCGGGCCCATCCTCTATTCCAGGTTCCAGCCGAGGGCCCTGTGGATCACAGTTGTCTACAGTCTTTCTTGTAACAGCTGTGTGATAGCTACGACACCCTGAGCTACTTCCCCATGGCCTTCTCTCAACACCTTCTTTATCATCACCACAGGACCTTCTTCCTGATGCCAAATAGTGTTTGTACTCCTCAGTCCTCCAGTAGCCTGCTCTCTCACTCTCAGCTCTTTGTGTGCCCCTTACTGACTGAAGTGAGGTCCTTTTTAAACCAGATGCCCTGATTAGCCTGCCTGTCTTAAATGATTGTAGCAGCTTCTTAATTGGCTCCAGGTGTCCTAATTAGCCTGCCTTAATTGATTCCAGCATGTTCCTGATTGTTCTGGAACCGCCCGTTACCTTACCCAGGAAAAAGGGACCTGCTTAATCTGGGGCTCATATTCCTGCCTTCTATCACGCTCCTGAAGTACCGCAAGTTGCAGCCGGTTTGGTTCCGGATTGCACCGAGGAAACAACTATACACACTCGTGCTCCATACCTTTCACGTCCTCATCCTCGCGTCCTGCCTTGACACAAAGTGGTGGGACCTCCTCCCACTTCTGGAGGGTGAGGAGTCCTGGTGGACCAGCCTATATTCCGGCCTAGTTCCGAGGCCCACCAGGATGTTAGTTGGTGGCTCCTTCACAGAACCGTGAGCGCAGGCATGTATTTGGTGTGGTTCACATACGTCCTGGACATCTGCCCTTTCTGCAGTGTGAGGGACACCCTTGTGCATATTTACCTGGAGTGCGCCAGTTGTAGCCCCTATTCCAGCTCCTCTTGAACATCCTGTTACATTTTTGGTTGCACTTTCCCCATCACCTTCTCATCTACACACTCCTTATCCATGGCCGCATGAAGTCATGGGACCTCCTTGTCAACCTCCTCCTAGCCCTGGCCAAAACAGCCATCTATAAAACCAGGGAGAGGAGGTTGGCCAAAGGGGTCTCCTGTGACTGTGGGGCCTATTTCTGATCCTCCATCTGCTCACGCATGTGGCCAGAGTTCCTCTGGGTGGCGTCCGCTGGTTCCCTTGACGCCTTCGAGGAGTAGTGGATGCTGTCTGGGGTTCTCTGCTTGGTGTCCCCATCAGGTTCCCTTCATTTAGCCCTCTGACCTCACTCCTGTCCCTGTTTTAGTTTTAGTTGTCCCCCATACTCGCTTGGAATCCTGGTCTTATGGATACTCCCCTTAGGCTGGAGGGAGGTCCTTTAAGCAGTGGTCCTTTAGCAGTGGGCGGGTCGGTCTGCCCACTTCCTGGATCCTAACAGGATCACTTTCCTATAGCCATCTGGCTCAACCCTGTCACAATACATAATAAAATGCTGTGCCTCCAAAATTATTCACAACTTGAAACTCCTAATGGGATAACTTGTTACATACTGGAAATGTTCTCTATTCTTGTTTTCAAATCATGTTCCAGAAGGAGTTAAATTTTACCATTGCTACAGTGGTGGGGCAGGGAGTGAAACCTCAGTGAAGCTGATCAGGGTAACCACTGACATTCATTCAGGAGAAATGTAAGAAATAATCAACCTCCTTTATGTAACCAGATAGATGAAACAATAGAAGCCACTTTCAAAAGACCCAGGCAAATGGCGAGGCTAGAGTAGAAGCTGAACCACATGCCCCAAGGTGTTTCCCTAGACACTAATATATCAAACTCGGGGGTTAGGGAATTGATTGTGGAGCCAGGTGTGGAAAAGAAAAGAAGCAGAAATACACAGGAGGAGCAAAGAAACCCCAGTCACAGTCAGAGAAGCCCTGGTAGGGTGAAATTTAGGAAGAAAGCCGAGAGAGAACTTTTGGGTAAAATGCTAGCTAAAGGAGGCTTGGAATTGTGAATAAAATCTCTCTCATATTGTTTAATTCCTATTGTGTTCAGGGAGCCAACACATTGAACATTCTGTGTAAATAAATTGGATTTCGTCAAAGAAATACCAGATTCCATCATCAGTATCTCCTCCTAACCAAAACAACCTGCAAGGCCCCCCAAACTGACTACCTTCTTGGATTAAAAAGGAATAATACTGCTGTAAAAAGTGGGATCTGGTTTCTAGGGAAGGAAATTGTGAGCTGGTACTCCTGTTGAACAAAAATGGAATAATGGGGGTGCTCACAGAAATCAAAAATGGCTCAAAGGAATTAAAACAAGACCTAAAACAAAAACTAGTTTCACAAATAGGATTAAAGCTGCACCTGAAAAGTTTCCCAGAAAGGTGTGGGGGATGATTTACAGATGGAGATATAATGCTCCCAATCTAGAATGGCAAGATGGATCAATGATGTGACCAGCAACCTGAATGTCAATAATCAGAAAATTTTCCATGGAGGAGACCAGGAACTTGGAACTTGCTAACAAAGATGAGCGGCAGCCAGGACTTAAGCAGATGAAAAATCATTTTAAGGAGAAAATGGAAGAGTCAGAGCACACAGTGAAGTCAGATGCCTAGATGTGGAATTGGGCCAGTCAGAGAACTTGGTAAGACTAGACATTTGCAGCAACAATTTTTTTAACCCCATTTGTAACCCTTAGTGGCCCAGAGAGGGGAGACCAAACTATTTATTTCAACTGAAATGATGGAAAACTCCACTATTGTTGAGGAAAGACTTCATGGAAAGCTTATCTGTCTCAGTTCAACATCATAGCTCAAATGAATGGCTGGAATTTCTAGCACCCAGCATAAATGGTCCAACTCTGATGTTCAAGTGGTCCAACTGCGTTATCTAGATCTCATGGTGGGAAAAACTGTGGGGTTACAATATTGCAGTAAAAGAGGCCTGGGCACAAGCATGGTAATCAGCACAGTGAAAGAGAGGAAAATTATACGGCAAATGCAGCCACCACGGAAAACAGCATCACCTCAGAATACTCTAGTAAAGGCTTTCTGGTTGCAGTAGGAGAGCCTAGAGTTTAAAGATGAAAATATTGTATAGGAAAAGAGGCAAGCCAGCAGGTAATAGGTACAGGGATGGGCTGGTTGTACCAAATACATTGAAAAAAAGGCTCTGAGGTTATGTTGTGATTTTAAACATACTGGACTTTCTGGGGTTGCAAAAACCTTAGCTATGGTAAGACAAAATTTCTATTGGAAGACATGCAGGCAGGATATAGAAAACTGGTATAGGAAGTGTGATGCTAAAGCAGGGAGAGCCCTAGGCAGCAGCATCTCAAGGGGCGGGGGGCACCAACAGAGTATATTGCTGCTGACAAGCTTGGACTTCTACCTCAGACAGACTGACAATCATCATTTCACAAAATGGTCTCAAACTTATCCAGTAACCAAGGGGGGAACTAATAGCAGAGGTCTGTGACTGTGCCAATAGCAGAGGTCCCAGTTCATCTATACTTCACCAGATTTGGAGTCCAAGGTGAATTACACAGAAATCAATGGAGAAACTTTGAATCTAAAGTTTTTCCACAGGATTGACAGATTCTAAGACACCCAGAAGGGCACAGAGAAGGAGCAAAGAATTCCCAGTCAGAGATGCTCTGGTAGCATGACTCTGAGGAACAAAACTAAGAGCTTTTGGGTAAAAGTGCTGTCTGACAGAGGCTTAGAACTATCTCTTGATATTTGATCCCTACTGTGTTCAGGACACCAGGACTCTGCATATTCTTTGTAAATAAACAGGTTGCATAAAGAGACGCCTAACTCCACCATCAATTTCTCCTCATAACCAAAACAATCCACAAGGCCCTGAACATTGACTAATAGTTTGGATCAGAAAGGGGTAATAAAAAATGTATTAGGCAGGAGAAGGCAAATTTAGCCACCAGCATATCCGGGTGTGATCACCTCAAGCTTTTCTGTTAGCATTGCTGCTAATATTTCATGTATAAAGTCTGTTATTTAAGTGCCTTGTTTAAATATAAGAAGGGGCATAGGTATGAACTACTGCATATGTTATTTCCATGAGTGCATGAGCAAAACTAGGTATTTAGCACATGTAAATGGCCAGTTAGCTATGTAATGAGCTATTTGCAATGTATGCGTACTTAAAATATGCACACAAACATTTTTTTAAAATCAGGCCCTTAAAAATTAGCTCTCAAGCCAAAATTACCCCGTAGAGCCTTCTAGCCTAGGCTACAATGGAGACAACTTCCTATTACAACAAAGAGGTGCTTCCCTCTTGGAAGTGACTATGTAATGAAGCCTTTGTCTTCATATCACTACCCTGGCCGTATCACACCCCACAGAATTGCTACACATGGCTATCTGACTCAAAGGAATAAAATAAGAGACACTCTGAGCGTTCTTATGTATCCACCAAACATACTGATATACGGAAGAGTACATCCCTGGCACAGACTCAGGGAAGAATGCAGAAGTCGCCTCTTCCTGGGTGGCCTTCTAAGGCATATAAGCAGAACTGGCTCAGATCACTGAGTCTAAGGATCTCACCATCCAAAAAATTGGCAATTAAGGGTCTGTCCTATCACTGACAGATGACAGAATGCCTCAACTCAACTATAAGGTTGCTGGTACTCTAGACTGCTGGGTTATTCTCCATTAAATAAACTCTGCCTGAGATTCAAACCCATCTCTCTCAACCAACTCTCCAGTGTACCCAAAATCAGAGTGTTTAGAAAAATTTTGACCTGGTGCTTCATTTGTCAACAAACACTGAAATATAAACATGAAAGAAAAATGTGAAAATACTTTGTCACAGAGATAAATTGAATATAAAATATTTTGTAGTAAAGATGAGCTCAAGGTGTGTGTCTGTTTATCGATGGACAGATGAGGTGAGACAGAGGTTTGATGACTTTCAATTAGATACAGACTCCTATGGGGTGCTTTTGAAAATTTTATCCATAGTCCCTCAAACTTCAGCTAAAAAACTTTCTAAATTTGCAACTCAAAACAGTAGAGCAGTAAATAAAACATTTTCTGCACCTTATAAGCCCCAATGAATTGTAATGCTGTTTACTTACCAACAGCTTGATGCTTAGTAAGTTTGCCAGCACAGACTTGTGCTAACAAATAAATGTTTTATTCTCTCTTTGTCACTTACATACATGCGTGATGTGCACTGGCAACTGACCCAGCCGAGTGTTTGCCCAAGTCAGGGTTTTGCATGTGTGCAATGGAGTGCATGCAAAGCAAGCCCACTTTTGCACCAGGGTAACCACAAACTTAGGCCCTGATCCTGCAAAGACTTACACATACTTAGCTTTATGGATTGTGGTCTCAGTTCAAGAAATCATCCTTGTCCAGGAAACCATTTAAGCATGTGCTCAAATGGAGTAGATAAGGAGTAGATATCAGTGGCTCTACTCACTCACAGTATCTAAAGTTAAGAGTGCACATAAGTCTTTGCAGGATAAGGGCCTGTCATAAGTATAAAGTAGCCTAGAATTACTGTTTACCTGTAAGGGGTTAAGCTAAAGGTAACCTGAGAGGTGGACAATTGACCATTGAGAAATTCCTCAAGAGACAAAGGATTTTGGTTTTGTTTTCCCTTTCCAAAATCTCTCTGTTCAACTCGGCTATGGGACGAATCACAGCTGTTTCTTTCACTGTAACTATAAGCTTTCTATCAAGTAAGGTAGTCAGTAAGTTTACCTTCTTTTTATCACTTGGAAAATTCTCCAGTGGGTGGAAATTTATCTCTGTGTTTCTCTAATACTGTAAAGCTTCAGCAGGAGGATAAATTCGGGAAGTGGGTTGTCTTTAACTCTTTACTGATTATTGTAGTGTTGTTCTACTGATTTTCTATAAAGAGATTTATTCCTTTCTTTTTTATTTAATTAAAATCTTTCTTTTAAGAATTTGACTGCTTGTTTTCCATTGTGTAAGATCCTGGTTTTGGATCGGGCTCGTCTCGCAGGATCAGGCGAGGTTTGTTTATTTTTTTCTCTCAAGCTTCCCAGGGAAGGAAGAAGTTTGGGGGGCTTAGTGGAAAGAGAAAGAAGGGTCCCAAACTCCCCTTTGTCCTACTTTTTGGATAACTGAGTTTGGTGGTGGCAGCATACCAGGTCCAGACACAGAAGAAGTCTGGGGGGAAAAGTTTTAACCTAAGCTGGTAAAATAAGCTTGGGGGGTTATTTCTTTTTTCATGCGGGTCCCCACATCTGTACCCTAGAGTTCAGAGTGGGGAAGCAATCCTGACAGGGCCTTACTCTAGACCAGGTTCTAGGGCAGGTCAGAATTTCAGAAAATCAAACCAGTTTTAAGTATGTGTCTAAATGTGGAGTTAAGAGCGTAAATTGGGCACTCGTGTTTGAATATTTTGGCCTATGATTCTACAGGTAATGTCTACACAAGAACTTTTAAAACATAATTCATATATATACATGATTTGGTTAATTACACATGATATCTTTAAAAGACATGGACAAGCTCAGGATCACCTACCAACTGAATTACAAATGCTGTCTAAAAGATAATTGGTTTTATACCTCTAAAAATGCAGGAAGGTTTTCAATTCATGACATAAATCCAGCTTCATACATGAATTTTCAAAAAAAGACAGTTAACTGAGAAAGATTTACCTGCCAGAAGTCAGCAACAGTAGCAGGAAGAGGGCCCTGAGTAGCAATATATGCAGGGTTCCTGGGATCATGGTCCATCTGGAGTGAGAAAAGAGAGAACAGACTGGATTTATTAAAAGCAAAAAACTCTGCTAGATGGGTTAGGGAAAGACAGTTCTTCTGTCTATAACCAAGGACCACTTAGAGGACTGCTGTGCCCCCATGTCCTTTGATGGTGAGCAAACTATTTTATTTCTATTCCTTAGGTCAGAGAAGCTTCCTTTCCATAAAAGAGTGAGGTTACAAGATCAATATCAGTATGACTGATGATCAGCATTCTATGTCCTAAATACGTAATGTAAGATCATTTAAGAGAAGTTGCGCAGAAAAGCATTCACTTGAGATCCATACTCTTGGTTTCACAGCAACCCAAAAGTCATTTTGAAACATTTTTCCTCACCAAGTGTTAGGAATGCTGGGCCCATCTAAATAATTGTTCCATTTCCACCGTGCCACTCAAGGGCACATGTAACAAGCAAAAATGGAGAACAAATTCAATTTCTGGCTTTTTCTGGCTAGTTGATCTGTCTAAATGCGTGCTTCTAGGCTCAACAGAGGAAGTTCTGCTTAAAAACCTTAACTAAAACATTTAATTCAAAGACTGATTGAACGGGGGTGGGGGGGAGAGCTAAGAAACAAAGCCACCAAGAGTAAATAGGATTAATGTGTTCAATGAATGTTTTCAAACTGATGGGTGGTTTTCTTGGTCTTAAATCTCAAGCCCCATTCTCCTGATAAAGGGAAGATCAGCTGAGGGATTTTTTTTAAAAAAAATACTCATTCTAACCCTTAAGAGACCAAGACAAAACTTTGAATGTAAAGAGAAAGGGCCAAATTCTTCTTTCCCATTGAAGTCAGTGAGAATAATTTGTAGCTAATGCCAAGTTACTAAGAACAGAATTTGACTTAAAGACTTTACTTCACCCCAACACAGTTTTTTGTACTGTAAGTGAAGTTAAGATCTTAATAGGAATGAATGCAAGTCATATTTCTGTTAACAGGCATCTACTGAATTTATTCATAGCCTATCAGAATTTTCAGTGATGGTGGATGTCAGCATAAAAGAAGGCACCTCATAATTATGTGGAATAGAAAAGAGGGAAGGAACATAAAAGAACAGATGTAAGTTATTCTAATAAAACAACAATGTGATGAATGTTGCAAAAAAGTAGAAAAAACCTCTTATGCTTCTAATTTTCTGATGCATAATTAAAACTGCACCTAATATTAAAATTCACCCATGACAACACAATGCAAGTAAAATTATGCTGCTGAGTCCATTTTAATAAAAGCCTACTTTTAAAATACAATATACTGTTAGAAGAAACCTTGACAAAAATAATTGTGTTTCTAATTCCTTGTTTGCATTATAATCTTGTTTAGGCAACTGATTCATTGAGATGTTTGCCTTTTCAGCAAACAATTCTGTGGAGCAACTCTTCGCCTTTTGCCAAAAGCACTTTTTGAAGCAGGACATTTAGTATTGCAGGTATTTTGAGACCAAGAAAAAATAGCTTTTTCACAAACAGAAATATGATCATCAGCAAAATTTGGGAATCAGGTAAGAAGGGCCACATTTTTCAAAAATAATGTTTAAAATTAGGCATCTAAACAAGGGTCCAATTTAGCAAAACATGTGATTAAATCCCGTTGACTTCAATGGGACTTAAACATAGATTTAATTGCTTTGCTGAACTGGGCCTAAATAGTTTGATTTTCAAAAGCAATCTGCCCAGAAGGTCCCACTGACCTCAATGGAAACTGCAGTGTGCTTAGGACTTTTGAAAGCAAGCCACTTATTCAGATGTCTAATTACAGATTTAAGAGCCTGATTTTAGGTTTCTCTCTGAAAATCGCAGCCAAAGCAAATAAGTTAATAGAATTAAAGATCATAATTTGTTTGGATTTTCTTAAAACTGATCACGTGGGTGTGTATACACCAGAAAACAAAGGCACAAGAAGTCAATGATGATGTAAATAGCACTGTCCTGGAAGAAATACTTCTAAACACACAGCTATACGATAAATCAGGAATAGGCCACTCTTGGCATTTCAGCATTAATCAGCTACTGTCACGAAGATGCTGTTTGGAACGTGGCAAACATCATAATGAGCACAAAGTGGTGAAATGTATCATCAATTTAACAATAACTCAGAAGACAATTACAAGCATTAACATTCTGAGCACATTCTGTTGTACAGAAAATAATTATAAGCAGGAACACTTTGTATGCTCAGAGCAAATAGAAGATGGCAGAAAGCCCTATCATGCTATTAAATGATCTTTAATTAAACAAAAATAGAGCAAAGACTAAACTAATTAAACATAATGCCTGTTTTTGTTAACTTTTTTATATTTACAGCTTCAAAGACTACATATTTTAGGAAGACTTTGAAAAGTCACCACTTTGACCAAATCTGATATGACATAATCTAGATAATTGATGGGTCTATTCGTTTATTAATATAATTTTTAAAAAGACTGTCAAGGGCCCTTTTTTATTGTCGTTAATAATAACTGGAATAAATAAAATCAGTAATGGTTTTTAAACCAACTGATCACTGAGCAAAGCACAGCATTTTATATCCTCACCTAGTCACTATCCTCCCTCCAGGATCCATTACCCACTTACTTTCCCAAAATTAGACAAAAAACAAGTCATTCAGAGCAGAAAACATCAGATCCCAAACTATCAATTTATTAAAACAAAAAACAGCAGGTATGGTTTGCTAAAGTTTTGTTCTGGAACAATCTTTGAACAACTACATATGTAACGTTTTCTAATGAGAACAAAATTTCTCTCTGTGTCTCTCCCCCATCCCCTGAAAAGCTCAAAGTTCACATGCTTTACATCAGCAGTAAATGGCCAGCCATTTTTAGAAAGAAAGTGGTGCAATTATTACAAATGTTCTACTATAATGGAATTTTCATTTTCCACAGCAGCACAGGAATGGCAGAAAAGATTGTGTGATAATGTACCAGTCTATTTTTCCATGATTCCATTTGGGGAAGGGAAAAGAAAAGGATCAAGGACCACTACAAACCAAAGCGCAATTAACTGCATTAATTCTGATTACTATCACTGCTAAAAGTTCACAAGAAAGAAAAACTAGGCAAAAAGAATCTTCAAGGAACTATCTATCCTATTCAGATTTATTGTCAGAAAAGGGGTTTTGTAGAAGATCAAACCAAATAACTCTTAAACCTAAGGTGGGTTAATAACATACCTGTTAACTATTGTCCACAAAAGAGCAAACTAAAGGTATAAGTGTATACCAGCATCATTAACCATTATGAAATCTTATGTAATTTATAAATTTATTACACTGACATATACACAGGCTCCTAGGATCACTACTGTACACAGCCAAATAGATGGATATGCTGTGTCTGAGGTGAGTTCCTTTATACCATTTTTACCTGGATTTAAATCCACTGACTAATAGAGTTGCTCCTAATTTGTACTGGTTTGAGATTGGAAACAGCATATTCACCCTGTATGCAAGAATGGCACATCTATCGTTTTCATCATTATAATACTAGGAAAGCAGGTTAAGAACTGACCAGTGCCTTACAACAGACATAAAAAACAAAGCAATTTAAAATGCAGTTCTCAGGTCTGATGTTTTTTGCAACATTAATACAGTTTACTTCCACACATCCTTTCATTACTTACAGGGACTGTAAATATTCTTGTGTTGCACTGAAATTTCTTTCCTTAATAGTAAGCAAATACAGTACTATTTAGTCATCACTTTCATCTCTACAGTAAAATAAACAAAAAGGTGGGGTAGTAATTGGTCCCTATTTTTATACTTGAATTAAAATTTAAAACAATTAAAAAAATCTTTCTTTTATAAACCATTATGGAATGAAAGAAATAACTCTGGTTGTGAATGCCATTATGAATTTCAGTGTCTATTCTCCATGATAAAATTTGTGTGCTGTGTTTGAACAAACTGTCATGTTAATGACACTCCTCAGTCCAGTGTCTTCAATAATAAGCAAGCTGAGTTTTTAATGTAGTTGATGGGGTTTTTCCCCCCTCTCAGACACCCTATGAGGAAAAACAGAATTCCCATTTACTTTCATGACCTCTGATTTAAAAGCAGAGATTGCACATTATTTACTACTGGATGATTTCCCTGAAATTTAATGAGGACTAAGTACAAATATGACAGATGTAATTATCACAGTTTTATTCTGCACAGTCAGGGTCTCCTTGTGCTGTAATTGCAAGCTTTTCATTCAACTGCTGGTGGCAGAGTTATTATCTGAGCACTTGATGTTATTGCAGAGGAAAGGAAAGCAGACTTCCACCTCACTTTCACTCCATGGACTTTCATAAGAATCCCTTCTGCCTTGTTTTACACTAAAATAAAATTAAAGGGATAAGGAAAGCACCTTGATCAAATCACTCTACTGACCTTCCCTACACACTTTCAATCATGTTGTGGGCATGAGTCTAACCCCAGTTTTCATAACATACTGGGAAGAATGGTGGTCCTGAAGGGGTAGCTTTTTTAAAAAGAAAAAAACATGTGGGCAGGTGGCCAGCTCATTGTCTAGTGTGGAGAATTTTTTTCAGCCTGTATTGCTGCGCTCATTTAGACTTAAATCAAGGTTGAGTGAGGCACAGCTGGAGATGGGACCACTGACCCCAAAGCTGGATATACATAGCTACAAGTACACCCCTGGAAGCCTCCTTTTCTGAGTCTTGAATATAATTGCTTTATTTTACACTGCACCCTCTTCAGAAGCCTCACACATGCAAGGGGAAAAAAATTAACTGAATCTTCTAGTTCATTTCAGACTGTCCTGATTTTGTGTTATTAATGGCCACATTGCAGTACACTACAGTACTCACTTCCAGTCCAAGCACTCCAAGTCACAAGTGCACCAAAAACATCATTGTATTGACATGATAATTACTGAGGTTATTTAAACTGAAAGGCAGAATTCTAAAAAATAATAATAACGGTATTCTTATTGCAAGAGTGAGTAAAGGAGGAATCACTGGTATTTCAAATCTACTGTATGTTCCAAGAGAGAATAAACCAAGTATATAGTTAATAAAGCTAAGAGAAAATATCTCAGACAAAAGCAATAGCAATATGCAGTATAGACATTAGGCTCTGCCTTCAATGACTGTCTCAGCTGGATAAGAACTACAGATCAAGCTTTCCATGTCCTCTTAGGGACTAGTTCTAAATGAGTCTAACCTGGGGAGAGAGGAAGGATTGGGAAGTCCCAGGATTGCTACAAACTAGAATGGCTCAGTCTTTCCAGTTTCTTTCTGTATTAACTGGTGAACTGATACCAAATTAACAAATCTACCTAAAACAAAACATCTTTGGCTTTGCATAAACTTAAATAGCTTCTGACAACTAAGTTTCCACTGTGGACTTATCGATGGGTCACTGCTCCCCAGCAACCTCCCACCGCGTCCCCTTCAGGAATTACAGACTCAGTATGCTGGGTTTGCATACAGTTAAAATGGAACACAATGAACCCTTGGGAAACAATTCTGATCTTGCAACAGTTTCCTTTTTTCATGTAACACAGACTGTGCTTGTTTGATCTCCACAGACTTGCAATAAACCTGGGCCAGATTGTTTCCTCCTGTGGGGTAAACACTCACAAGTTTCTCTTTGCAGTTTTCTCCAGACTGTGGGCTCGATCCTGCTACATACTGTAGCTCTAGGCAGGACGATCCACTTGAAGATTCTGCCCTGACTCTGGGGGGTCCATTCCCACGTATGCCCAGAGGACACCGTTCTCGGGTGCCCCCACCCATACCATCACCACAAACTTCTGCGCATTTTCATTTAATTAAAAAGTTTCAAGGACCAGATAACCTAGGGATTTGTATATGGGTCCATTCCCAAGAACTCTGGGTACTTTACAGCTATATCGGACAATGAAGGCCAGACTGCTGGACTCTTACTCTCATGAGTATTTACTTACACCACTACTCTTGTAAGTAAGTGCTCACTAATATGAATAAGCGGTTCTCATCCTAGGCCTTAGAAAATAGAGTATCTTGTTTCTGGTTTACAGCTCCCACTCCTGTCGTCATAGCAAAACCGCTCAATCTGTACAATTAAACTAAAGCGTGGTCTACACTAGCAATTTAGGTTGCTATGTCACTCATGGGTGTAGAAAATGTACACCTGAGTGATGCAGTTACACCAACCTAACTTCCACTGTAGACACTGCTAAGTCAACAGGAGGGCTTCTCCTGTCAACATAGCTACCACCTCTCGGGGAGATGGATTATCTACATTGACAGGAGCAGCTTTTCTGTCCGTGTAGAAAGCATCTTCACTGAAGCACTACACCAGGGCAGCTGTGCCACTGCAGCCTTTTAAGTGTTGACAAGCCTGAAGGCTTTGCAAGACTTGATCAGCATAACTCATTGACTGTGTTCTGAAGAAAAATAAACAATGAAAGATAGGAAAGAAAGAAGCCTTGAAGCTCTAGAGGAAGAACCTCAGGTCTGGCTGAGTTGTGCACAATGCCCAATGGGAGAGTGGGTGTGTGTGAAAAGGTGGCTTTAAGCCACCATTATGATCCCCTGATCCTCATGCTGACCAGGGAATGGCCAAGTCCCAGACAGATATATGGCAGTCTAAAGGCTGCTCTAACTTATGCTCAGTTGCCCTTGACCCCAAGGGGCCATCCCAGCAACCAGGGATCCCTGGGAGTGCAGGGATACTCTGGTCATTCCCTTTTTCCTTAGGGCAGGAACCACAAGTGGCTAGTAGGCCACCAAAAAATTCTCTTACATAGGGAAAATCCTCACATGGTCAGATCCACTTGCTTTTATTACTCCTTTGCATGACTGAATATTAGAATAGTCAGAAGTGGACCAGTGGTCTGGTCCCCAGAGTACATAAGAGGCACAACATGCTGATACTCCACGGCACCCTAGGGACTTTCAGGACATTTGGTATCTTGTTATGACTTTCTGGAGAGAGTTTCATTAAACTAAATTATACTCAAGAAAATCAAACCTTTCAAATTCTGTTCAAAATACCAGATGTGTAGCTCAGAGTACAATCCCAACAAGATGCTCTTTTAGAAAGGGAAGTGTTGTCAACAAAAATTGGAAGGAAACAACCTGTAATTTCAAATCTTCCTGTTGCAATTTGCCAGTTGCATAGTCCACACAAAATGATTTAACAGAGTGTGACACTGGAAACTGATTCAGGAGCCAGTAATAGGATACGTAGCATGCTGCAATGTCACCTAATTCTTAGCCTAAATGCCTGGTCAAAGTTATTTCCTTCTAATGATTTTCAGTATCCTAAAGTGACACAAATAAAAATCACCAGTATAAATAGCCACCCAGTTAGCAGCCTCAGAGAGTCAAGGACTAAGTGGGAATTGAGAAAATACTGCTTCCTCATGCCGAGAGATGGTTCTGCCATGTCAGGATTGAGACACTATGATAGGGCAAAGCTGTTCTGTAGCTAAAAAACAGAGAGGCCTTTAGGCTCTAAAATGATTGCTCTATGATATAGACCCAAGTCACTGTTATTACAGTAGTGCCTTGCATCAAGTTAAAATATTATACTGAAAGGCTAGGGATAAAAACTGGATTATTTGGATTACTTCACACTGGATACTGTACTTACAATTGGGCTGGCATTGATGTAGTCTGAATTGTCATGGCTATTTTCAGCTTTCAAGCATATCCTGGAATGATCATCTGCAAAGGTAAAATAAAATATAGCATTTCCACCTACATTTTCCACACTTGTTAAGTTAAAAATAATTAAAGGCAAACCAGTGTACATTTCAAAAGTAGATAACGTAAAATACTGGGGGAGAGTTATTTTCTTTTAATTCCTAAGTCGGCATAGCCTTGCTACATTCCCAACTTCATTCATGAAATGGAACTCTTTGAAAGAATTAAGATTAGCAGCCATGTTAGTCTGTATCCATAAATAAGACGAGGAAGACTTGTGACACCTTAGAGACTAACCAGTTTATTTCAGCATAAGCTTTCGTGGGCTATAGCCCACTTCATCAGATGCACAGAATGGAATAGAAATATATCTTACTTCTGTTCCATTCTACGCATCCGATGAAGTGGGCTATAGCCCACGAAAGCTTATGCTGAAATAAAGCGGTTAGTCTCTAAAGTGCCACAAATCTTCCTCGTCTTATCTCTGAAAGAAGATTTTAGAGGCTAACCTCCAAAAACTCATGGTAATCTACCAGATGTGGAACAGTCTCACATAAGAAGAGGGACGAGCTCCATTGTTCATGACATCTAAGACTAGACTAGGAAAAAATCCTAAAAAAATCTGTAGAGAGCAATCCTGCACTTGTAGGGAGATAGACTAGATGACCCAATGGGCCTTTTCCATCTAGCTTCTTTATAAAATGGTATTGTTCTGAAACACAAAGCCAGGAGTTAATTCATGCAGACCTTGCATTTCTGATTATTTCTAACAGGAACAGCAAAGTACAATTTAGGCCTGGATTGTGAGATAACAAATTGCCCAGAATTAGCGACAGCACATTGTTCAGCTGCTGCTGGCACAGCATGAGAAAGAACTTGTGACTCAGAGTCTCTCTCCCACTTCCGCTGGAAAAGAGTAAACTGGGTCTGGTACATACTCAATACAAAACACGATCTGGTGGAGCTAACCTGCTCAGTGCAGTAGTTTGATGGAGCCAGGCCCATGGAAAGAATTTTGGGGCCCTGGAACACTATGTTCACTGGGGCCCCATTCCGTCCCCTTTCACTTTATTCTCACACCTTACAGAAGTTTTTTTGGTGGCCCTCTGAACTCATGGTTGTACCGGGTCCCTTCCAACTTTCCTCCCCTCTCATCAGCCCTGGATGAAGTCAAGGCCCTGCCTGTTTCCCAACCCTCTCACCCATCGGTGCAGGTCTGAGAAGCTTTCCTCCACTCTCAGGGTACTACTGATGATGAAGGTAGCCTATGCAAGGTTGCAGGGACAGGCTTTCAGTCCCCCTGCACATCACACTAATGAGGCCATGATTTGGCCCCTTAGCACTAGTAGAACTGTGTCCCAATTTTAGTAATTCTCTACACTGTGTAACATTTAATGGGGCATCCAACAGCACAATTAACACACATGGAAATAGGTTGAGAAGACATTAGATCTGCCTACTTTTATTTTTGAGGGGTGAGGTAGGTATTGAGTATGTAAACAAGATGGAACGACTACCTGGTGTTTTACATCAGATAGATTGGACTTCTCATTTGTATGATCTGATGAAATGTTATTTACAGCCATTTGATCTCATCAGCAAAATTAACCCAGCAATGGGAGCACTTCTGCCGAAATCCAATTAGAGATGCAAAAATAATGTAGAAGGACTCTTGGCTCCTCTCATGAAATTATTCCATAAGTGGCACATCAACATAAAACAAGAGGAACACCAAAAGACAGAGAAAAAATGTGGTCAAGCCATTCAGCTCAGGCTTCCCTGTGAAACCACTATACAAAATTAAAAAAAGATTTATGATCCAAAATGTTAGCGGTAGTAGATGTCTTAGGAGGAGAGATGTGTACTTGGGATATATCTACATTGCAATCCGAGGTTAACTGAAGCTCCAGCAGACACACCTGCACTAGTATGGTTAAAAATACCAGTGAAGATAGCATTACAGACATTACAGCAGATTGTGCAACACACTGGGAATCCGGAGGACCTACTCGCAGTGCTGAACTCTGTGCTGCCATATCTACACTGCAATTTTTAGCCAGGTCAGTGCAGGTAAAACTAGAACAGGTATGTCATACTTTAGATTGCAGTAGAGACTGTGATGAAGTGGGAATGTTCTGAATGTTCTCTCTGAATATTGTATGAGTGCCTCAGTTTCCCCTATGCATTTCTAAAGTCTCTAGGTGGTAGAATAAGGATGTGTGATTGTTTCAGAGCAGAGGGCCAGTGTGATGATAGAGAATGGCCGACACCCTGTCTCCTGGCAACTGCTGGCTTGGGCCCCTCCCCTGCAAGGTGCTAGCTGAAAGTGTTGGAGAACAAAGGGATCAGGTGACCTCCTGGCCAGGGAGAGAGAAAGGCAGAGGAGGGGCTGGAGGGTTTTCTTTTGGGCCTGGGAAATGAAGTGAGGTGCAGATGGGGTGGTCTGGCCTCACTGCCTCCCCCGCCAAGATGGGCCTGGCTGAGGGGTCCTGTTCTCTGTACCTACAAGCTCTGTTTTAGACCATGTTCCTGTCATCTCTAATAAACCTTCGGTTTTACTGTCTGGCTGACAGTCACGTCTGACTGTGGAGCTGGGGTGCAGGACCCTCTGGCTTCCCCACAAGCCTGCTATGGGTGGACTCGCTGACAGAAGCGCATGGTGGGGCAGGAGATGCTGAATGCTCCAAGGTCGGACCCAGGAAGGTGGAAGCCGTGTGAGCTTCTTGCCCTGAAGACAGTAGTCTCAGGGAGAGGAGGCTTCCCCAGAGTCCTGACTGGCTTCATATGGAATAGTTCCAGAGAATTGGCTGGGGACTCCATGACAGAGACATATTCAGGTGCCATTTTCAGAATAAAGAATGACAAAGCTCATTCTGCTCAAACTTATGTATAGCACAGCACAGTAGGGATTTCTGACTACATCAGGGTGTGTGTGTCTATTTTTTCTTTACAAGAACTCTATTGTATTATAGATATTTTTACCATGGGCAGCTTTAGGGCTTTGTGACATCTGAGATCATAAGGGTGGCAGTGACTGGTCAGAGAAAACTCCACAACCTTGCTTATTTTAAAGGACATATGAAGAATTATAATAGCTCTGCAATTTTCTGGCTACAGGAAGCACATGGTTTAAATGTGCTACATGTGGTCTATAGACAAACCTGCACACTTCATGGAGCTAAACAGGCATTTAGGAGTGTGGAATCAGTCTGGGAATCAGTTAATTTTTAAAAATTTAATACTATGTCATGATACACCACATCAGTGATGCCATCTTATTACGGTGCCATGGTAGGTTTATTGAAGGGTGAGAGGACTAATATGTTTGTAAAGCATTTGATGATGAAATGGAAGAATCCCCTTTTGATCCTAAGAAAGCTCCCAGAGTAAGTTATGAACGTGCTTTCTTAAGAGTTTATGCCTATGTTTTCTTTCAGGTGGCATCAAGTGTTGGCAATGAGCCCATTAGGTTCATATGTGTTTGCTGACACGCCAAAGCCTCCAGAATCTGGTAGTCACTCTCCGGAAATATATTCAGCAATTATGGACATCTGTTCTTTGTGGTGACAATAATGGTAAATAGTGACTGATGCAACTTCAGTGGACAAATAATTTTGCGTTGATTAAGCTGTAAGCAAAGTAGACTCAGAGACAGAAAAAGGCAGGAAGAAGGAGAAAGAAAGGGAAAATAACCCGGAGAGGACCCACAAGAAAGTTAGAAAGATGAATAAGGGAACAGGGTGGACACAGAAAGGAACTATGAAAGTGGGAAAGAAAATATAACTCTGAACAGGCCTAATGCTAGTCATTATTCCCACTAGTTCAGATGTTTACTAGATCTACTAAAGCTATGTTAAATATCATTCTAGTTCTTTGCATTTGCTATTATTCTGGCCAGATCAGAAACGACATGTGACAGTGAGACATGTGAGATGGGAAAGTTGAGGAAAGGAAGGCTCCTTAATCTGGGGGGCTGCAAAGGAGAAAACACTACACACAATCTTTTAGCTGGTGCTATATAAAATTAGGTGTTTTTATCTAACTTAGGTACTAATATAGACCATAACAGCAATGCACTCAGGATTGCACAATCTTCAATGCATTTATCCTCACCACACCGTGGTGAGTTAGGGAAATTCCCCATTATTTTTCATATGGGGAAGTGAGGCAGAGCAAGATTAAGTGACATGCCCAAGGTCACACAGGAAAGCTGTAATAAAGCAGGGAATTGAACCACCATCTCTCAAGTCCCAGACCAGCATCCAAACCACTGGACCAGTCTTCCCTATGTGTGATTTTTTTTGCTACACTTACATATACACACATAAAACACTGTCCTGAACTGTGGAACTTGTGAACTGTTGCAGAATAAAAACTAAACAGCCTGAAGATTATGTAAATCTACATATGATCCTACTTTTCACTTAGTTCACTTGACATTAGCCAAAAGTTTAACTTTTCTTGCATTTGTATTGAAATCTAGTTAACTTATTTCACGGTACCATTCGTGCAAGGTACGTAAGGAAAACATACATGGTAGAGAATTCATAGAAACCATTACTTTACCAAAAAGTTTACTTACTAAATAAGTCATTTATTTTGTAAAAACGTATATAGTTTGCATATGAATATATAACCATCAACCGATCAAAATGTAACAGTTGAAGCTTTGGCTCACATTTCTTCACCTATCACTGAAAAACGTCTGGGGTATAACATGCCTGCTTTTCAACACAGCACAGCAACAATGTTAGAATTTAGGAAAGAAAGTGAAGCTTACTCTGTCCAATTCAGATTACTAGGAGAACATCAAGTACATTGCTAGACAGAACACAATTTCCAACATTTAAATTTTCCCAGGAAACTGGGTTTTAGCACTCTTACTTTTGCAAAAGTACCATGGGATCTTTATTGGACTAAAATACCTGCGTTTTAAATCTCAGCCAAACTGTCACCTCTCCACAGCAGTGTCCCCTACCACCATGCAGTATTGATTCAGCTTGGGCTCAGAAGGAAGAGTCCCCTGCAGAACAACCAGTACCATTTCTTGCAGCATCAGTGCTTTCCTTGGCAGCCTTCCACTCAACTGCTAATCAGGGATGATCCATCTTAGTTTATGAGATGGGACAGATCACAGCTTAAAGTGGAAAGACTGCAAATCCATACTCACAAGCAGACTTTAAAATGATTCATTCTGAACAGTATCTGTTAACAAAAAGTGATAAACTGCTCCATGCTATGTCAGCAAATATTTTTTTCCTATTAGCACTTAAAAGGATGCAAAAGCCTTGCTATTCTTTAGTTCTGGTGGATAAAGTTACTTTGCCAGAACTTGGTGCTTATTACTCCACTTCTGAGATAGAAACTTTTCAATAGGCCTGATTCCAAAGCCCACTGAAGTCACTGGAATCTTGCATTTTACTTTAATGGGCTTTGGGTTAGCTCCATAGTCACCTAAGTGAATTAATAGTGCAAAACTGACTATTTTCCACTATGTATTTTTCCTAAAAGTACATAAACCAGAAGGACAGTGATGGGAAGGGAACCTTGATCATAACTAAGCAGAATTAAAGGGCTTCCCAAGCTGCCATGCACTCAAGGGCTAAGTTAAGTAGTAATGTGGTGTCATCAACCCTTCAGCTCTAATCCTGGCTCTGACTCAATGCGTTACCTGTCTCCATTTCCTCAACTGTACAATGTACACTTGCATCTGTCATAGGGAAAATTAATGTTTTCAGAACACTTTAAAAATTTAAATGGTTAATGGAAGCTGCCAAACAACACAGCTGGATTGCAGGCACTCTTTGAAATTAAGCTGTCATTGCAGCTGTGGGTCCTAACTATTCTCGGTTTAAGTTTTGTTCCACTGGTTCTTCAATAAAAATTGTGGTCAATTTCTCTGTTTTTTGGGAGCTCAACATTCAGCAAATAATGTTAGTTACTGCCAATGGTGTAATCTAGTAGAAAATACATACAGTAAGTATGCTGCTTTTATTTATACTCACAAAAACAGCTTTTTACATAAAAAACAGATTCTAGGAATGCAAATATTGGCCACTTTCAGCCTTGTTTTTCATCCTAAGCCTAACAGAGAACAGCGGCCAGATCCTAAGCTTTTCCAATTAAGCCTATAGGGGCTCACTCATTATAGCTGAGTGTCTGATGAACAGATTACTCTGGCTCTCATTACAAACTGCTGGTATTACTGCTTTGAATTAACATGATACCAGCTCATCTAAAGCCAAGCCAAGCTTATTTCTACTGAATAACCATAACTGCTGATCTTGCATAGAACTGCATTACACTGTTTGAAAAGCATGCTGGGTGTTGATTTACATGGTACAGCACTTCTGAAACGTCATGTGATATAGCTATATATTTTGCAAGTAAAACATACAGAGACAAGTCAAATGTCTAACAGGACAAACAGGCTGCATATCAAGCAAATACTGAAAGCTGTGATTTTCTTTTAGATAGAAACAAACACTGTTTTGCATAATGTGCTGCCCTTCACCTATAGCTCTGATGATGCTTTACCAAAATGGGGTAAGGAGAACATCAAGAAATTAATATATATTCATTCCAATTTCAAGGGCACATACATGTTACGACACTTTGAGAGCGATTCTTCTGGACATTCTCTGCCTTCTGGGCAACAGTCGTAGCATTGGGTTCAGCTTGATAAGCGCAAAGGGCCTCCCACTCTTTCTCCAGACGATTTTTATTCTTCAGATGGTCTTCCATATAGGACTGAAATGAAAAGAATATACCATCAGGCACTGTTTTATATACAGGATAGCAATGTACTATCCAAATACAGGCCTGAGCTTAAAAGAATTTATATCCTGTATTTGGGGTCGAAAGTAAAACTGGACCAAACGTAAGGTGGTTCTTACGAAGCCAGAAACCAGGGATGGTTCCAATTTTCCAAACTCTCAAAGTTCCAGGGGACTGAACAGGGGAGAAATGGAGAATGCAGACAAGATGCTTCAGTTTGGTATCTTGTAGGGGCAGGGAAGAAGTGTTGAGAGTAAAAATGACAGGAATTCTGAACCATGTTTGAACAGAGGTGATGATCCACAAAAAGTCTTACTGTTAAATCACTGATTTATAATGTTTTTAAACTCAATTGTGACATATAAAATATGAATGTCTAACATTAGAAACAGTGCTTTAGCTTTGTTCAGGTGAAATGCTTTTAGATCCCCCTCAAGACCTCCCCATGGAATATCAACCACAAGCTACTTCCTCTTCAGTACCTAGAAAAGTGGGTAGGTCCCTTTTAACCTCAGATCAAGGAATGGAAGAGAAGCTTATGTCCATTATTCAAACAACTATTTAACATAAGACAATCTCATGTAACATTGTTCTCTTCCAGGCAGGGTCCACGCCTCACTCTATAAAGTGTTGGTGCACTCACAAAGTGTAATGAACTTGCAGCATTTACAAACGTAGCTGGTAAGAGGAGTATAAAATTGTTGGCCAAACATTTTTGTGATACTACATCATAAAATGCCTCCTCCTGCCTTAATGAGGTACAGAGGGGAGAGGTGACTGATTGGATTGTCGGGGGAGAGCTGAGTTCGGGAGAGAGGGCACCCCTCTGACAACCGGACTCTTGCCTAGCGCCTTCCACACACACTGCCTCCCATGCCCACCCACTGATGAGTTGAGAGGAGGTGAGGAACCAGACTGGCTCCAGCAAGCCCTCCCTCCTCCCTTTGTGCACTCCCAGGCACTCAGCAGACTTCTTCTTGTGAAAGTTTCCTCACAGGCCATGCCCTCCAGGAGGTGTAGCTGTCAGAGCTGGGTTTCCAAGCTTGCTGAGGATCTGGCCAGATCTTTTACAGATTGGAATTTTTTCTCTCTCTGCACTGGACTGGTGAGAGGCCCAGTGCTTGTTGCAGCATCCATAGGCCTTCAAGATGCGGTGAGAAGGCTGGGGGTGGGGTGGGGGTGGAAGGGGGAAGAAGCAGCCACCACTGGATATATTGTTAGTCATGCCCTGATTTCTTCCTGACCCCAAAAGGGATCTGGATAAGGGACAGAACCATTCTAAAGGAGATTGTGATTATAAATGTGAATAAATAGTGTTGCAAATTGTGGCTGGCATCCAGTGCACACAGAAGGCTTTGAGAGGCCAGCTCCGGTGTAAGCCCAAGCACAGTACCCTGATTGGTGGACCCTGTTCTCCATTAGCCTGTAGGGTACAGGAAGGTCTTTAGTTTTTACAGACTTAGTTATTCCATGTCTACACCCTCATTCCACGTCATGGGAAGAGAGATAAGGGTTTGGCATTGGGCTGAATCAGGAATTTGGTAGTAAGAGTTTGGCAAAAGGTGGCTAACGATTATTCCTTTAAGTGTGCATTAGCTCCAATTAATGCCTTGTAATTTTGAGGGTGGGGGAAATCAGTCCCTCCCTTTAATAGTAAAGTTAATAAAATTATGACCTGCTACTTTAAATCCATTTACATGTCTACATCTTTATTCTCCTTTATCTCCTCTTCAATCATAATAAGCAATAAAATACTTGGCGAAGCTGAAGGACAAACTGAGGTTTGAAGAGGTTAAATGATACACTGAAGATCATGAAGGAAGTTTGGAGCAGAGTCATAAAAGAATCCAGAATGCCTTATTTTGGATCATATACTTCCTTAAAGCCCTTTGTTTGCAGTCAAGGCAGACCATTCTTTATTGTTTACTTTTTCAAGCATCTACTAATATAGTTAATTCCGCTGTGACACTTGCCTACAAGTAATTGCCTGAAGAGATTTTCCAAAAAGCTTTCAAATAGTTTCTGTTTCTAAAGAATATTTTATGAAGACAATCCATACTATGCCACATGCTCACTTCAAAACATATTTCAAGGGAGAGAGGCTATTGTACCCTTTCCGCAAATTTTGCGGAAGGATATCATAGGCTTTAAAACAGTCTTCTGCCAAATGCAGGCTTTGCTAAAATTACCATCTCATCATGTTTCCTATAAAACAAGCAAAGCAGGATACTATTCTCTCTTAAAAATCAAACTATGTTTGTCAATAAAGAAATGGTGTCTGACTCACAGCTTTGTTTTCTGCAAAATACATGTGTCTTCCCTTTTCCCCCGCTGCCGGGGCTGGGGCTAGGGAGTGGAAATCAACCCATCGATACTAAAAAGCAAATAAATAAGGACATTTATAGGGGGAAAAAAAGGATTCAGGTGTACCTTAAATGCCATTGAAACATTAAGACTAAAAGAGATTTTTGGAGAGACAGAAAAATAGTAGTGGCTTAGAAACAGATAAGATACCTATACCTGTTGTATCTAACGTGCCTGAGACAGGGGAAGGAACATTATCCATCTTAAAGGAAAGTTGGCACACGTGGAAAAAGAACATAAGTGAAAGAGTGGCACTGTACAGGAATCAAGATACCACAGAACCAAGATTTTTGGGAATTGGAGAGGTGTTTATTATGTGATGGTCAAAGAGCAGACGACGATGACAATCATTTCTGAGGACAACCAATAGTATCTTCAAATTTTAAACCACGGTCCAGCAATCTGATTCACGGAGGCAGGCCCCTACACCTGTGTAAAAGTCCTACTAACATCAGTGGGACTCAGTACAGATATAAGGGTCTGACAATACAGGGTCCCTTTGATCAGATTCCTAAAATGAGGCCTTAGGTAATAAGTAGTTTTCACCAACATCCTACTCAGGGCGTTTCCAGTTGCTTCTATTTGTCACTTCAAAGATATCATTTTCCTTTTATTGTTTACATTCTCTGTAAATAGCTGAGTATAGAACAGTTAAGGTACTTGGTTTTTCAGATGTGTGTGAATTTTAAAACAGCTTATGCTTTTTTTTAAAAAAGGAGTAACTTCCTATTCTAGACAAATCTTAATTTTTCCTGACACTTGCCTGTAAACCATAAGAGAAAATACAAATGAATAAGGAGAAAATACACTAAAAACTTTGCCTCTAACAAAGACAGCTGTCTCTCAAATCATAATCAACACTTAACTTTGTTCAAATTGATCTGAGCAACACAAACCATTTTTAGTACAGAGCACCAAGAATTATGAGATATTTGAATGGCTATAGCCAGATGTGAGGGGGTGTCTCTGCTCAGGGTGACCTACTAGTTAAAAACAATTGTGCAAGCAAATGCATTAAAATGCATGAAAGAAAAAGAAAGAAAGAGAGAAAGAAAGAAAGAAAAGAAGAAAAAGAAAAAGAAAAAAGAAAAAAAAAGAAAGAGAAAAAGAAGTAAACCACTCAGAAATCAAGAAACTCTGTCATAATTAAGCCACATACTTTAATTTATGACCCCTTAAAGCAAACCCCATTCCTCACTGCATTTGGCTAGACAGGAATCTAGACAGGATATTCTGAAACATCCTTATGGGAATTCCTGGGAATATGCAACCCTCACTGGTATGCTTCTGATATTTTAGAGTTTGTGCATGTCTACTCAAATCCACTCACTAATTAGGATATTTCCATGAGACATTCTGCAATGCTTTGCTTGGCACAACAGAAGTTCATTAACTGCATATCAAATACACACACACTGTTTCACAGTTCCAGAGCAGCACACAAGAGAAAGGGAGGTTGTCACCATTATTTTAATGTTACTCAAAGCCCTATGTACACAAGCAATGGATGATCTCACCAAGATGCCCACTTCTAGATCTGTCCTCAGCAGTCAGCCTGCTATCCTGAGTGCATTGCTGTTGTCTACAGCGCTGGGTGAAGTCCAGATTCCAGTCTCCTTGCGCAGTTTAGCTTCATGAGGTTTTCACTTTCCTCAAGCAGAGAGGGGCTCAGTGATGCTGTGGATTCATTTGCTTATACTCTCTCTTCTATGTCCAGATGAACTGTTCTTGCCACTGAGCATGATCCAGGAAAGAAGGTGGATTCAAGTGATGCACTCAGTGCCCACGGTGCGTGCAACGTGATCTTAAATCAATTAATATCCTATTTTGTAACCAGCAAGGACATGCCATTTCAAAGTCTCAGTGTACTATATTAAGATTATGCCAGGGTATAAGAAAGCTGTCCTTAGGGAAGGACAGAGAACTAGCACACTTGCTGGTTGTCTTGTGGCCCATACTAAGACAGATCACAAGTTCCTGAAAATGGGCAAGTAGCCAGCACCTAGAGGGGCTTGGTAAGGACTTCCTGCCTGGTTAGTATTTGGTTAACCTGACTCTTATAATAGAATAGCAGTTAATTTGATACCACACCACTCGTCTGTTTTTATTTAAGGCTCTGCGGTAAGCGTTTTGTGGATAAATTAAGATTGACAAACCTAAAACTGAAATTCTAATAATACTGATGCATCTCCAAACACTGTCTTTTCTGTCTGTCAACATCTATTTTGTTCGTGGCTGTTCAGCAGTTACAAAAGGCAATTATTTTTGGCAAAACATTTCCTGTGCTGACCATTGCTTAGAAAAACACTCCTTTGATGCATTCCATCATGAACGAGAATGTGTCTTCCAGTAAAAGATCAGCAACTTTAATATGATGGACCATGGCAGGTTTAATCTAATCTCAAATGTCAGCTGTGAAGGGTGGATTGAATATTATCTTAATCCTTCTGACCAGTGACCACACAAATCCACACCTTATTCCTGAAGAGGTGAAATCCATTGCCCTCAAAGCCCAAGTTGCTTTTTACAAAGACAGTGCAAGGAAATCAAAATAAGGATTTGACATGCGAGAGCTTCAGAGTGGCACGGATTGGACCAGCCCCCTCCCTCGATAGGACGCAGGGAACTCACAGAGCTCAGCATCCTTGTCAGGCACAGGGTTTAACACCCCGTTTCCAAGGAAAAGTGCAGCACTACAGCACAAACTCCATGGACTCCCCAAGATCTGAAGGGTGCCAAGAGCCATACAGAGCTCGGCAGCTGCTCTGGTGCTGCTCCTTGGATGGCATCCCTCCTCCCAAGAACTCCACTAAAGGCATGAGAGCCACGACATGGGCTGGGCTAGGCAGAAATGTCACATGCCCTCTCACTGCATTAGATGACCAGGAAAACCACTTCAGGTGTAACTTAGATGTGCTCTGCCACCTCAACCCCCCGAAGCCTGCCCACTCCCTGCCTCCTCTCCTCTACACTGGAACCACCCAGCACCATTTGTAGTGCCCAGGGGAAGAGGGAGAACATGCTGGCATGAAAGTGGCTGATCCTCTTTCCACATGGAAAGTTTAGGGAGAAATGCAGAGGGGACCCTCTCCATGCCAATCATAAGGGCTTGGTGTTTTCAGGATGCTGTCATTTGTCTCCTAAATGGGAATTTAGATACAAGAGAATTGGCTCTGTAGCTTATGTTGCATCTGAAATGTCACATTAATCACTGAAGGGCTCTTCTTGCAGCAGCTCATTTGTAGCTGTTTCCTCTTGTTTTTTTCTTGTTCTTTCCAATTTGACCCTGAAATACTTTTTTTTAAAAAATATGATTTTTCCCTTTTGTTGTTATTACCCCCGGTTCCAAGCCTGGTTTTGTACATTGTGCTGGCACAGTACATCCCATCCCACAGCTTCTTTCCATCCAATCTCTTTGTCTATTTTTTTTCATATATCCCTTTGCTGCTTCTTACACCAATATATTTCTCCTCTTTAAGGAGTAACTCTCTCTTACTTTCACGTATCATATGCTTTTTTCATAATTTTTCTGCTTTACTATTTACTCCATAGTGGTATCAGGATAGGATTCTTCCCTCCTGCAGCTCCCAGAATTACAAAAGTCAGAGATGTAGACGTAACCTAGCAGTTCCCAGACTGTGGCTCACAACGCCAAATGGTCATGGTCATGGGCATGCCCATCAGCAGTGTCGCAGAGATCCCTACTGGTGCAGACAATGCCATTTTTCTCCGCCCAGCATGACCTCACATGTATCATGTGTGCAAAGTCCTGATTCACAGAGGATGCCATTTTGCTCTTCAAAATGACATCCCTTGCACACTGTGACCTTGCATGCACTATCTGTAAGAGGTCACACTGTGCAGAAGACACCATTTCATAGGGCAAAATGGCATCCCCCATGTTGTCTGGAGTGCCAGCAGGAAATACTTGATTAAAATGGGGTTGTGATGGCAAAAAGTTTGGGAACCTCTGGCCTAGAGAATCATCCAGTGCCTGCCCCTTCAAACGCAGGATTGTTCCCTGTACTTCAGTTGCTAAGTTTGTCCAGACTAGTTTTAAACATCCAACATCCAATAGCTTAACACAGCTCATTATCAGGAAATTAATTGTCTTTTTTCTAGTTCCATTCCATAGGTACTAGTTGTAGCTCTTTCTGTTACCAAAAGGTCCAAATCAGCAAGCTAGTACTATGCAAGGAGCAGTTGTTGGACTGAACTCTAAAGAATTATTCTCTTCCTTGGAATTTACATCCTTCGAATGTATGACTTATCTAGCCCCATATTTAGCTACCACACAGCCAGGTAAAGTATACTATTTAAACTTTACTTTTTATATTGATCTCTCCAGCTCTGTGATCATTTTTTGTTGTCACTTCTGAACTCATTCTAGTTTGTAACTAGTGTTTGAGAAATGTGGTACTCTGAACTGAACACAACATTCCAGGTGAGGGACTATTCCCTGTTAGAAGGGACTATTAATTTCTGGCTTTTACATATGCAGCCCACCACTGTATTGGCCTTGCTTACTTTACAAACTTACATCTAATTTGCTGTGCCGTGTAGCCCTTATATTTCTTTCAGCCTTCTCTTTCTCACGGAGTATATGTCCTTTACAATCATTTTTCCTTAGATGTATTCCTGCTTCATCCTTATGCTGGTTTGTGAGCCAGTGGAGCCATGCAGATCATGGTCACATCTCATCACGTATTTAGATGAATTTCATTTTATCTATGACTAAGTGTTCAGTCCAGCTACATGCTTTTGTACTATTGCCCCATCCTCAGTGTTTGCAATACCTCCTAATTTAGTCTCACTTGCAAATGTCACTAAAAAGCCACTCTCTCCCATTTCCAGATAATAAATTAAGGTGTTAAATAAAACTGCACCAAACATCAATCCTGATGGTACTTTGCTAGACACCACCGCCATATATTGCTGTTTATCATTACTCTGCGTGTACCACCCGTTAGCATTTCAATCCATGACAGTCCCCTAAAATAATTCAAATTAAGCTTTCAATTAACATTTCATGAGACAGTTTCAATGCTTTATTAAAATCTAAATCTATTACATCTACCATTTTCATTCCACCTACTGATTTATTCTATTTTAGAAAAAGCAATCAAGTTTGTTCAGGCAAGATTTATTCTTTATTAAACCTATGCAGATTCTGACTTACGGTGCAGTTTCTCTCTTGGAGGGACGGTGGAAGATTCTCAAACACACACAAAGAACAACTAGGCACCTAATTTCCCCTCCTCCCCCCTGCAACTCTGCACCTCAAGAAATCAATGGGAACAGAACATTTAACTCTCTTTCTTCTCTTTGAAGCTCTCCTCTACTTAGTGATTTCTGCTTTTAATATTTGTTCCATTATTTTCTAAAGATAGAGTCTGGATGTAAGGAATGGCAATAGCAATTACTTCTCTCCTCCTGAGAGAAACAATGTTTATTTTTCTCTAAATATTTTGGTGCCTCCATTGTTGTCCATGGTACAATAAATTGTGTAGCTAATTTCCTTAAAACTTTAGTATGAGTAGTATCCAGACCATAATGTTAATAATTATAAGAAAGTCTCATTTTTAAAGGAGCTTCCTTGCTTACTAAAGCTCTAATTGTTACCAAGAGACCTGTGTGTCCATATGGAGCCCAAAAGATTTTGCTAGGATTTGAGCAGAAGCAGGGATGATCCATGGAGCTCTGTTGAAGTCATAGGTTTTCCTTAGGTGCACATGGGTCTGCTCATACACATCGGATTGCAGGACTGGGGTCTAACTACACAAATTTCTTTTCCACATCTCTCAGTGAAGACAAGACTTTTAAAAAAATTATTTTCAGTCATTTAATCTATTCCTCATCCTAATCTACCTTTTCTTCCTATACTGATATATTATGAAAGTCCCCCCTTCCCCATCAAAATAATAATCAGTAATTCAGCATTAAAGACATTCGTGCTGCTCAGATCCTACAAAATTACAATAACTTGGAGTCTATTGGGCTTGCCGCATTTGGATATTAGAGTCTGCTCACTTCTGCTAGAAAGCCGAGCTGCAGACATTACAGGCTATGTGATATGGATTCCCATTTTTCAGTTCAGGTGGGAAAGCAAGGGGAATTTATTGGGTCTTATGTGCCCTCTGAATAGACATTGGGGCTACAAATTTTTTTTTTATTAAAACAACAACAGAGACCCAGTAGCTCATCATCTGTTTCTCATGGGTGAGCTCACCTTTAGAAACAAATTCAGCAAATTAACAGTCACAAAACCTCATGTGCCTTCCAACAAATGGGGGGAAATCCTAGTTCGATTGATGTTAATGGTAAAACTCCTATTTATTTTCAATGGAGACAGAATTTCACCCATACATTAAACTATCCATTTCACACAACCATCTAAACCCCTCCCTCTTTTCTCCCTTTACTCCTTCTACTAGCAAGAGAGAGAGTCCGGAGCATGGCATGGCATGGCATAGTATTACCACCTTTACTTCTGCACTGCTGCCAATAGGGTGCTGCCTTCACAACTGAGCACCTGACTAGCAGCCACCACTCCCCAGCCACCCAGCTCTGAAGGCAGCGCAGACATAAGGATGGCAATACTGCAATGCCCCCTTAAATAACCTTGTAACCCCTACCCAAATCTTCTTTTGGGTCAGGACCCCCAGTCTGAGAAAGGCTGGTCTTTCTGTGAAATCTGTTTAGTATAAGGTAAAAGTACACAAAAGACCAGATTTCACGGTCTGTGGCATATTTTTCATGGCTGTGAATTTGGGACAGCCCTAGCGATAGGGAAAAATGAGGGTTTTGTACATTGTATGAATTTTCACAAACTACGCTGAGTGAAATATTTTTCTCTTCAACATTTAAGAAATATGAGCACAACGCTGTGCTTTAGTTTAATTTTGCTTAGATTTCTCAATATCTGATCATAATTAGAAGGAAAAGGACAGTTTTTTGAACTAATACATATGCCTGTTAACTCAGTCTGGCAAAACTATCAAGAAAACTATAAGAAAATTTACCAGGGCAGACACAGAACACCCTTAATATGATGGATGGGGATTACAAAAGCAAAAAAAGCAAAGAAATAATTCTCTCAGGTAACTACTCACCCTAAGTGGGAAACTATTTTAACTAGATTATATGATTAGTAAATAAATGCTACCTTCTACTGTGGTAGCACTAAACAATACAAATTGGCACCTTAGACTTTAGATTTTATACTTATAAATGCAAAGATTGTTGTAAATGACTGAGAGTGCAGTGCAACTCACTCAGAGAGCACAATACTGCTATAGCATGTTATATAATGTAATTTTAAAGATCACTCTTAGGATCTCTAGGGAAATCTCATGTATGTACTGAACAGCACATTACAATATCTGCCAAACTAAACTACACAATACAACTTTTAGAATAATGTTTATTGACAAGGATGTTAAATGGCATCCTGTGTTCTATTTACCTAAATTAATATACCCTTGATGCAGTGGATATCACTACCTCCCCCACTCGTAATGCTCTGATAATAGAGTTTTGTAACATGTAAAAGGATTATTTCAATCCAATCAGCAGGTGCTGGGATCAGTGTGTGTCAGACAAACACTTGCTAATCCCCTTTTCTTACAGCTCCCAGCTGCCAAAGGTGCTCACTGAAATCCAAATGAAATAGTGGGATACAACATGTGTGGATTGAGGCAGATTTTCAGCTCTGTTGAAACTCGTGAAAATTACATGTTATCCTGACCATTGTTAGAGGCAGAAAGGATGGGGTCAGTAGGCTTTTTTAAAAAAGATAAATAAGAAAATGAATACTGAAGTTCTTCCGCTACCTAAAATGTAGTGTAAGACAAACAAACTCCATTTATAATCCCTCCTCAGATTACCTGCTAGTAGTGGTGTTTGCTAGGTCCTAAAACAACCCCAACCCACATACAGCTACCAAATTATGACTATAAAGTTTCATCACTACAATTATTGTGCTTTAAAATAACCCTTCAAGAATAGGGAGAACATAATTAGCAAAAAAGCAATACAAAAGTCTTTTACAAATTTTGCATTTCTGTAGCTCCTTCCATCCACCCATCTCAAAGCACTTTTAGCACTCCTGTGAGGGAGGCAAATATTACTGCCATTTTACACATGGAACACGAAAGGGCAGAAGCACTGAAGTCAATTGCCCAAGGTCACAGCCTATCATACAGCTGGGAAAAGAACTCAGATCTCTTGACTCACAATCTTGGGCCTTAACCTTCCTTTAGTGACTGTTCATTACAGGTCTAAAACTAGTGTTAATGAATACATTTGATGCCATGATAGTAATTAATTAGGAATTAGGTGTTTGGGGTTTTTAAAAAGATAAAGTATCAGTTGCTGGTGAAGACAGTAACGTAACATAACATAATTTAACACAACTGTTATAGTCTATTTATACATGAAATTCCAGGTTTAATACTGGAGGGGCAAAGGACAAATTAGCTCAAAATCATTTTTTATTTTTCTACACCCCCATATGCTGGCTTTTGATAATAGAGATTTAAAATAAATGAAGAGGGCGATTTTAAAAAAAAAATGTGAAAAATCAGATAATTTAGCTGAATGTTGTCATTTCACAGGATTTGACATATTATAATTAGGATATGCACAAAACTTAAAAAAAAACTTACTTAAAGTCAACTCTGCACAATGGGAGGACACACCAAGAATCAATGCTGTTAAATTAATCCACGAGTGGTTTTGCTATGAGCTTTCAGTAGCTTTGCTAAAAAGCAAAATCACTAGCCATACAGTTATATCAAAATTAACAGATGTCAATAATTAACAAATTATACAAACCAAACAACCACCTCGTCACTGGCAGAGTTATAATTACAAATGTATGTGCAAGAGTTGTACTCCATAAAGCTCAGAATTCTTGCCTGCCTTGGTTCACAATTGCACTTCCACATATACTTTAATTCTTTTTTTAGAAGAATATTTAAAGACGATCTATTTTGCTTGCTTCCTGTTTCCACTAATGATCGACACATCAAACAATAAATGCAAGATGCACGTGTGATTTACTAATATGGGGTGTTGTGTGCATAAATAACAGCTTTAAAAATATTAGACACCTACTTACTAACTGAGAACACAAAAATAAAAGCCACACCTCAAAGCCCATTAACACAATTATGCATCGAAGTCTGGATTCCCTATCGGATACTATATTTGAAAATTAAAACCTTAATTATCTTTTTCAAAGCACTAAGGCATTCATATCCATTTACGACACAGAAGATTACTGATGAATAAATATTTGGTTCTAAAAATGTTCAGTCTCAAAAATGTGTCTCCATTGTGTTGAGTTCTACAAAGATAAAGAGACCAGGAAAACTTGACCAACCATGACAAAAGACATCAAACAGATACAACATATACATTGACTTGTAGATCTAGGGCCAAGCTATGGCCCTTCTGGCAGCTGGCCATCTTGGGGCGGGTGGCAAGAGCATTATGTCTATGTACTATGCATTATGTCTAAAGCATAGTGTGCAGCAACTCTTTCTATACATCAAAGAAGGGCAGCCAGTTCTTTCCTGAGACCAACCATGCCACATCAAGAAAACATTAAAAAGCTGAACACTTATGAGAGACAAGAGAACAAGTCATAAAAATGGATGATGTGACAGTGTTATATAAATATATGTTACATGCATACACATTCACACCTCTCTCTCTCTCTAGCAAACAGAAGCACGCATGTAAGGGAATAAAAAGGGGCAGAAGGATGGGGGGCAAAATCAGTCATTTCATGGGAACACCCACATAAGACCCATAATCAGGAAACTCTGGCCACCAGGGCATCTCACCATTAAACCCTGGATCTCAGGATCATGATGAAAATATTCCATGGATCTTGGGACATGCACACTACTTTCCCACTACTACTGGCTCTCTTGGTAGCAACAGCCAAGAGATTCCAGGCTGGCTTCTCAGACTCTTGTTGCAGCTTGTGACTTTGGAATATGTTTCAGGGTAGAGAAGAATCCACGTAAGATTAGTGACATGGTCAGCAAATATCTTATGGTGGAAAATCCTTTGAGGTTTCGAGGAGGAGGATGGGTAATGATGATGTGGCGAGAGGACATTCCATGGCTATACTCCCTTCCTGGCTTGATACACCTACACCAACTGCAGAGCCAACATGAAGAGAGGGAGACTCTGTGGTGTTGGGGACGAGGAAGTTGCTCTTAGCTGAGGCTCAGCCCCTTGCATCACAACAAAAAGTGGCTCATTTTTGTCAAAATTCCTTCTATCCTTCTTGGGATTTTCAATAGTGCATGGTCTAGACTTGAGATGAGAATGCAGGAAGTATGGGGTAAAGAGCAAATTAAGGGGAACACTGGGAAAATAACGTGACATGGGAAGAGAAAGAGAATTCAACAGCAGCAAACATGGCTTAATGGAAAAGAGGCAGGATTCTGATGAAAGCAGATGCTGCTTTCTAAAGAAAGAGAATTACAGAAATGAAGAAAACAGACACATGATAAACCAAGAAAACAGTATGCAGAGTGAAGAAGAGACTCTTAGGAGCATAAATAACATTTGCTCATATTTTATTGCTTTCCCCGGCAAATGTCTCTTTTCACACTCTAAGTTGGGAGAAAAGGATAGGAGAGCAGTTCTGAGCATTTGGTAAATTAGTACTGCTGCCTACTCAGAATTCTGTAGTTAAGTGGCTGGAGAAAACAACACAGATAACCTAATGTTCACAGTATTGATAGCTGAGGGTCTGGCAGCCCCCAAACTCAGCATATTTGGGGAACTGCCCCTTGAAAAAGTTGATTTGTTAACAACTCTGCACAAACCAAAATGCAAGCAAATGGCCATCATTCTACCCGTGACAGTGGTGACCAATGGTGGCCTAAACACCACCATTTTGGCTTAAAAGAGTCTTTTGGTTTGGAGACTGCCACAAATGTCTTTTAACCTATCTAAAGCCAGTTACCCTGTAATCCAGGCAACAAATACCTTACTCCTAGATAAAGAGACCAACGTTAAATCACCTCTCAGAACAACTAAATATGAATAGACTAGCAAATCTACTAACAGAACTCCCCTATGTTTTCACATATCATGTAGGTAGGGTGGGGAGAGACAAAGGGAAAAAAAAAAACAGTAAAACACACCATCCAAGGGCCTGATTCAATGTCTAGTGAAGTCAGTGGGAAGGCTCCAATTAACTTCAATATTAGGGCCTCATCCAGGGAATAATCTATTTGAAGAGCAAGTATTCTGAAGCAGAGCTGATCAAAAAATGGATTTTCTGTCCTCTGAAATCTGACCCATGAAAAATTTGATACAGAGATAGATACACACAAATTGGGACAAAGAGCCAACTTTTTTTTTTTTTTTAATGAAACAAAATCCTAGAAAAAAAATTGTTCAGGTCAATCAGAACATTTACTTAAATACATTCAAAACATTGTTTTAATTTTAACCATTTAAATTTTTTTAAATGAATGTAAAATAAATTTCAGAACCAAAAGGTGTCAAAGTGAAAAACTGAATCTTTCCAATCTGAAAATGTCCAAATGAGATTTCAAAACTTTTTTCCAATTTTTCTTTAAATAAAATTCCGTTGAAATTGATACGATTTCAACTAAACTGAAATTTTACATGCAACATCACTGAAAGTGGCAAACATGGTTTCAATGAAAATTTTTTGACTAGCTCTATTCCCAAACTGCATTTTATTAAACTACATCTGAGACAATCCAGGCCTTAATCCTCTCAAGACAAGGGCCTGCACAGATCCATACACTGCACAGAGTTCTGTTTACTCCAACAGTACACGTGGATGAATCTCCTTTTGCAGAACTAGAGAATCAAACTGTTCATATTTCAAAGTAACTAACATTTTGGTCTCAATCTATCTGAACTGATGCTTTCATCTGCTATTAATTTTCTTCCTGGTAATAAAGAAAATTGCTCAGCTGCAGGGAGGAAGGATACACTACTGTTTTGCACTAAACAAATAGCTAGTATTCTGAAATCATGGTGTGCGATTGCAGGTTGGGTGTGCATACCTGAGCTAGCTAGATCAATACCAGATCACCGAAGCTGCAGCAGCATGTACACTTCAGCTAGGGTTGCCAACTCAGAGTGAAGCTATTCTGGGAGAGTCCCCCTCTTTCCCCAACACGACAAAATGTCATTTTCTTAAAATAGCCTATTAAAATTTCCCAGATGGCTTTCAGTAGTCACTGGGAGATCGATGCCAATTCCAGGAGACTCCAGGCCAATTCTGGTGGGTTGGCAACCCTAACTTCAGGATGGGTTAGCTCTAGGAATAGTTACCCAGGGTTCTAGGCAGACTTCTATAACCCACATCGAAGTGTGCCCTGTTGCAGATTCACTGATCCAGGACTCACGCTAATTAGATTACAGCTAGTTTGCATATATCCACACTTGGGGATAGATTCACAAAGACACTTAGGGGGCTGCAGTCCTCAGCCTCTCCACCCCTACCTTTCGGGCACATGGAAAATCACTGGGATTCACAAAGTCTGAGTTCAGCACCTAGGCTCCCTATACCTATGGAGAGACGGGAACCTCAGAATGGGATTCACAAAAGCCAGCAAGCACCTACACTAACCAATGGGAGATGGGTCCTAAGACCTGTCCCCTCCTGGAGACAGGCACCAAAGTCTGGACTGCAGGGAGGCCCCTCCCTCTACTTGAGATTCGTAGTTGCAAACACTCTTTTGGAATTAGGCACCTGTGTCATTTTTGGAAGTGGACGCCAGATGGAAGAGGAGGATTCTTCATAATTTATCCACAGCGGAAAAGCTTCAAACAGAAGAAAGTGAGGACGCCCATCCCATCAGAATATCTCATAGCCCAATGACTGTGGGGGCAGGGACTCGATAAATAGAAGATCCCTGTTCAAATGCCTTCTCCACCCCAGGAAGGGAAGGCACTTGAACCAAGGGTCTCCCACATCCGAGGTGAATACCCTAATCCTGGGAGCTAAAAGTGACGAGGGGGCTCCTCCTCGTCCATTCCCACTGCTTTGTGAAAATTCATGTATAGGATCCAAGCCCGTCTATTGGATCAGGTCCTGCAGGAGAGTTAGGTGCTCAGACACCTTTCCTCCCCCAGTTCGTGCATTGCTCTAGGCCTCAGGTGTTCAGATGCCTAGAGTGAGGCTGCAGTGCACATGTCCACAGGCTGACACACAGGTGCCTATGGAACTTGTACTGCCAAAGTTTACGTGCTGAGCGAGGTTAGACACCTACAGAATTTGGCAGCATCTGTGCAGGGACTACAAATATCTCGCTGGGGCCTGATTTTGGGATGGAAGCACCTACTTTCTTTTGTGACTCTAGCCCATGCTGCAATTACACCCCATGGCTGCCATACAGATGTATCCAAAAACACAAATAAGAGGAGATCCATCAGTAAATGAGCAAGGAGGCAGAGATCAGCGTGCAAATAAGAGCACAAATATTTCTCTGAATCCGACATTATGCATTCACACTTGGGCAGCTGCTGGGTGCATGTTGCATCTAAATGCTGAGATAGGCACACTCTTGGGGACGTAAAATCCCTTCTTTCAAGCTGCAAGACTGGTTAATTGGCTTAAGCCCTCATCTTAGACAAATTCTATATCATGTAATTACATCTGCCTGCCAAATTTTCAGTGCAGTTTTCTTTCAATGCAATATTCAACTCCTGCCCTAAACTGTTTGTTTATTACAGATTAAAAAGGCCACCTATTTATCTTCTTAGGTGCTTTTGCAATAATTTAAAATGCAAATATATACAATCCACACCATTATAACTAAATCGCCTCTTCCCCAGTGTTATATATTATTACTGTAGGGTGTTAAAGAGCTTTCAAGTTCAACCTAACAGTTGGCTGCATTTCAATGATGAATGAAGCACCTGTACATAAAGAGTTTATGGGACTCAGTGTTACTATCATATTATCAGGGTCCAGGACTCCTGCCTGAAGTCAATGGCAACTACTGTGGAACTATAGCAGGACTAGATCCATAGGACTAGTTCTGCTTCCTTTAATCATCTGAGTGAGCTGAATTAAGAGCTCGGGAATAGACAGGGTGGGTCTCATGGTAGGGTAGTGCTTTGGGAACTCACAAGATGATAGTGACTTCTATGTAAAGTATATCTGTGCACACAATCAAAATCCTAAACTTCACATTTCAAATACAATCTGAAAATTTAGCTTATACTGACAAATTAACAATCTTCTTTTAAATACATTTCTTTTACTACCTGTGCGACTAAAATCACTGCAAATTAGATTTTATAAATTTCAGCGTTACTTTTCATGATTTATACTAGATAATTTTTGCACATTGCTCATCGTGGGCAATGAAAACAGACTAGGATTTTAGGACAGCAAACGTTGCAAGAAATTATTTAAATTTAAAAACAACTATTTTACATTATAATTTAAAAGATGTGTGTGTGTGTGCATAAACCCACAATGTGTATATAACACACGCACTTAAGTGTTTGCATATGTATTTATACACAAACAGCTTAAAATGTTCAGTCTAAAGTATGATACCCTCTAACAGAAACATGAAAACTTGAAAATTTACCATCATTTAAAATAAGTAAGAAGGCCTGTCAAAACATGAAGTGATGTTGCCAAACTTAATATTTTTGTTTGACATATAAAAGATATATAATTATCATGACCTAGGGCCAAATTCTCTCCTTATTTACACTTGCTAATCAAGGCTGCATGGACACAGCCGAAGTCATAATTTGGCCCATCAAGTTGTGTCAGGGTCTTTTCCCGTTGTTATCTTAACAGACATCTTAACTCTGGTAGGATATCATGCTACCATCCTACTACACAATCCAGGAATATATACACAGCAAGCAGCTCTGCATCAGCTCACACATGAACAGCCTCAACTCTCATAAAATATTAATTCATTTCAAAAATATTTGCAACCTGCTGTCACACTTAGACAAATTCATACTGTTCTTCAGAAAATGGCTGTTTTAATGGTAAATGATGTTCCAGAAACCTTTTTCAGGCTAAACACTTTTGTCAAAATTATTTTAATAAGAAAGATTAACAATTTCAACATTAGCCACTAATCCCCTTTCATTTGAAACTCTGCTGATAAAATTCTTTCCTTGTCATTCAAATAGTAAGTAATTATAGATTTGGGGCTTCCATCTCTTCCTTCATTAATAGTAAATTGCATGGAAGTCTGAAGCATAAAGTCAGCTTTGATACATCTCAAAATGCAATTTCCATAGCTTTCCTTAGCTATATACAATTAATTACAGAGTTAATAAGGAGAATATGTTAATGAAAGAGAAATTATTCACTCAGGCCACCTGCCTTTATCAAATTTCTTTTATATATTTCCTTCTATTTATGAATGTGGGTGACAGCAAGAACACAGTTGATGATGTATATTACTGGTACTGGCCCCTCTGCTTATTTTTACTTATATTCTGATACGACATATAGGCTGCTTAAGTAAAATAAAAGAAAAAAGTCTAAGAACTAGTTAAAGCTAAAAAATTAATTGACTGTGCCAATATTTTATTACCTTAAGTTCAGTACCTTTTAAAGACATATTTTTACATTAAAATGCTAAAACATCTTTTTAACAATTAAATTCTCTGTTCTTTGCTTAGAACTTAAACATTTTGTGTCCAATAGATACTTGGTCATATTTTGATATTTTGGAAAAAAAAGGAAAAAAAAGAATGTACTTTATATGCAATCAGCACAGAAAACAACTTTAAATTTGCTATAGCTCCCGGATCCCGATTGCTATACTTTTGACACGCATGGAAGGTCAGACTATTTCAGATAGTACGAACAGTTGGTCAGGCAAAAGCCAAAACTTTGTACAGTATATAGATTAAAAATAATACAGGCTGATGCACAAGTGTCTTGATGAAGCAAATTTAAAGAGACATACTAAATCCAGCAGCTAACCAGCCTCTATTAACAGAGGAGGAATCACTCAAACTGAAGGAAGAAAAATAAATGTTATGATTTAGGGGCCAGTCACCAACTTGACCAACATAACCAAAAACAGGTCACTTCAGGGAAACAATAATCAGTGCAACAAGAAAGGACCATGCAATAATCCAATGCAATAACAAGGCCAACCCCAAGAGGTGTGGATTATGTACAGTCTAGCCTTCCCATGCTTTTTACTCTTTATATGACATCAATGGGACAGCAACAGAGCATATAAGAGGCAGAAAACAGGAGCAGTTCTCATCTCTCCCCACCTGTGGGCCTGATTTGCTCTGCATGGGCTTTTTGGCCAGTTGAGCAATCCACATGAGCAGTGGGCCAACTGAGTCCAATGCCTGTAGGTAGTTATAGCTAAGGGGGACCAGGGAGACATTATAGAACTGATAGTGGATGGAATAACAGACAAAATGCAAACTTTCAGTTTCAAAAGACGGAGCTTTGGCTGAACTGGCAGAGAAAGGGGTAATGGTTCCTTTAAAGCTCCCTTCCCTTGGGAAGGTGGAAAGGCATCATGGTGAGTTGGTGGGTGGACCACTGGGGCTCAGGTAAGCCATTGGCCCTGAGCACCTGGGGGAGGATATATAAACCCTGTCATTCCACCCTGAGGCCCCTCTCATGCCAGGATTAAGAGGTCTGGTTCCCCGATAAACTGGAACTGGAGTAGGGGAAGGCAACCCTAAAAAAGCTTGGGAACAGAGTTGTGCCTCCTAATTTCTCTGGTACAGCCAGGAGACCCTGTTTCCTCAGCCCTTAAACTACATACCAGGGGAGGGGAGTGGATCCCCGCAACAGGTTGGGGAACAGCTGTGGAATGCCGGGGAATCCACATCACCAGTCAGAAGTGACAGAAGAAAGAATCATGCCCTGTACTGTCTGTGCTATTGCTGGATAGCTCCCAGATGAGTTAAGTTAATAAAGCTACAGCCTAATTAAACCACATCCCTGGCATTTTATCTTTCTTCTTGCGTGTCTGGGACAAAAAATGAGATGTTGCTTCAGTCTAGAACAAAGGTGGAGCTATTTTATTCAGAGGTAGATACACAGGAAGAGAAGAGAACACATTATATGAAGGAGAGTAAGGGGAAGTAATTGGGTAAGGAAAAAAACCTATTTGAGGCTAGAGGAACTCCATTTTGTCTATGTCCAAAATACCACAGTCTTTCTTTACAAGCGGGTAAATCCTTTGAGAATCAAAGGAGGCTGTTTTTATATCTTTACACATTTTAAATTTAATATTTCCTTATTTAAAAATATACTCAGTGTGCAACCCTGGGGACATGTGCATGTTTAATGACCACTATATAGGCATTGGAACAAATGTCCTACATATGAAATCTTCCAAATCTCTTCCCAGCTGAGATACTCCCACCATCTTGAAGTCCCCACTGAGCCTTCTTCCCCAGAAAAGGCCTGCAAAGCAAAAAAAACCTTTGCACATTGCCCTGCAGATCAGCACACTCAGGCAGTGACAGGCCAGTAAAAGAAACGAGTTCTTTTCATTGGATCAGCTGTCTTCTCATTAAATCAGGATATTGGTAACTAGAGCACCTCAACTGATCTCTTCTCTCATAATTCACAGAGAGAGATGAGATCTCTGGGACGTACCATTTAGGACTTTAGTGGCTAACAGCAGAACCTTAAATTACAACCAGAAGTACAACCAATGCAAATCATTGAGCACAAATGCAAGGCTCCTTTTACAAGAAGCACCACTAAGCAGAGAAGGCAGCTACATTCTGCACTTTCTATAGGTTTCTGGGTGTTCTCAAGGTGTAGCCTCGTATACAACCCATTGCCATAAGTGTCAAAGGCATGGTTTACTGGAGTGTGAATGCACACACTCAATACTGAACAAAACACTCCTGTGTTAGCGCAAAACTCAACCCCATCCCCACCCCTTCCCAGGTTTGATTTACTGACATCTCAAAAATGTAAGCACAACCTAAATATTAGCCTCAGTTTCCTCCTGGAAAAGTCCCTCCAGAACGTCCTCCTTCCTAGTTCCCTCGCCTTCTAGATCTTTCCACACTACTGTACCTTCTTCAGGAGCCTGATTTGCCTGGTGTACCTTAAATTTCACTTCACTTAAAAACTATATACTTACAAAATCAGACATAAAAGTACAAAAAAGTGTCACAGCACACTATTACTGAAAAATTGCTTACTTTCTCATTTTTACCATAAATTGTAAAATAGTTTGGAATATAAATATAGTATATTTATATATAAATATATATTTATAAATAAATCTATATATAAATATATATATATATATATATTTATAAATAAATTTATATATAAATATATATAAATATATATATATAAGCCAGTTCACTGGGAGGAATTTTTGTTAAAACACTTTTTAAGTGAATATTGCAAAACATTAATGGAAAATGAATTCTGATTACTTGCACTGAAACCGTGGTTGCACTTACCCCAGCTAGGAAAGAAACCTATCATGTGACCTGTGTGTCTAATCAAAACAGCTGAGTTTTGAAAATTAAAGCCTTGAAATGACCTTCTCACAATCAAACTCTAGACCAAGATTCACATTTGGCAAGTTATTTCTAATAATGAACAAATTTGAGGAAAAAAAGAAAGATAATTTAGAAAAAAAATACTGAAATTCATTGAATAGTTTCCCTGCTCTAACATTAACCCCTTAATTCATGATCACTATTTAAAACTCATTCAAAAAATTAGGTTGTGGAAATTGGTGGAAACTGAGTATAAAGTAAAATAATTGGAGTGCTGACAGGAATGGGGCTGGTGGTAGTGAGGAATCAAATCAAGAGCTGAGGAGATTGCTTCTGCTGGGATACCCCTATCCACTCAGCTCCTGATTTGAGTCCACGCCATCTTGCTATCCTCTGCTGCTTGTGTTGGCAGATAGCAGTGTTCATGGAAAGAGGAAAGCATTACTTCTGTGGTACCAAAGTAGCAGTTTAACTGGTGGATGTGGAGGTGGAGCGAGGGAGGGAGGCATCAGCAGAACCCAAGCCCTGGAGGAGCTGCTTTTGGCTCCCATTTCAGCACTCCGGGTTCTGCAAAACCTTTGAAGTCAGAGCAAATTTAGCATACCACTATGTTAGAATGGCAGAACCAAGGGGTTAATACACTTGGTATGAGTCATTCCCCTCACACCCAGTTCTTTCATATAATACACCCACATATTCAACAGAACTATAACTAGTTCTGTGAAAAGAAGGCTGAGGAGAGACATGATACACTTAATATATTAAGGGCTGTTATAAAGAGGATTGTGATCAATTGTTCTCCATGTCCACTGAAGGCAGGACAACAAGAAATGGACATAATCCATAGCAAGAGAGCTTTAGGTTAGATATTAGGAAAAACTTTCTAACTATGAGGATAGTTAAGCTCTGGACTAGGCTTCCAAGGGAAGTTGTGGAATCCCCATCATTGGCTCAGGTTTTTAAGAATAGTTGGACAAACACTTCTCGGGGATATTCTATGTTTTCTCGGTCCTGGCCTCAGCACAGGGGCTGGACTTGACTTTTCGAGGTTCCTCCCTCCACACCCCAGCCTACCTTTCTATGACTCTATATACTAAGGACAACCTTAGGTTCTCTTTAAAAAGATACTTATTGCTGTTGCCAGTTATCCTTGTTACCCAATTACAAGCCCCAATTTTGAACAGAGGAAAACGTTTCAAAATAACTTAAAAGTTCAGAGAGGAAAACAGGGAAGTGCCTTTTGGCAACCGTGAGTCTACAGGGAGGCAGCTCATTCTGCCTGTTCTTAAGAACATAACTTATAAATCAGCTATTCATTCAGCAAGACAAGGGCACAGATTTATTTCTCAGATGGTATTTCTGTCTTTTTGGATACTAGCTATCTAGGTACTCACATTAAATCAGTATTCCAACAAAGGAATGTGCCCTGGATAAGCAACAGTCTTTTCCCGTGTGACCTCTATGCTTGGAATGCTCTTCCTGAGCTGGCCTGCAAGGTCACCATTATTTTCCCTACAACTAAGTAGAGCAGCATGGTTGCAGGTAATTTGGGATTGAAAAACATATGTATACATACACACACATGTATATATGTGGCTGTATTTTTTTAAACATGCTCTCTCTCTTTCCCCCTATCCTACACCTGTTTTTCTTTAAAAAAAGAAGATGTAAACTCTTTGGCATAGGCACTGTGCCTTCTTCATATTTGTATAGCACTCAGCACATCGTGCTGCTACTGAAAACAAAGAAAATTCCAATAAAAACCAAAATAGTCAAACCGACATTCTTGTCTGCAGCTATTTGAACTTATTATTAATTTTGGTTTCTTCTTCCTGCCCTCCTAACCTTCCCTGAGTAAGTCTGTCAAGCAGCCACAGTGGACGTGTGCCACTGTCACTTGGTGGAGAACTCTCAGGCTATAGATCAATCCCTTTCTCCTTAGGAAACACACTCTCTGCTGCCTCTTTTGACATGTTTTTGAGTTAGACACTAGGCAGCGTGTGTGCTGGTATCCAGCCTGATGGTATCAATCATTGCATGTTGGGCACTCCTTTGTTTAGCAAAGCATTTTAGATACTATAAATCGAGGCAGTTCAGTGATTTTTATTAATGGTTTAGGATAAAATCAAAGCCTTGCAGCAGTTTAACAATCTAGTGGGCAGTTTAACAAGTGTCTTTGCAGTTCGTCTTTGCCATAATGTATTTTTAAAATACAGTTCAGCACTATTTTACAGATCATTTAAATGAAGTCTATAGGGGATACTCCCTGCTTCTCAAATAAGATTTTTTTTTTTAAAGTGTATGTGGAGTGCTTTTTTAAAAAAGCCAGAATTACTATGGCAGGGCATAAAATACAAATACCTTCTGAAATCCCCACATCCAAGTTCCAGGGGTCTCTGTTCCTTTCTTGTGGCTCCACTCAACTACATGACAATCACTTTGTCAAACCAACATCAAGACTAAGATCAAACCACACCATGTGAAAGGTGGAATGCAGAACTTAAATTTCTGTCTCTGTACTGTCTTAGGTTTGGCTAGCTTCCCAACAGCACTATGAGGATCTATGTAGTCCAGTTCTAGTTTTATTACAGAAAGTCCTCCCAGAATGGAAGGCGATCTTTTGAAGAAACATCTTCTGAAGAGCCCACTCTGCACTCCTTAGGTTACTAAGTCCTAGCCTTCAGTCTCCCTTTCTTTTTGCTCCCAGCATGCATGGTGATGATGAAACATCCCATGCCCTTCTTGTTTGAAGTATCCCCAACACTTTGATGGTGTAATTTTTCCAAAATACATTATTTTTGCACATATTCTCAAGAAAAGTCTTCTCAGATCTCTAGTTTTAATGTATTATTTTTGTTTGTGTATTTAGAAAGGCAAGACCATTCACCTTCTTTCCCAGATTCTAATCTGTGCCTAGTTCTTTCAATTTCATACCTTCTTTACTCATCTCCCACGCAAAAAAAAAAAGAAAAATGCCATGAATAGTAAGTTCTGCTTCTGCAAATTCTCATTTCAATGACAAAATATACAATATTTAAACAGATAAATTTAGCAGTCTCACAAAAATCATACAGACCATTTCTCATGGGCCATTTCTTGATTTGAAAATTCATAACAGGCTATGATTATTTTAGTCAAACAAGCATGGAAAGAAATCAGCATGAGTTCTGATCCTTCCCCTCACTTATCATGACTTTTCTGAAATTGCAACCCCTCTTTTTTGTGTGCAAGATCAAAGGTATCTTAAATTACAACAGCTTCTTCTTCTTGTTCCTCACACTGCTACCAAGGTCAGGATTCAGAGTATGGTGGCATAAAACGTGCTTCTCATTAGATCCTCTCTAATCAAAACTTCTGTAGGTCAAACACTGAGATCTTTTCGCAAGATAACATTATTAAGAGCCATGGCTTTCTATTTACCTACTAAAAATGTGGGGTTTACAGAAAAAAAACAACCAACCAAAAAGGGGAAAAATTACACTTTGCCACTACTCAAAATTGCTCCTCTGGATCTTGAATTTTCTCTACTACCTAACACAAAGTAGTTTATACTACTATCAGCATTGCAGAGGCAATATATTTGTGGAAGAGCAAAGTGGCATTCCATCATTTGCCAAATAGCAGCAAGCTGAGTTTAGGTTCTGATATTTCTGTTTATGTATAAGGGCAAATAAAAAAGGGTGGTTATCAGTTAAAAAAAAAGTAAGTCTAAACAGGATACCTACGCATTCTAAGTTAATTCCTCCTCAATGATTTCCATAACAGATCTGCTCAATTTACAAGTAAAATCAAGACGTTTCCAACTATAAGCTCTTACTGCTATCTGAACGTCACAATGTTATTTCCTCTGGGAAGATCCAAGCCACCACAAACAATAAAGATTTTAGAGTCCTAACTCAGCTAGCTACTTCATTGATGAGCATTGTAAACTGAATATCACTTTACTGTTCCTTAAGTCTATTTCTTCTGCTGTGCTGACAATGCTCCCCATCCTTATTAGGCCCTTATTAACTTTTGCCTTTTTTTGTACTAAAGCATCTCTGCATAAAATATCTATAAAGTAACTTTTTATTTCACGAGATGACAGCAGCAGGAGAGAACAGAGCTGGAAAGCATCTTATATATCATCTGATTAGAGTGATCAATGAATTCTAAAATGGGGCTTGTGGCTTCCATCTACTAGCTACAGGATGTATGAAAAAGCTGATCACTTGCATGTTTTTCTTGACGCTGAACTCAAACAAGTAGCAATTTCTCAAGGGACATACAAAATTCAGGCAAATATGGTATTATGATTGCTTGCATTTATTTTTTACCAAAACATAAATCAGGTCAGCAGTCAGGTTCCTGCCAGGCTGTCAACATAACTTTCAGTGCCATGAATGTCAGGCAACCCCAATTAAGTTCAATCAGCTGCTTCAAAGTAGATCCTTCCATAAAATCTCACCTAACTTTGCCTTAAAGAAATCTAGACCTTATAGCATAACTACCTCTTTGAGTAAACAATTCCACTGTCTGCTTGACCCTTCTATGGAACTTGTCTTTATATCTAAGTTAAAATGCTTCCTTTCAGATTCTAACTCCTTTTTTGCTAATTGTATCCTTGGTGTCTATTAAGTGTAATTCTTTTCCCTTTTCTGTACTGTTTCTCTTTCCCATATTCAGAAGCAGAGATGCAGACTTCTCTGAATTGCTAGTTTTTGTTTGTTCATTTTAAGCTAAACAGGTTTAATTTTTTTCACTCTCTCCTTATAGGTCATACTCTAAAGGCACCATAGCATTTCAGTTGCCCTTCTTTGAACCCTTGCTATCTAAGATTTAACATATGTTATTAGATAGCTAACATATGCATGAGTTCACTTAGGGTTAAACAGAATTGACTGAATTATGGACACAGAACCACCACAGTACGCCTAATCAATCTGTTTGTTTTTTAAAACCCATTCATAGGTTGCAAACACATGGCTTATTTCAACACACACACAGTTGAACTTTTGGGAAAATTCCCAGATCCAGAATTAACACTACTTGGTTCCCTTATGCAAGTTTCTTTCCTGTTCATTTGGCATTGTGAGATTTTTCAGTTTATTTTAATAGTATCTTTGTAAACTATTTTGCTCCATTTAAACTAGTCTCACTAACTGTCTGCAAATCTTAAGCATGCACATTGCCAAATACTTAGGCAATTTCGTACTTTCTTTTGTTTTACCCATAGATGCTTGGGCTACAAGCATTATGTCACTACTTACTCTTGTACCCTTCCTTACTTTAGGGGTTATTTGAAAGGTAAAGTTTGAGGGTGGGGAATGTGTTGGTAACTATAATGTCCCAATAAGTGCAGAAAACACAAAAACAAGTGAAAGGTTGTAATTCTGAGTAGGCGAAAGTGGGATTGTAAGAGCCAAGGTCACAGACCTTTTGGGCAACATATCCATCCCTCATTCCCAGGTGCACTTGCACATCTGTTATATATCAGGTTAAAAACCTAATTCTGCTGTTTGGAAATGTATTTACCTAGGAAAGCTCTGCACACATAGCATCTGGTTTTCAAGCAGATCCTGCTTTTACTCAGTTTTATAGCTGAGCTCACTGAGGTCAGTGACTTGGCTAAGGTCAAATCAGCACTCTGGCTTCCATTCCATCTTCTATTAGGCATATGGCTTTCCCTCAAAACTTGGAAAGTATTTAAGTAGGTGAGCAGCTTTATCTACACAGCCATAAAAAGGGAAGGGTACAGGAGAGAGGGAAGCGTGATGGGACAGCATGACATGGTGAGAGCACAGATTCCTTTCCAGAAATCCCATTGGTCAGCCTTTTCAGAGCTATATAAACACATAGCAAATGAAGGGCAGCAATTTATCAATTGTGATTAGGTCTAGCTGGATAATCTTAACAGTTAGCAGAGAGTAAATGTAGAAAATATAATAATACCACCACCTAGCTTCTTTCATCAGTAGATCTCATGCACGTTACAAAGGAGATCAGTATTATGACCCCCATTTTACAGATGGAAAAACTGAAGCACAGAGATGTGAAATGACTTGCCCAAGGTTACCAACAAGGGCAGGAATATAACTCAATTATCTTGAATCCCAGTCTAGGTCCTAACCACTAAGTCATTCTGTATCCCCTGGGTGGTGAAAAGCATTTCACTAGCCATATACACACATCCATGTGAATAAAGTGGCCATCTCCCACAACATTTTCTGGCCCAGTTTTCACAAACAAAACATATTTGTACAGTTTCAAACATGAGAAAGATACAATTACTTTAAAGGAGGAAGATCAGGTTAGGCTAAAAATTCAGATCCCCCACACACCCAATTTCAATTAAAACAATTATTTACGCATTGTTAATATTCTACTGCAGCTTTTGCAGCACCATTATACTACATGCCAGAAAGAAAAACTGACCAGAAATCAGTCTTATTTAATTGTCCAAGCCAAGTAAAATGGTGAAAGTAAACCAACAGGACAAAAGGACGAAAAGTAAATTATCTTCTGTTTAAAAAAAATCTGTTTTAAATGTCCAAGCTAAGAGAATGTACATTCTGAACAGAAAAACAGCACAGTGAAAAGTAAGGATTTTTTTAAAACCAGCTTTAGTTTTAACTATTTAAAGGTCAGATTAATATAATAGGTGAAGGATTTTTTTAAAAAATGTTGTAAATTGATAGTATCCCTTTGGAAGCTAAATATTTTTCACAGTCTATTTAAATTGATGAGCTACCAATTCCAATTTTGATTACATTTCACATGCCATAATGAAAACTCTGCTTACCAGGATCATGTGACCGGTGGAGATGTCCATGTTAGACTGAACTGGTTCTTCACACCAGGAAGATGTACTACTCCGAGCAGAGGGGCTGGCAATGGGCCCATCACTAAACTGTGACGAGACACTGCTTACGCGAGATGGGTGCAGGGGCTCTGGTCGATCAGATGATTTTACAGCCATGCGTTGACGGCACAGCTCCTAGAAGACAGAGAGAAAAAAGGGAACAATCTGGAATTAATAGCAGCCACTATGGAATAAAAGTCTGCTAAGGACAACACTGTTTACAGTACATCTCTAGAGTGGAAGTGTTTTTCTTCCCTCAAGGGCTAGTATTTTGGTATTCTGATATACACGTTTACTAGACCCACTATATGAAATAAATAGATGTTTACCATCCTGGTCTCATGAATAAGAAGTTTAGCTATGAGTGCATGCACATCACTCTTAAGACTCCCTCATCAATAATATGTTGGGGCTCAAATCTATTAGCAGATGGATAAGTTGTTTTATACCACACTTCATTCTCTGAATCTAATTCTGCACTGAACAGCCCACTGAAGTTAATGGGGTTGCACAGGTGTAATTGAGAGCAGAATTCAGCCCTGAATTTGCATGCTCAGCAAGCAATAGCAATTGAATTGATGTGCTCTCTAATATAAATTCTAGTTGATAGATGTGCCATTTCTCTTCATTAAAATAGAGCACACACAACCCTTACTCCTAGATGTGGGGCACAGAAAATGAAGAATGACATTACCGAAGAATAAAAAATAGAAATCTGTCATGTGCTGTAAGCAGCTTTGACAAAGAAAGAAAACTGAACCGACCAGACATCCCGATCCCAACCTGATAAAAACACCAAAAATCAACCCTAAATAAGGCATTTCAGTTGCACCATACATGAAATGCATATCTAAAATATATAGTAATGGAAAATGCTACTAGTACAAACATTTCCAGAGAAATAAGGTACTGTATTTTGAAATTCTAAATCTAATTGGCTAAACAGACCCTTGGTTGTATTGTCTCTGTTACAATCCATTTAGATTCACCCATATGCAGTAAAATTTCAAAGTAAATAATAAAATGAGCATTTTTACATATGTCTATTGCCCATGAAGGATTTTTGGAAGCCTATGTGGCACAGTAAGCCTGGCTATGTTCATGGTGCTTGGATATATTGTACATGTGGAGCGGTTGCACATTTGTCTTCAATTACTTATTTTACAGAGACATGTACTAAGATCTTAGTTATTTGCCTCTGGCTATCAAAATAATAGATTTTGAAGAATCCATGCTGTTAAAGTGTGATGGCCTCTGTTTTCTTAGTCAACAAAAATATAATTGTAACTCAAGGGTTATCAGTAGAATGACTTTTAAAACTCCATATATCATAGGAAATAAAAAGTTTTCTTTTTGTAACAGAAATGCATCCATTTAATGCTCAGAACTTTTTTTAAGACATTCAACGGGTATCTTTCCTTCATCACAGCTATGACAATGGCTCCAGCATTCAAATCTAGTACCCACCTTTCCCAATGAAAATCTGAATATAATCATATATCAAGATAGCTCTTGCCACTCCTAGGCAATAGACTAAAGATGTATAGGCCAAAAGACCATCCGAATGGTTTACATGTGCCCTCATCCTAAACTGCCATTTTACTCGGTATTAAAGACCTTTGTATGGTGCAAGGTAGTATTGTGTGGGGGCGGGGAAGGATTGGCACACATTTATATATAAATTAATGAGAGTGTGAGATAAAAATACTGTAATGTGTAATATAAAGATACACATTACTCACTTGTGGCAGATGCAACAATTATGCAGCTCATCCCAACTGAATGTCCATAAAACTCCAAAATATTACTGTGGTGGTGTTTTTTCATTCATGCCCCTTTTTTACAGGAAAAAAATGATATATTTTTAAATAGAGTGTAATTTTTTTTTGTCTTTTGTACTGATAGTTTTCCATATCTCCTTGTTTGTAATGCTAGGTGCCTCAGCCTAGTCTACATCACATAGGTTCTACCAATACAGCTATACTTGCAGAGCTCTCTAGTATAGACGCAGCATATGTCAACAGAACAAGGTTTTTCAGGCAGCATAATACCACCACCCTTCTGAATGGTCTTAGCTATACTGACAGAAGTATTCTTCTATCAATATAGCTGCATCTATACTGAGGGTTTGCCAGCATAGCTACGTCAGCTGAGGGTGTGTGGTTTTTTCACATCATTGAGTGACACAGCTTTGCGGATAAAACTTTGTAGTGGAGACCTAGCCTTAATTACCTGGTACTGACCACAACATGACAAAAATAGGAGAATAAAAAATTAAAGCCTAAAAATTAATTTGAAATAGCTTTTACATTTATTAGTGTGTTGTGATGTAAGGTCAGATATCAAACTATCGGGGCTAAGCATTTACATCACAAGGAAGTCTAGGTTCTCTGCTTCATAAAAAAGATAAGGAAAGTGTTTCTCTCTCTGAAGGGTCACACAAGCTATCAGACCTTAAAAATATCACTAGTTCAGAATGACTTTTGCTAACCCCCGAGTTACCGTGGGACAAAATAATTTTAAATCCTCCTTTAAAAAAAAGAAAAACTCCACATCTGGGAGAAATTCAAAAATATTTGTCTGATCTTTATTAAAAGATAACAGCTGTTCAGATGTCTAAATATTAGACTTTTTCCTGGTAGCGATGGATTAATGGACAAAGTGCGGATGAAGTGGTTAAAAGGTAAAAAAATAAATGTAGTTTCTCATGACTAAGAGATAAGTGGCCCGGCACCGTATTTGGCTCTCCTCATAATCTGGAATCATCCAGGAACCTGCCTAGTCCTAGCATAAATGTAAGCAGTCTCGGGGCTGCTATAATTTGTGCTCTGCTGCTCACAGCCCTTACAGGCAATTGCAGCTGCCAATGATAGCCAGACCACAGTGGATCCCTTGCCATGACTTTCATACTTAGTCCTCCAAGTGAGTAACATAGCTAGCTATGAAGGCTCTATGCCATACATGGAAACCACAGCAATAGGGGTATCTGGATAAGCACATGTGATGCCTTTATGACATTTCAGTGGTGAAAATGGGCCATAAAGGGGCTACAGGATATGGAAGAACCATGTGTAAGTTACCACGGGTCCTGTCCTTGAAGGTAATACCTCCTGCTCGAGTGGCAGCTCTAGGAGGGATTGTACTTCCTGCATTTTTGAAGATGGCTACGCTGTCTTCTCCCTGCCCCTGAATGGGATTCCGGAAGTAGTAGCCGAAACCGATCACAGAAACTATGATATTGGCCAGTCCTTGCAAAGAGCACGGGGGGAAGCAGTGTTTACCCCCACTTCTCCCCCAGAGAGGGCCAGGGCACCAGTTTAGTCAGAATGTTAGGAAGGCTTAAGGAAGTGGTCTGGGCTGTACACATAGCCTAAATAAATAAATAAAGACAAAAAGGGACCTCCATGGTGGGCACTGCAAATATTTAATCAACCCAGCTGAGCCCTAAAATACTATAAATATCACTGAAATGCCATCACTCAGCCTTAATTCTGTTAACGTCACTTTGTTTAAGCCCCCAGTCAAGCCCTGAACATCTAAGACCGTAGTTAAGAGGACCACAAGCCATCTACATGTTTTTCTGCACTCTCAAGTGTTTATGTTTTTAATTCTGGAAGCAACAAACATCATGCTTACCAGGTGAGTTTTAGAACCCAACAGTGAAGCCAGACATGAGGGTTCCTAACTGAACTACAAACTCAGTGAACATTGATATCAGCATGGACCCATTTAATAATCATTTGCAAAGAGTGAATTCAATTTATGCATCATGCTTTTGTATTTAACATAGTGGCCAAGGCTATTACTATCCTACTGTGACTGTAATGTACTATCTTTGTATACTGCTTGTCATTCTTCATTTAAAGGCATCATTTACACCTAAAAAAGCAATCATACTGCATACAGTGATATATGAAGGAATGATCCTCCTGACCCTTTTGGGCTATGATCTAATGGATGGGTCAGACATAAACATTTATTTAAAATGTAATTTGAAGTTTATGACATTATTTCCCATTACATAGGAATTGCTATTGCATGGAGGCAGTGCTTCTGTTTTTTTATTTCCCAACATTTATCATCACACTTATGTGGAAGTGACATGTAGTATATAATGGAAAACTAATATCATAGTGTGACAAAAACTGCAATAACTAAGATAAATATTCTGAAAATAATGTCCAGTTAGATGAGTTTAAAGTACAGTATTATAATCATCTGTAGAGAGCTTTTTCATTTGAAAAAGAAAACTGATAACCCTAAACACATCAAACAATATTTTCAGAGAAACCTTGCAACTCTTCCAATGAGATTTTGAAGTGGTCCTAATTTTTTATCATCCCACTAGGAGTTGGATGGGTGAAAAAGAACATTTTAAAATAAATAAAAACAACATTTTAAAAAAGTGGTGTTAAAGTAGATAAATCAAATCTTTAATTAGGATTAACACATGTAGATTAGTGGGTACATACAATTTAGCCAGTTCTAAAGAAGAGCCTTAATTCACCCAGTGTTCCTCATTAGAGGCACAACAGTTCGCCTTCTCAGCCCAGGAGCAGGAAGTCCGTGCTCACCAGATCTTTGCAGACCATTATACAGGGAACTTATGCAGTGAGAAGCCACAGTAAGGAAATCTTATTACAGCACTTTTTTGAATTGTGATTGAAACCCTCTTCAAGCAGCCAGATAGCAGCTGCATTAGTGAAAGCCTCTCTTTAATCAAAAAGACAGAATGGACACATGGTTTGTACATTCCTGGCTAAGACTCCTAACCATCACAACTGATTTTCATGCATAACCTCAACTCCCTGCATTCCCACCAGATGCCAGCAGGCATCATGCCCACTCAGAAATGAATCTCACTCTTTCAATGAGGTGTCAAGCTAGGGCTGCTTTAGAAATGCAGCCAACATAATACGGCAAGTGCCATCTCTTCTTCAGGATGTCCCTGTTCCATGACAGCATTGCGCATTTGCTGCCACATGCTTTTACACTGGATGACAGCCGTCAAGTATCACAAAAAGTGTAGGAAAGGAAACTAGAATTCATAAGAATTTATATGTACCAACAAGACAGACCAACAATAATACACCAGGTTCCTGGAAAATCCATTAAGACCACATGAGTTACTAAAAGGCCTATCTTGAAAGATAACCCATGTACACTTCATTGTAAAGTAATTTTATAGCAGAGGATGGCACTCAAACTAGCCTAAGGTAGGGCTTCAGTGGTAAATATCAACTGGTTTCCTCATATACAATGAATAATTAAGCTTTCCCTAAATCTGAACGTTTGGCTCTGGCACAAAGGAGTTTAGGAAGAAATTCTCAGAGCATGCCAAGTATTTGCTCTAAAAAGCATACTGTTAGCCAAGAACACAGCTCCCTACCCCGCCCCGCACAAATCTGATAAACACGGCACAAAGTCCAGAAAAACCCTTTTATGTATGTTGATTCTGCTTATGCATAACTGTGCAATACATGACAGTATGTAGCACAGACAAAAGTTATGGCACAGAAATAACTAATTAAATAACAAAAAATAAAACCAGATGACTCCTTGCCATAATTAGTCAGAAAATGGAATCTGATCAGAACAGTAAGGTGCTAATATCAGGAGATGAAGAAGGAAGTTAAGAGATCCCTGATACACATCTCTTGCTTATGCTCACTTCTTTTAAAGATGAGCTGTGGAGTGTTGTCACCCTCTCTCCAAGCTGTCTTATATGCAGGTATCACAATTTATTAAAATGTGTCCACACAATCTGACTGTGCTCTGTCTGTGTGTCTTGAGGGGTTTTGTGGTCCTAGCCCAGTAACAGATTTTGACTCCTGAATCATTCTCACCTAGTAAAAAACAGTAGACTGCCATAAGAATGAGCAGATGCCTTGCAACTCAAACTCCAGTTTACATGGACTCATGATAAAGGATCCTAAACTCCATATAGACAGGTATATAGACTAAAATCTTGAAACTTGATCAAGAGACTCTCACTTTATAGTGGTGACCTATCTTTCTCAAAAGCTGATATAACCGGTATAAATGGAATTGCTCAAGTAAATGCAAGTGGTCTTATAAAATCTGATGTATTGCTATTCTGAACTGTTAATTAGAGTTGCCAATTTTCTAATTGTAGAAAACGGAACACCCTGGCCCCACTCCCTGCCCTTCCCCAAGGCCCCACCCTCTGCTCACTCCATCCCTCCTCCCTCTGTCGCTCGCTCTCCCCCAACCCCCTCACTCACTCATTTTCACTGGGCTGGGGTAAGAGGGCTGGGGTACTGGATGGAGTGAGGGCTCTGGCTTGGGATGTGGGCTCTGGGGAGGGGCCAGGGATAAGGGGCTTGGGGTGTGGGAGGGGGCTAAGGGCTGGGGCTGGGGTTCGGGAGGGGGTGCGGGTTCCGGGGTGGGGCTGGGGAAGAGAGGGTTAGGGGACAGGAAAGGGCTCAGG
>ML677349.1:9193528-9267306 GCA_007922305.1 Dermatemys mawii
GTGGGGCTGGGGAAGAGAGGGTTAGGGGACAGGAAAGGGCTCAGGGCTGGGGCAAGAGGTTGGGGTGTGGGAGAGGGCTCAGGGAGGGAGTTTGGGTGAAGGAGGCGGTTCAGAGCCGGGACAGTGGGTTTGGAGGGGGTTTAGGATGTGGGCTCCAGGCAGTGCTGATATCAGGCGACTCCCAGGAAGTCGCAAGCAAGTATCCCTCCAGCTCCTAGGCGGAGGGGCAGCCAAGAGGGCTCTGCATACTGCCCCTGCCCACAGGTGTTGCCCCCGCAGCCACAGTTCCTGGCCAATGGGAGCTGCAGAGCTAGCACTCAGGTGGCACCTCTAGGTGGGGGACAGCACGCGGAGCCTTTCTGGCCACCCCTCCACCTAGGAGCCGTGGGACATGCTGGCCGCTTCCTGGGAGCCGCACGGAGCCTTCCCGCCCTGCTGGCAGACAGCTGGACTTTTAGCAGCCTGGGCAGTTATGCTAACCGGAGCCACTAGCGTCCCTTTTCGACTGGGCGTTCCAGTCAAAAACCTGGCAACCTAAGTTATTATTCTTCCCAGCATGTTTACCTCAAACCTATTGAATAGGAATGTGGAAACTATGAGAATTCATAGTTTTCCAGCTTATTTAAAATAAAACAAAACCCTGCCCCCAACATTATATACTAGTACAAAAGTCAAATTTCTTCATTATGCATCTGAAGTTACATAACCTAGAAAAGTCAAAACCAATCCAATACAGAGGTCTGTCATTCTCAAACGTTAATCTCTTGTTAACCAAAACCAAACCAAACTCATCTCTGTTTCTTCAGACACATTGAAAATTGTGAACTTCATAGATGGAATCAGAATTATCTAGGCAATAATATTAGGAGGAATGCAAAGATATCAAAAGAAAATTCTAATATATTAACAGTGGTGGACACTTACAAAGCATGCCCTTAAAACCTAAATGAGACAAGCATCAGAGAACATACTGTAAAGGAACAAACCCACTTTAACCAGAAATAAACAAAATGACCTAATATTTATTTATTTGTAATAGAATTAATGTTTGTAGACTGCAATGAACAATGTGAAATATTACATTTTCAAAGATTCTGTGCTACAACTACTAACAAAACATACTGTGGATACGAAGAACATATACAAATTATATAGCATGATCTTTAAAATTCTCCTCCAGTATGCTTTCCTTCTCACTTATTTGAGCATTTTCTTTTTTTTTCTTTTAAAATTATGGTACTGCCCTTTAAGTTAAAGCTGAACTGTGTGCTGTATGTACAGCATTGATTCAACCATTTTGTTGCACGTGTACTGACACCACAATGAAAACAAAAAATGAAAAAAGTTTACTGTATCTAGAAAAACTAGATTAATCTAAACCTGGACTACAAACACTATAATGCACTAATTATAATTGTATGGTGTCACTACAAAGCAGAATGAAAGTTGTTTGGCTGCCTTCACTGTGTATTTCCATAGCTTAGCATGTTTGGATTTCTTTTACATTGAACTTAATTGAGCTTCCTGGGTTCGTAATCCTTGTTTGGGGCATAATTAAACCTCCCTGTAATTGTTTTCCTCTTAAATTACTGAAACAATCTCAACCTTAATTCAATTTTAATAATATTTTTTCCCCTGGAATATAATAAATAATTCATACATTGGGAATAGTTATGTATATAATTTTGTTTACAATTATGAAACGGTAAGTATTGGAATCAGAGTACATTCCAACAATGAGTCATTGGATAAATATTGAAATAATGCTTGAATTAAATATGTATAGCGAACAAAATGCTACCTTTGGTCTAGATGCATCCTTATAAATACGCATTCTGTTGCTCTTTTAACCCCATGCAGACTGCTATGCAATAGAACCAAGGGGAAAAAAGAACAGAAATTTTAGATTTATTAGTTTAGCTGTGGATGCAGAATTGTTCTCTACACTTTAATTGTGTGCCTAAATTCTGATACTGCATCCATCACCATGGTCTCCAAGCCCATTATATAATCTCAAGTACTTTGTTGAGATTTAGTTTTTTAAAATGACTTTGATGATGGAACTGTTCTCAATTCTCCAGGGATACTATTCCAGAGACTATTATTTTCCAGCCAGAAATCATGCAAGGCTTTGATAATCATCATGTTTGTGTTTTTCTAATAAGACCTCAATTTTTTTCATCATGCCCTGTGAAATGAAAAACTTCAATTAGTTTAGCACTCCAAGTGATTCTTGGTCATTACTGATACCATCACAAGAAAGCAGAAGTAGTTGCAGAGGAAGGGAAAGGAAGGGAAAAGTCGGTGTTCCTTAAACTGCAGATACAGTTTTTTGCTTTGGATTGTTCCCTTCACTCTCGAACAAGAAGAACTATCCTCCCACCATAAGAAAGCCACATACCACAATACCATGACACACCCGTAAAAGCTCAGTGGACTTGAGCATTTCCATTTTTCTATTATTCTAACACAACAATTATACCTTATTTAATAAACAAGATTTCCATACACTAACCTTAGTTCCCCAACTGGCCTCTAAAGCTTGTGTTAGTTTTCTGTGGTAGGGATCTTCCCTTTAAAGGGTTTCCTGGACAGATGCAACCAAGTGAAGGCCCTAATAGTGACAGGTTCCAATGAATTTGTACTGTCATGGAACAATTGTGGTGTGGTTTCTCGACACTCCGACGCACGGATCTCTTTACAGAGGATACTGGTAGGGTGACCAGATGTCCTGATTTTATAGGGAAAGTCCTGATTTTTGGTTCTTTTCCTATTACCCTCCACCCCCATCCCAATTTTTCACATTTGCTGTCTGGTCACCCTAGATACTGGCCTCCTGAGGTCAGTGAGGTTTGGGAGCAAAAGTCAGACTATTCTGCCACTTTCTTCTAGGGAACAGCATGGGAGATAACTCAGAGTGGAACCTCACGAAACTTCTTCCCCTTTGGGCTCCCTGATGTGTCCTTTCCTAGAAAAGGAGGTGACTGGGGGGTTATTAAGCCAAGGAATATGAAAAATTGTCTTATGAAACTGGCGCCTTTGGCTACCAAGATTCCAAATGTAAATGCTTCAGAGAAAGAGAAGAAATATTAAGAAAGTTTTAGAACTTTCTTTAAAAGGATCTCAAATAACTTTTCCAGACATAATGATTGTAATTATGGGGAGGGACAGGGTCAGAGGCATACCTAGAAACATTTCTGTGGCAGAGGGTTTTGTCTGTTTGAACTAATTGCACATCGCACAGCTGTCATCACCACGGATGTGGTTGTGTATAATATATATACAGCCAAGATAAAATGCCACCCCTGCAAACTAGGGAGGAAGGATGGACTTGTGGTTAAGACACTGGCTTAGAATACAACAGAGAAGATCTGGGTTCAGGCCCTGGTTCTGCCACAGACTTTGTATATGATATAATGGCCAAATGCTCAGCTCCCAATGAGAGCTGCTAAGTCTGAGCATGTCTGAAACTCTACTCTTTGATTCTCCAACTCTTTACTTTCTTTTCTGGCATTCTTTGTCCATCTTGTCTATTTACACTGTATGTTCTTGGGGCAGGAACGGTCTATTATTTTGTGTTTGCGCAGTACCTAGCAAAATGGGATCCTTACAATACAATAGGGGTTACTGTAATACAAATAAATAATAATAGCACTATAATAACACGAGGCAGAATCACATGATAAAGGCATTTATCATGCACCCTTGACATCATCTGTCCACTAAGCCAATTTTTTCCAAATATACCAAGACACCTTGAGCAGCTTTCAACAGCTGATGTTATTTAATGAGAGGGGAGCCAGAAAAAATGTTTCCTCTTCCTCTCCCCAAATGTAGAGCTTCTGGGTACCCAAACTATGCAAACTTTAGTCCCCAAACAGCTAGTTTCTCAATAGATAAAAATGTTCAGAACATATAGTCAGTTGTCTTGTGGCCCCTTAGGGGTAGAAATTGGGTTTTATTCTATTAGAAGGAAAGATTTCTTGCTTCACAGCAGACTGCAGTGTTTACTTCTAACTCTGAAAGGACCTGACATGATAGTTTCCTGAGACATGAAAATGTAACATTTTCAACATCCATTGTAGCCCATTTTAGAGGATTCTGTGGCTCTGCCTGAACCCTGTATAGCTGGACTCATGATAACTTAGGGAAAATATAGTCCCAATAGTTTTTTTAAAATCTAAAATAGCTTTTTTCCCCCCTGTAAAATATAGAGTATATACAGACTAAGCTCTTATTTGGGATGACCAGCATAATTCACTTCTGCCTAGTTTTTATAAGGGTACCACATCATCATGGTCTCTTAATTGCTGTCCATGGAAAGTAAACATGAAATCACTTCCCTCTTCACCTCTGACAGTAGGAACAAATTTAACATCCAGATTTTGTACAAAAAACATATCAGATAAAAGTATGAAGGTGAGGTTTAAGAGGGACAGCATGAGGGTGTTAGGTCAACAAGTGGGCTTTGCCTCTTGTAAAGTAATGTGACTATCCCAAACTCTACCCACAAGAGTGTGTGAAGTTCTCAGGAATGACAGCAAATGGGTGCATATATGTTAAAGAGTGTGAATGATCTCAGAACAGGCACTCTTCCCTTGGCTGTATAGCCAACAAAAGCTAGGAGTTAAAAGGAGTAATAAAGACAGTAACTAATGTTACAGATTCCCTTTACAGGAGGCACTGAAAATTAGAATGGACTTTGTACCAAAACCTTAGTAGCAACACTTACAAGAACTTGGAGATTTACCATTTGGGGGAAAACAAAAATACAGAAACTTTGGACCAGTCTTTTAAGTGGTCTTTTTAAATTGCTATGGTACTGCCAGCCAGTGATGAAGAGATCACTGCTAAAGCCCTGACTTGCCTTACTGTTCTCATATGCAATAAATATCTCATTGGAACAGGCACAAGGAGAAAAGGAAATATGTGATGCCATAATGGAAGTTCCTTGCATCTTTTTTTAAATATAAAAAGTCTCTGTGTAATAATTATGAACATAGGTATTGCCAAACCAGATCAGAATTGTGATTGATCTAATCCAGTACCTTGTCTACGACAGTAGCTAATACTCGATGCTCCAGAAGAAAGTGCAAGAAACCTTGCAATAGGCAGATGCAGGAGAATCTGCTCTCCTAAATTAGATATTGTCTTAAACCTTGAAGTGTGAAGTTTTATGTCCCTTTCAAAACTTCTTTTTAGCAATATCTATGTTAATCAGGATAGTTATCCAGTTGCTCTTTGAATCTTACTAAATCCTTGGTCCTGATGACATCATGTGGCAATGAGTTCCACAGTCTAATTATGCATTATATCAAAAGTTTTTCCTCGAGGTGTTTAGAATTTTCTATCTTGTAATTTCTTTGGAAGTCCCCTCATTCTTGTGATGTGAGAAAGGAACACAGACATTTCTGCTTTCTCTTGTGTGTGACATTTATTATTTTGTATACTTTTATTGTTAACTGGTGATAAAGCAAGTACTTGGAAGCATCAGAAGAATGGCCTCCTACAAGGATCAGTTTGTCTCCAACATTATTCAATTTATATTTGAATGACCTGCCATACACTGGGTCTTGCAAGGTTGTTTATGCAGATGACATATGCCTTGGCATTCATTCATACTCCTTTGACATACCTGATAGAGTTCTGAATGCAGATTTGGTGGCTATGGCCAATTACTGTAATTGGTGGTACATGATACCAAGCGTAAGTATGATTGTACCAAGCGACTTCCACTTACGTCATGCACAAGCAGGCAGAGTGCTGAACATAGTTCTCAATGGTTACCAAATAAAGCATGATTAATACCCAGTCTATCTAGGCATCACACTGGACAGAACTCTCATATATCATGACCATCTTACAGAGACAGTGACTAAGGTCAAAGTGCAAAATAACCTGATCAGAAAACTAGCCAGAACAACATGGGACACCAACATCCAAATGTTATGCACTTCAGCCTTGTCATTCGGTTATTCAATAGCAGAGTACTGCGCTCCAGTATGGGCTCGCTTGTCTCATGCAAGGAAGATCGATGCGTAACTTAATTCCACCACACGTTTTTTTTCCAGGCCCACTTAAATCTTCTTCTCTACCATGGTGACCGGTTCTCTGCAGTATTGCCCCACCCTGTGTTTGTAGAGAGAAAAGCGTAGCAAAGCTCATGACGAAATTGCATGTGTCACATCTACTATTAAAAGACTTGCTTAATCCACCACAATCATCTACCTTCATACCACCAGTTGTGGATACATTTACCAGGTGAGGGATTTACAGTAGAGGATATGTGGAGATCTTCATGGCCCACAGAGGAAGTGACAAATAATTACCTTGTCTCCGACTCAACCTGATTGATTTACCAGGAAAGCAATGGAGCCTTCTGAACCAGTTTCATACCAGACATCAGAATTTGTACTACAACGGAATTTCGGTGGCATTTTAGACACAGTCCTTTAGGTCAATGTGGTAGACACAAACCATGACACAAACCATGCTGATGATTGCAAAGTGACTCCGTTCCTGGAGGTCTTCGGGCCTTGAACATCGTTGATAAGAATGCTGTCACACTTGGCTTGACCAGTTGGCATAGGGCAAATAATAAATTGCTTCCCTTCTTACTTATCTCTTTTCATGTGAGTTTTTCATGCCATAATCATTTTTGTCTCATCTTTGGGCCTCTCCAATTCTGCAATATCCCTTCTGAGATGGAATAACCAGTATTGTTCACAGTATCCAGAGAAGGCTGAATCACTGATTTATATTTAACTAACTGCTAAGGCTCTCAAATAAAAGATTACCGATCAACAATCCTTAGAATGCCCCTGGGTTGATCCAGACTATCGTGACAAAGTCAAACAGAGAACAGCCTGCTAGGCAACTCTACTGTATATTTTAATTTCACAGTCAAGAAATTTCTAGTGAGGTTAATAAGAAATTCCCTGTCACCAATCACAACTCTTAATTCAAGCCAAATACTTTCCTTCCACAGAGACCAATGGAGGGAATCTACTACCAGCTGTTGGAAAAGTGGCTTTTCTCCATACTTTACCTAACAAAAGGCAGAACAACATTTCCTTTTCTCACAATCATCTTCAGTCCTTCTATTTCTGTCTATTAAGAGAGATAACTATTCCTCCCTTCCTCCATGCAAATATTCTGCCTGATAAACTTAGGAGCCAGACTTGGGAGTGCAGACCCGTGGCACTATGTCTTGGTAGGAGCACCTATATGCTACCATATGAGTCCACTTTAACCTCTTCCAGTGTTACTGGTAGAAATCAGTTGGAATGGAGAGCTTTGGGCTAGAAAGTCTATTTGCACCGGTGGGGGATGGTGGGTGGGGGAGGGTGGGAGAATATTTTTTTCCCAGTCAAGTTAAACATTTGAAAACTAGAGAATGAAGGATGGTCTGGATTGTGAAAATGATGAACTGTTCCCTCTTGGGAGGGAATAAATAAACCACTTATGAGACCTATGAGACTAGTAGAACAATGCTGCTCAGCCAAAGAAAGAGCAGCACAGACACATGAGAAAGCTATATAGCAGCCTGCAACTAAGTTAGCTAGACTAAAAACAAAAACAGTTTGCACAGAACAGGAATAGAGTTTTATCAGCCTGAAATATTAAAAAACAAAATATTTCTTTGATCAAAACTGCTATTCATTCAGAACACAATCATCCCAAACAGCAATAAAAAAAAAAAATCTAGGAACTGTTGAGCAAAGACTAGAGTAGGAAAAACCTAATTCGTTTACCCATTTGCTTATGTCATCTGCATCAAACTAGATTTCCTCCGACTCAAAAAACTACTGGTCTTTTCCTAAAATAAATGATTTGTTCTTTGAAAGACTTCAATTCAAGACATGTGCTTTCAAAGTTTCCCTTCTGTGGTCTTGATGTAGTCATTTTATACAAACTTAAGTGACAACAATTCAATCTGTATGTTGAAAAGTGCCATCCCCTAACCACCTGGCTATGAAATGCAACATGAAAGAGGCAATATTATTTCTGTTATGATGGAACACTGTGTTACTACAGCCAAAAATATTTAATGGTGAAGTAAAAATTTCAAACATCTGTTTTAGTTCTTTATTTTATCTTGTTGTTTTGTAGAATATCTTAAAGGGAAGCCTCTGTTTTTGTTTTTTAAACTACCAGGAGGTTATTGCATCTATATTTAATGCACACAGCATTTTTCTATCTTGGATAGCAGGTACTCTCCCCCTGTTTTGCTGGCATATTTGGATCTGAACATCATGAAGTGATAACTCGACTTGCAGCTCATCCTGCCCAAACATTTTTCCTGAGCTTTATCTTGATATATAATTTAAAAAACTAAAGAGCAAACAAAAAACTTTTTTTGGTTTTACTTTGCAGACTCTGCTTAGTTCTTACAGGAGTGGTATGTGATCATGTGCAGAGGTGGTAAGTGGAAGATCCAAGAATCCTTCACCACTACATAAGGCCCAGCCTGAAGTAGACTATATCTGGACTAGGAAACATGTTATCCAATTGTGTTAGCCTTAGGTTCCTCACCGTGGCTGACCACAGCCAGCTAACGTATTTAAATAGGAGTTGATCTTTCAAGACCATGTGCAAAGCTGTGTTGAAAATCAAGTTAGCTAATGTTTTAGTTAAATGTGTTAGATTGTCTCTATCTTGCTAGCCTAGACATGACTTTGCAGTCCATGCACTCAGAGAAGTTCAAGTTCTGCTTCATCCACAGTCCACTTTCAAAGGGAGTGAAGACACAAAGCTGGCCTCCCAACCCTTCTTCTCCAACACTGACTCACAGAATGGGACTGACAAGTAGGGTGTAATGGTGGGAGTGCTGCTGCTGGAGATCAGGAAGGCATATTGCATGTGGGCTCCTTCCAGAAAGTGCAGTTCTACACCACCAACAGACATGGTCTACAGAAGTCTCATGTGTTTAACTAATCAGTCCCTACTTTGTTCCAGGGATCACGATTCAGCACACAGTTATTCTGAATCCATGGTAAGACTTCTCTCACATTAGAATAAAAATGAATAGCGAGGGGTTCCCAAGCTTGGTTCATGCCTTGTTCAGGATAAGCCCCCGGCCGGCCACGAAATGCTTTGTTTACTTGAGTGTCCACAGGTATGGGCGTTCACAGCTCCCACTGGTCACAGATTCGCTGTTCCTGGCCAATGGGAGCTGTGGGAAGCGGCATGGGCTGGGCCACCACTTCCCGCAGTTCCCATTGGCCAGGAATGGCGAACTGTGGCCACTAGGAGCTGCAAGCGCCCATACTTGCAGACACTGAGGTAAGCAAAGCATCTCGCGGCCTGCCGAGGGCTTACCCCGAACAAGCCACAAACCAGTTTGGGAACCCCTGAAATAAACTGGGAAAACTGGGAAAAATGAATTGAACATGTACAGCTGATTTAGCTGCTGGATGTCCAAAAGAACGCAGATACCATGTGCACTACTATGGTGATGGGCACTGCAGAAAACCCTGAGAGAGAGTGCAAACAGGTATAGAAAGAAACAGCGTGATTTTCTTGTAACTTCCACTGTTGTAAATCACAAACAACTCCAGTGAAGCCAATAGAGGAGAAACCAGATCCCCCACCCTGCATTTATTTTTAAGGAAAGTAAAGATACACCCCATGGGACTGCAGATCAGATATTTCCCAATTCATTAGGCAAGGTTGTGGTTCTCTCTGCCTTCTCTGTATGGTACAGGCATTGTGCCATAATTGATTTACTACAGGGAGACAATCCATTGCGCTGTGCCACAGAATAGCCTGAAACAGCTTGAGCTAAACTGGCAGTTAGCCAATGGTGTCAGCACGACGAATTTGGGGCAGTTCTGGAAGGCAAGATCTTGGTGAGCCAGAGTAGGGGTCACGATCTTGTCAGTCAGGTAGTGGCTGTCTCATCAGGCAGAAAAGCAAGAGTAACTGCTGCTGCAAGCTCAGAGAGATGCCCCATCATTGTCAGGGAAGTATAATTATTGGGAGTTCTTGTTGCATTGGTAAAGAAAAGGGATCTGAGTATTTTTAGTGCCAGTTACTTGTTATTCTTGCTGCCACTCTTGCCACCCAGAAGAGCAAAACCCAAGAAAAGAGTATATTTGAATAAGAGACGTTTTTTTCAAGACCAGAAATCCAAACAAAAGGCAGGAAAGATTAAGAGTCCTGTGGCACCTTAAAGATTAACTAAAGTATTAGAGCATAAGCTTTCGTGGGCTAATACCCACTTCGTCGGATGCAAGCAGATTTATTAGCTCACGAAAACTTATGCTCTAATACTTTAGTTAGTCTCTAAGATGCCACAGGACTCTTTGTCACTTCTGCAATTCCAGACTAACACGGCTACCTCTCTGATGCAGGAAAGATAGTTATGGTTACCTTCAGAGTAAAGAGGCACTGACTGTCCAGCAGAGTTTCCTAAGCAAGGCTATAGGGGACATTTGGGAAAGCCAGAAACAATATCTAATAATGAAAGGGAAACCACTAATTTAAACTACCACTCCCCCAGGTTTTTCTTAGCATTCTCTCATACAAATGAGCATAGAAACCTGCATTTTTATTTGTTCTGTGAGGAGCTATACCCAGCTCTGGTACCTATTAATAATAAAATAATAAAGATGATTGAGTTATATAGAACAAATTCAAATAATTAATGTAATGGAAGAAAACAAATCCCCCCGTCCCCGCCCCATTCCCTGCTGCCACGTACCCTAGTCAGGTTTATGACCAGCTGCTCTCAGAAAGGCACTCCATTTAATTCAAACCTACATCTGTATGGCACCATCTCTTCCAAAGAAGAATACCAGGAGCCAGATGTATAGTTCAGGTTCTTTTTGTAGGCCCTCAAAGAACATTTCTCCAAATCATTCACTTCCTACTTCAACAAAAGTGTGCTAGCATGGACTGCAGTGACCACATTGCAAGAACCATGAACCTGTTTTGGAGGATGAAGCCTGCCTACAGTCAGGGTGAGTCATTCCTCTCCTCCTAACATTCAGCAGTTCTCAAACGCTTATTTTTCAATGTTCATATTTAAAAATAATAAAGCTTCAGTGGATAGCCAAATGTTACAAGAAGGGTGGAAACTCATGTTAATAAAAAGCAGATTCCACTCCCCAAAGCTGCTCCTCAAGGGTTACAATATAGCCAGAACTGTATATGCTAGAACATTTAGTCAAAGCAGGGAAGGAGGTAATCTGGGGCGGGGGGAGCTGCTTCTCACAGATTTAGAAGAAAAACCTAAACAACACTTAAGATGAACATTTTTTATTAAACATTTTCTGCAGATCACCTAAATGCTAGGAGTGTTTGACAAATTAGACAAATAGAAGTGTTTGACAAATAGAGGTGTTTGACAAATTTCTCGTGCTTTTTAAACTCACAGTATTATGAAGTTACATTACTATTTGCTGGGTCCTACTAGGGTAACAGGCAGTGAAGTTGAAGAAAGCCATATATTTCATTGCACTACAGTAGTCATGGATCATCCTGTACAGTTAATCCGATAAAACCTGATTAAGACTTAAGGCCACCTTTGTACATTACTTGTTTTGCTTCAGCCTCCTTTAGCCATCTATTGTCTAACTGACCTTAATGAAATATTTAGCTCCACACCCAATTTAAATGATTCTTTAAATTTCAAGCATTTGCCCCGATATTACCACCTTTAATCACCTCACATAATTCTTTTATTATTATCATGCACCATTTTTGTAGTGAATATACTCTGTTGCATATAAAAACTATGGAACAAGATTTCACGTTACAATGAACTTGTATATAGAGTGAATTTATATGTGGTTATTTGCTTATTCTTAAGACAAAAATGCAGTTAATTAAAATATACAAAACTGTTTATACTGTGACTTTACATAACATACAAGAGCAGCTCCAAAATGAGCAAATTTGGTCAAATATATTTCTCAATGTACTTGTATTTGATAGGCCATCAGGGTCGGTCCTGTCACTTTATACTGCCATATGAGTTTCTATCTTTCATAAGAACACAGAAAAATTATGTTCCAGTGTTAAAAAATCTATATATTGCTAAAAACGAAAAGAAGAAATGAGCCTCAGGGATAATTTTTCATCCTTCCAGTACCCTTGATTGATTTACTCCTTACTGAAATATTTTCCATAAGTATATTTACATGCATGCACCTCATACTTAATATTACTCTTTATGTCTAGGTAGATGTGTGAGTTATTTTACATATCATGCATGCTATAATACTTAAAGTATTTTTATATTTCCCAACTTGTCAGATTACTTAGTCACAAAAAATGATCCTGTTTTTCGTTCATTAAATGTAGGTTATTAGATTCCACTGTTCTAGAGTGTACTTATGTCAACACCATAAGACAAATGTTACTTGTGAAAACTAATCTATTTAATATCAGCATGTAGGTCACATACAGAGTCTGAAATATGTAGCTACATCATACACAATGTAGTATTCATATATCTGGAGATACAACACTGGTAAAATGGTCAAATAGAGAAACATGACATGAAGTGGAGTCCTTCAATCAGACCCTGTCCAAAAACAATTTATTTCTGGTAGAATCAGTTTGCAAATTATTTGTTAATGGCCAGCTGACATGCATTATTTTTTAAAAGCTATCTCAAATCATAAATGAGAGTAGAATCAGACCTTTCAAACCCCTGAGAATTTTACCATTGTCTTTGATAAGGGCAGGACCAAGCCGTTAATAATTAAATATTTTGTGGTAAAATTTAATAGCATTTTTCCTATTTATGCACCAAGACCAGATAACTGGGTTCTGCAAAAACTAAGGACATCACTCCCCACTTGAACTGACAGTATTCAGTGTTTTTAGTGTAACAACTCTTACAAGATCACTAGAATCTTCAATGCAGATCTCAGGAAGTACAAACAATGATTTTATTGTCTTAATGTATCACTTTCTAATCCATCTCAACACAGGTTCCTTTACTTTATTCTTTGAGCAAGTAATATGTTCTTCTGTGCTGTGCAGTGACACAAAACTAAATACCCCTAAAAATGGTATCAACATAAAAATAATGGAGCATACTGAGATTAGCATCACATATTTGAACCTGCATGGTTAGCCTCAATCATAGTGATGTTGCATGGACCACTATCAGTGATGCAAAACAATTATATTAATTAGCAAAGTTCTCCAATTCATAATATAAAACAAGCAAATGACTTAACATCTCTTTGCACAACACCACATTCCCTACATAGTAGCAGTCACCAGCATACATTGTCATTACATTAATAAATTGCTCACTAATAGGAGCAGTGACAACTAAGATGTGCACTTCGCAGCACTATTTGCAGGCTGCCCCCAATGCCTGTTTTTTTCTAGGTTGTGTCCCAAAGGCTTCAAAGTGCACAAGAAAAATCTGCTCAGTGTTGTGAACTAAATCAAAAAGAGTATTTGCTGAAGATTCCTAAGGAGCTTCTGCCCTAATATCATGGAAGGAAGAGTGAGTTTGCCCAATACTACATTTGCTTTCCAAAGAAGATCAAAGCAATGGGAACAACAAATACAAACATGAGAGAGAGAAGGGGAAATAAGGACATCAATTTAATGATCTCTGAACTCCTGCACTGATTTAACCAGCTGCTATGCATATAATTGGACAAGTATAAAGGGTACACAAAAATAGCCGGTCTGTGTCTACGCATAAATTGTGTTTTACGTACATATAACATTTGACAAGATACTAGTACAATTAAATTTAAAAAAACTGATTGACCACAGCCTTGCAAAAAACAGGCTGCATCTTTTCTTTGCAAATGGACAAATTAAGTCTGAATGGCACATTTATCTTTCCAAGTGTTTGAACGTTACTTATTTTTTTAAAAGTATTAATAGAAACTGGCAGAGCAGCTACAGTTAAAGGCAAGCTGTTTTCATTATATAACCTAAAAAAATGAAGAACTGTAACTCAGACATTTCCAATTTGTTTTGGGCTACTAATTGACAGGTTCTTGGAAGGCCAATTTTCCCCCTAAATTTTAAATGGTTTGGAACTTTTTATTTAAGGGTATTTCACACACACTACATATATAAGAATTATTCCTGCTAGAAAAAAATAACTGATTCTTCATAGCAAAGCTACATTTCATAACATTCATTTTGCCTCAGTGCCCTATGCTGCAGGCTACGTGCACAGCATGGCTATAACACAGACTTTGTGTAGTAAGATTTGCATTGTAACTGTCACTGATCTGATACAATATCAACAGACTGGATTGAATCCCGGTTCCCGCTACTAACGTCTTAGAAGGATAACAGTGAAAATATTTTTCCATTGATGATAGAGCTTGTCTATTTTCTCCCCATCTGGTATCACAGCATGCAGACTACAAGGAGACCCCAAATGTTGAAGGAACCCTCTTATGTTCACACAAAAATAAAGAACAAGAAGGGAGGCAAATCTTGAACGAATTAGGTTAAATCCATAATGTTTTTGTTAAGACTAAAACAAGTAGGTCAGTCATGTTTATATGAAAATAGGACAACTAAAATTTTGACAAGTATTTATTTGCATTAGGATTCCTCCTACTTAATACTTGATCATTGTTTTTAGCAATTGATTTTCTCTCTGCAATTAATTGCACAAAAATTAAATCTGAGTCCATTTAAGTTGCAGACACTAGTATATTATCGATCTGTAAATGCCTTAAACTTCAGCAGACATGTATTCTGAGTCTGTACATCCAATATAAGATTATGTCACATATTTATTAACACATTTGTATAGCTAGGAAACAGTTTTAAGTTCATAACGTAAGAAGAGTTTATATCTGAGTTTCTTGTATCCAATTTTCAAAGCAACTTTCTGGGGCTCTTTTCCTCCCCAAATATTAGTATGGTCTGCAGAGTTGCCATTAGGAGTGCCAGTGAAGATCAGGCAAAAAGGTATTTAAGGCTTTTCCTGATATTTGTTTTGATGATGTAATATAAAATCTTCCATCCTTCAAATATTACAGATATGTTTTAGATTTAGCGGGATTGAATGCAAAATTATATTTACTCTTAAAGGACAGGGGCTCAATCCCCATTTCAGTCACTGGGATTTTGTCACAATTTCATTGGAAGGAGGATTAGGTGCTACAAATACACCTAAATCACTGCTGGTTGAAAGTAGCACTAGAATCACTAAAACTGTGTGAATCTTTCATTTGGCTCCAGTTCTGGGGGCTGCTCCTGCTCCCCACTGAACTCAGCAGCAAAACTCCCACTGACTTCACTGAGAGAAAGACCAGGCTTCTACAGCCAAATCATGTGTTCTGCCCCTTTTCCCCCGCCCATGACAATAGTTCTACCGGAAACCAATGGGACTACTTAGGAGAATGAGGTTAGCAGGATTTAGTCAGTCAATGACAAAGGATATCAATTTGATTGCAATATTGAAAAACTGAACATATTGTTAGCATTTTCATATTTTGTTTCACAAAGCAGATCCTTAGATCTTATTTGTAGCAAGTTTTTTTAATATAAAAATCTGGCAAGAAGAAATGAAGCGTACATTTCATTTAGTGCCTGGATTACAGATTCTTATTAAACAAACCAGAGCTCATTATAAAATCAATATCAACTTAACCACCAGGCCCCCAAGAGAAATGGCAAAAAAGGTCACTCCAAGAAATTCAAACAATTTTCCTGCTGGAAGGGCATGATTTTAATTACAGATACTATTAATTAGAACTGTCACTGGAAAGACTGTCCTGTTAATTATCACAAATTCAGTTTCAAGTGAGATTTTATAACCTGGAGGGCTTTTAAAAATACTAAGAATTATTTTATTCAAGTTGAAGTGAAGAAAAAGATTGCTTAACTATTTTGATGTCAATAGCAGGTTTCCTATTTTAAATCCCTCTGCTCTTTAAAAACAGTCCCCACAAGGTCGTCTTGATCACAGGCAAGAAAACTAGTTTAGCTACAGACTTTGTCTTGGAAGACATGGCTTCTCTTCACTAACAAGTGCTAACTCACAGGCTTGCTCTTCTCCCACCTTGATAAACCCAGACTTTGTAGTAAAGTTTTAAGGTTTTTCTTTTCAGAAGTAGATTTCTTTCCTTTGCTTAGAACTAAAGGTGAAGCCATGCCAATGAAATGCTAATAGCTATGTGTATGTTTGAATTCACTAGTTCTTTATTGAAGAATTCTCTGGACTGCTTAGCACCTCTCTACACAGGAGGAAATCGTCTTTGACATGATTACTGAAAGACTTCAGAACTTTTGAGTGAATTTATTCCTTTTAAGACTTTTTGTCTCAAACTTCCAGCTATTGCAATTTACCAGAATATAGAAAGAGCACTGTTTAATCTTCAGTAGAACAGGGTGGTAAAAATAAACATAAGAAGCTTTAATTTAAAAGCACCACTGAGTAGAATATATTTCATTTTTTCAAGTGCAGAGAATTAATAGTAAAGCAATAATAGCTATATAAAATAGCATTCCAGATGTTTTGGGGCACCAGACATGTAATTGCAGGCAGTAACAACTACATTTACACACAGATAACTAACCAGGAAATAAACACTGATTACCTTAAAGAAACCTCAAAAGTAGGCAGTTTCTCAGCCAAACGCTTCAGAACCTGCACGCTCAATATTCCCCTTGATTTCGCATTTATTTCAGAAGATTCCCTGAAATATCCCTGTTACTTGGCTCACATCTGCTTCCATTACGCTCATAGAAACAGTCCTGGGTTTACCTCCCCATCTACCAGCATTATATTTCATTTTATCTGAATAACGGCAGAAGGTGGCAACAGATCGGGTCAAAGGCTCTTTTCACATCAGACCCTGCAGAAGTCGAGGATTCAAAGAGAGAGCCATCTCTCGATCCCCAACAGCGCAAACCAGGCCCGGGGAAGAACAGATTATGTATGTGGTAGGGGATGACAGATTATGGACATTGGGGGTGTTTATCAGAGAGTTCCAATGGCAACTATTTTATGTCTCTAATTAGACGCACACGTCCAGCAGCTGCAAGAACGGGCAAGATGAATAGCCCGCAGTGAAAAGCGGTTAAGAGTGAGTGTATCTGCGGGGACATGACTAGGGAGGCTCCGAGCCCGGCGTTGTGAAAAACAAAACCACCCCCTCAACCATGAATAGCTGATCTCTGCCTCTTGGGGCGCATCAATGAGTGTCTGGGGGGAGTAATAAAAAGGAAGGGCTGGAGGCACGGCAGGGCCTTACCTGGTAAGCTGCAGTGGCATCGGAGCCGGTGTCAGTGCCCAAGGCGGACAGCTTCTCTTTCAGCCTGTGATGGGACTGGTGGCGGAGGCAGTAGAGGACCGCGGAAGCCACGAGGACCCCAACAATGCAGGCGATGGAGAGAAGGGTGAGGATGATGAATTTGGTGGAGTCTTCGTCCTCCGCGGCGCGGTGAGGGGGGAGCTTCAGTTTGCTTTTCTGTTGGAGAGAAAGAAGCAGCGACTCAGCGTCTGCTAGAGAAACTTCCGAGACACGGAACTCGCCACTGGAGGGAGGGAAAACCCACGTTGAGCTCTACGGGTCTGCAGTGACGCCGGGAAAAGACACCCCACATGGCACAGAGGTAAAGTTTCAATCAAGCACCGTCCACGCCAGGATGGAGGGAACCGGGCTCAGCAGAAACCAGCGTGACACGCGAAGACGGGAGCATTATTTTTGGCGTGTAAACCATAAGACCGACAATCAAAAGGAGACACATCCCGGTGTCACATACCTCGTCTCAGAACTCTGCAAACGTTTGCGTAGCTAATGGATTGAGACAACATCTTACGGTCCTACCACAGGAGAATCACAAAAATACATTCCCAACAACCATCACTTCAGGTCCGCAATAGTTGTCTGTATCGTAGGCTGTTTTCTTTCTGGTTTGGTGGGGTTTTTGTTTGTTTTGGCTTTTTACTTAACCTGGGACAAGAAATCCCTCCGATTGAATGACCAGCCATCCTGAAAGCTGTTCCGCTTGCTTTTAAAATAATAGTTCTGAGTACCTCAAATCCCCAATCGATAGTTGAATTTTTATTTGTTATATGGGGTGGGGTCCTTAGAATCAGAGATCCATTTTTTCTCTTGAGTGAAAAACAAAACTACAAAACAGAAAGTAGGCGCCTTAACTTCTGCTTCTATAGAAGAAAAAAAAGTAACAAACAATTCCAAAGTCCTCCAGATTTTTTTTTTTGAAGCAATACAAGAGAATCCTTCTGATGCCTTTCACTTGTCTCCATGTGCTAAAAAGTTGTACAATAATTTCCCCTCATTAGCTTCATTATAAGCTATATTAGCAACAATTAAAAACGCAACATGAAAATGAAAAGACCAGGCACGCCAATTGCAGTAAGACTCATTTGGCCAGCATTCCCCTTTCCACAATTACCAGGGAAATGAATTGAAAAGCACGCCCCTGCCTCAGCCCCGGTTGCTACAAGATGAGAACAATTAGCAAACTCCTTTCCACCACCTAATTTCGCGTGGTAACAAAATGGATTTTTCCCCATGAATGCCTAGCCGGCCTATTCATTATCTCTCCTCTATTAGTAATTTTCTGCTCCGTATTCAGATAGCCAGCTCTTAATTTCCTCCTGTCTTGCAGTGTACACAGTGGCTCTTATGTCAGGCCCGGTCCATTTTTATCTTGTAATCATAAAGGCCACCAAAGCAATTATCGCTGGTCTTGACTGTAAAAGCTTGTCATTAATTAGCCTCCTTGCCTTCACAGAGCGGCGGATTAGCGGGCGCTGGGGCCGAGTTAATGGAAATGCAGGTTCAATAAGACTCCCCGATTTCCTTGCCTGCCTGCGCCGAGCGGAGGAGGATTGTTAGGTCTGTCAGCCCCGGGAGGTGGAGTGAGGGGGGTGGGGGCAGGAGCGGGGACGAGCACACAACGGCTCTGCGGTGCGTGTGCGGCTGCAAATCCCCCTCCCGCCGGCGCGGCTGGGGCCGGCGTTCGCCGCCTCCTCTCCAGCCCGGCCACAGCTGCTTCCTGCTCGGGAGAAGCCACCCCCGCGCCGGAGCACGGGCCCCGCCGCCCGCCCCTCCTCCTCCAGCAGCAGCAGCGCGGCGCCGGCAGGCAGCGAGCCGAGCGCGCTAGCGCCCGGGCCGGGGCAGGCACGGGGTGGGGTCCGGGCGGGGGGACCGGCTCGGTGCTGGGAGCCACAGCCGCGCGCTCCTCCTCCTCCTCCAGCGCCGGATCATGGTCCGAGCGTCACGCCGCCTTCTCCACAACCCCCCAGCGCGGGGTGCCGCCGCCAGCCCGGCTCCCTGCGCCCAGCCGGACCCCCCTTCCTTTCTCCTCGCCTCCCGCCCGGGCTGAGCCAGCCGCGCTTGGGTCACCTGCCCGGTCCCCTTCCGCCCCCGCCACCCTTCCCCCTTTATAGGAGCCAGGCCCGGCTCGCTGAGAAGAGCGAGCCCCGGTCGGTGACAGGGGCGGGAACCTCCCGCCTCGCTGCTGCCCGCGGCGGGCCCTGGAAGTTAAAGGCTCCCTCGGCTCCCGCTCTGCCCTCAGCATTTCGGGGGGGAGGACTTGTCCCCCGTCCCGCCCCCGTGGAGATCGGCCCCTGCAGCCACACAGGACAGGCCGGGGAACGACAGCCCGCTCCCCACCCGGCCCGGTCCCCGAGCTACAGGACAGCGCTGTCCGCGCCACCCTGGTTCCCCTCCCATCCCAGCGCGACTCGTTTTTCCAGGCTGCCCAGCCCGGTCACCAGCAAGGCCCGGGACTCCGTTCAGCGGCCGCCGGAGCGCAGCAGCCCCGGCCCGCCCCAGCCGCGTGTTCTCCAGCCAGGGGCCACCTGCCAGCTCTCGACCCCAAGAGAAACTCTGGCCAGCCAGGGCCACGCTCCGAACCCCCGGCCTGAGGAGCGCGCCCCGCGCAGCGCCGCGCGTCCAGACACCGAACGGGCCTGGGCCGGGCTCTGCCCGCGGCGGAACCGGGCCCCGCGGCTCATTTCCCACCGCTCTGGCCAATTCCTTTGAAAAGTCTCCGCGGTGTGCAGACGCCCAGAGCAGCCTGACTATGTAGCCACTTAAAGGGGCACCAGCAACCAATCTAGTCGGTTAGAGAGTTAAAGACACTTTCAGACACGGCCCTGGCCCCGTGAATCCCCCCGTCAGTATCTGCGGGTCCCGAATCACATTGTTAAAAGATCTTCTCCCCTGTGGTGCTGTGTGAAAGACCCCCACAAACAACAGGGGAAAGGCCTATGCAGGAGAAAGATGAAAATAACCAGGCGAAGTGCTGTCCAGTGAACAAACTCGAAAGATGGACAGAAATATCCGTCCCTTTTCTGCATACGGGAATGTGAAAATACAAAGGACACCTTTAAAACACGTAGCCTTTTTTGTTTGCAATTGTTAGTTTTGCAAATTGGAGAAACATCTCCCTAGCCCTCTCTGTGGGTCTGCGTGTTTAGTTTTCAAACGCGCTGATCACTTCTATTCGACTAAATCAGCGCTTCAAAGGTGGCTTGAAATCAAGGGGAAGAGCACACTACACGCCACGGCATCGCTATTTCTCCACTAGACCGACCGTGGCATGAAAAGGGCACAGGGGCTATGTACGCTTGTAAAGAATCACATCGATTAATAATATTTCAAGGTGGGTGGTGAAACGCTCCTCGGTATCGGTCAGGACGGATCCAATGACACGGCACTGGCCTGTCTGAGATATTCTGCAATTAAAGGGGGTAAACAAAAATCACAGGAATCTCGATTCTTTAAGAAACCCGGCCCCGCCGAGCATTTCCAACAGGGAGTCCTGCTTAAAAATGAGGGCGTCGCTGTTGTCCATTTACTTGGATTTGGGGGTGGGAGGGAAGCTTCCATTACTGTCAATAATTTCTATCGACTTCAATTCCTTGAGCGTCCCCCTCTCGGGCGGGTCCTTTAAGAAGAAAGTCATTGAGCCAAATCTTGCTCGCCTTTCCCACACGAGTAATGCCTGGATTTCGGTGGGGCTAATCTCCTGGGGCGAGAGCGAGATTTGGCCCAGAGCTGCTGATGTCTCCTCAGTCACCTGCATGCCAGTGTTTCTCCTTTCGGTATGTTGCAGTTCCGGCCGTTCTCCCCGGACGCTAGCACGCATGAGAGCTACAATAGGGGAGAGCAGAGACGCCTCTTTCGCTGAAATGTTCCTATCCAAACACCTGATGGTCACCAAGCTCTACATGCCGATCTCGCTCACACTGAAGTCACTTGCTGCTCTCCTACTGGGAGGAAGAGCGACCCCCAGATAATCTGACACGTTAAGTTTATAGCAATGACTGTGAGAGCCCCGATTCCTCGATCCGGAGCGCGGTGTAGTACTGGGGACGGGAGGGGGAGCCACTGCCTGGCCATGGGCTGTTGGAGAGGCAAGTGCTGTTAGCCTCATCCTTAGACATCCTTCACAATAAGGAGTGAGCGTTTCCACTACAGCGCAGACTGTCAGAGACGACGTACGGTCTAGCAGAATTGGAAGGTTTTCCAACTTCGAAGTTTAAAAGGCGGTAACATGAAATCTCGTATACACCGAAAGGAAAGAATGAGCTGGGTCGGGCCATCCGTTTATAAACGAACTAAGCTTCCCGGCAATCATAGAAAGCTAAGGGAGTGTTGTTTCCAAACTGATGGCAGGACAAGGCCCAATATTAGCCAGTTCTTGTCTTAAGAACATTTAACTAATCATCTGTTGATACCTTTGCTTTTCTAGCAGCGTCGCTGTGCAAAGGACACTAATTCATATTTAGTGATTTCTTAAAAATATACAAATCAGTGATTTCTGATCCCCAGGCAATGTGACTGGGTAAAATAAGTGCGCATCGCCTTTTTAGCTTTGCCAGTTTTCTGACTAAAGGTTCAGTTATAAATGACGATCCTGGATTTGACTCCATCTCATCCCCTCCCCCCAACCCAGCTCCCAGCAGGCAGGAATTTAGAATTTCCCAGTTTGTCTAAACCCCTGGATTTCACTCTGAGATTCTGCAACCAGGCCTCAGCCCGGAACAGAACTAGGGTTAATTAGAGGAGTCCTGTGAGTCTCCACTTGAAATTGAAAGAAAAAAATATTTAAATATTTATGAATTTGACATTTACAGTCGGATGTCTTTTTAAAGCAGGACACCTCTCTCTCTCGGCCAGTTCACTTTGCCATCGCGTATGTGCTGTGGGGGGTGAGAAGGAGGAGGGGAAGCAATAGCTGTTGCATAACAAGAAAACCAAATAAATGCTCCTTTCTTCCAAGGTTTAACAAATCAACTGATTATAGAATTTAGCCATCAATAAATAAATAAGCTCAGACACATGTAACTATGGATTATCAAAATAATCTATATAGCTGGAGTACACAGGATATAAATCCTGAAAGATTTTTCTCCTTGGAAAATATTGTAATATCATAGAAACTGTGGTATATGAACAACAACAACTGATGGTTTAGGAAGTTAGTTTAAATCCGAGCATTTTCGAGATTCATATCTACTGTACTCATGCTTTTAAATGGTTACGATCCGCGCTTTAAAAAGCAGGTATGCATTTTGTCTTAAACCAACATTAGTCCACCACATTTCGATTTCAGTTAAAAAATATTTTTGACCACATCATTTGTATAGGCTTTTCTAAGAGGGGGAAAAAAGCGCTGAACCTTTCTGGATTTTTTTTCTGATCATCCACCACACACTTTATATAAATTCAAAAATGTACAGACTTATTTAAAAGTCTCACTACTATAAAACACTGACATGATCAAAAAATAACATATTACTCTACTGTGTTATCTAAGGATGCTGCCGGATAATTATCTGTAAGTCTTTATATTTCAAAAGCAGCGAATGTTTGTAAATATTTAATGTACAGTTTCATGTACATAAGTTCTCATGCCTATGTTTGGAATGTGGGGAAAACGCTCTGAACCGGTAGAGTATGGCTCAGACCTGGTGATGTAAACCTTCCAGATATACCAACACCACTATAATTTATTTATTTATTGCTTCAGGACAGAAGGCCAGATTGTGAGGTTCTTACTTGAGCAAAACTCTCAGTGAAGTTAATGGGATTTTTGTTCTAATTAAAGACGGCAGAATTTGGGCTACAGTTTACCAATCTCAGAAGTTATTTCTAGGTTGAGATAAAATCTATTAGTCTGCCAGTTATTCTGTTTTTTGTTAATATGAAAGAAAAAAAGTATTCGTTAACATTCATTTTACAAAAAAAGACACACTATTTCCTGGAAAACTTTGAATTCTTTAGCTGGAGTCTTCAAAATTTGAGCGTTGTGTCTAGGTTATATATTAACCAGTTCATTTCTGAGCATAAATAAAAATGAAAAGCAAACTACTTCATAAGCAAGGACATAAAACTTTAGAGTACGATTTGTCTTAAATATTACAAAGTTAAAAATTTAAGAGTTCTGTTTTTAATTTGGAATTCTCTACGGAATCTAATAAATGAAAGAAGTGAGGTGGAAATAATCACGCATTAATTCTCTGCATTACAAAATCTTTTCAGGAGCTATTATCAGAGCAAGAGGCATTGTGGTTTGGATTCAGGGTGGGAGAAATCCTTTGTGCAACTGAAAGCTATTGTTCCTCTGTGCAGAAGAAATTGTACTTGCAAATCTGCCATTCAAGGTGGGGGGATGCAGGGGGCAAGATGCTTGGGCAGAAGAAAAGAATTATCCAAGAAAATAATTAGTCTTAACAATAAACTTTAATGAAATCAAATTTAGGTTCAGCGATTTCAAAACAAGGATCTGTTGCTAACATTTTCGGGAACTGACATTAAAATAAAACAGACGATTAGACATTTTTATTTATCATCTTCTAAATACTGGCAACATAATGAAGGAGAATGTCTGTTGGTTTAAAGAAACCTGAAACTCAGAATTGATTTTTAGTAAATTCCCCATGTAAGTGGTTGGAGTGCAGCTTGAGAAACATGTTAAGTTTTGCTAGGCAGAAAAAGAACCAGAGATGTACAACTCTACAACAGGACAAACATGGCCACTCTCATAAAAAGATACTTGCAGGAAATTTTCACAAGGCATTTGACTTTAGTAAAAACAAGACTCAGCAACAACTAAAAGGATGATGATTCTCTTTCCTCCTTTTTTTCTTTTCTTGCTTGTCCCATTTACACTTGCACTCAGAAGCAGTCAAATTAGAGTAGAAAGGCCTGTTGGTTTACATGTTCCATGCATACAGTGTTGTTTATTTTGGATATCTCAACTCAAAGCTCTACAATGGAACGTAACTGTTGGTGTTTTAAGGTGCTATTCTTTAGGGTTGGCAAGAGTTTTGTAGATGAAGACTCAGCTCTCCCCTCATCCGACCCTCCCCCTACCACTCCTCTAAAAAGTCCTACTTGCTGTGAGGATATTGCTTTAACATCACTTTCAGCAGATGTGAGTTCATCACCTGAAACGAGGTCAATTTAACGCTTTGACTTGGAGGACTGAGATCGGATGGGAAGGTACTTTTTTTCTTCTTTTAGGCTCTACATAGGAGTCGGAAAGATTAGACAAAATCGACAAACACAAAAGGCAGATGGATTTCTGGGAACTCCAGTTTATTCAAATCACTGAGAAAGGTCACTGCGAAGAGCCACGGATCTATTCATTTGAAGGGGCACAATGATCCTTCCTCAACCTTCAACGCCACAAAGCACTCTGCAGCTCCTCTATACCTTTTAGTGGGATTAATATCCCGAACAATGACTGAATAAAATCAAGAATTCAGCGAGTTCAAAGATCCCTTGCTCGATGGCAGATACTTTCCTCTCGTTTCTTAAAGGCAATACACAGACGTGAAGTTTTTGGTTAGAGTTAAAAACACACGTTCTAGTTTGTATTCTGTGATATGCAATTTGATGCTATTTTAATGTAAGAGATGTCAACATACCCAAAGTAAGTTTGTGGCATGGAACGCACAGTGTTGAGAACGGTGAAATTTGGAAAGCTTCAATATTTGCTTTGAGTGACACAAAAACTGCAACAGAGTTTAGGCGTTGTTGAAGTAAGAAGCGACCAGGAAATTGAACGAAGTACGTGGTTGTATTGAATGAGCGTATACAAGATACATAAGTGACAAAGAGTCCCGTGGCACCTTAAAGGCTAACTAGTTAGTCTTTAAGGTGCCACAGGACTCTTTGTCACTTCTGCAATTCCAAACTAACAGGCTACCCCTCTGATTCAAGATACATATGATTTGCACACTTTGTCTCAGAGATGCCAACAACGTAAATAACGAAGAGGAAGCGAAAGAAGTGGGAAACCATAAAGGAAAGAGGAATGGGTCCAGACTTTAGTTCCCATTCTATAAGGACTCGACTAACTAAGGAGCAAATGGGAAAAGGACAGAAGAGCTGGGTGCAGTGACTGGAAAATGTAACTCCCCTCCTCGTGCTATGTCCTAGGCAGGGTTGCAACAGTCAGATCCAAAACGATGCTCAGCCAGAGCTGAACTCAGTACAATACGTTCAACGAGAACGTCAGAAGAAATCCCAGACTCTGCCAGCGCTGAACTAATGCTGATTTTGAAGGCATTTCATTTAAGAATTAAACAGAATGCCCCTTCTGAGTGCCCACACGAGATACTGTCTATGGATCGCACATTGTCAATAGACAGGGCGCCGCTGGAATCATTTTATTGTGGCAATGGCCCATCCCACAAGGTATCAGGTAACCACGTATAGCGATGGATGACAAAAATAAAAATGAAAAGCTACAACCCAAAGATCTGAGACCACGGAACACCCGAGCCACTGCCGCACGATTTGCAACAACCTGCGTTTCCACCAGCGCTAGGCCGGAAAATCGTCCCGTTCACTTCTTGAAAAAAGTCTCGCCTCGATTTTTGATACAAAGCGAGACACAAACTTGAAGCGGTTAATGGAAGGAGCAGGCATGGGAAGTAAGTGTCCTTCATCCAATCGGCTCCGAGAGAGCGGGGCTGCTGGTGGGGGAGGAAGGCAGCCAACAAATCGGAGTGGTCACCCTTCCAAATTCTCCCATTTAACTGACTCAGCCGGAGAATCCGAATGGAGACGAGGAAACGCTCTCTTGGCAAGAGAGGAAAAAAGGGGATTTTGAACAATGAGCAAACAGCAGCGTCCTCTCTGTTTCCTTTAGCCTCCTAGCTCTTCAAACCATCGCAGAGACAATGCGGGGCAGGAGGACGAAGTGGTGAGCCCCGCCGTGCTACAGTTACAGAAAGGGGCTCTCCCACCCCGCCGCCACCCCAGCCCAGGAGCTGCTTGGACTGCAGCCCGGAGAGTCACTGACACGGGCGCTGGGCGCGCGTCCCAACCAGGCGTGCCGCGTGCGACACGGCTCCCAGCCGGGTCTCGGACCTGGTGCTAACGGCGTCTATCAGTGGGGATAAAAAGAGGTGCCCCCCCTCCACAAACACTAACCACACACACACACACCCCGACCAGCTCGGCCGCGGACGGTCTTTTACCTGATGCCATTGTGGGCGGCGGAAGGCTCCTGTCCTGGAGGGCTAACGCGCCCGAGCCGGGCGAGCAATCCTTCTTCTTTGCCAAACTTCTTCAGCTCCCCCCACTCCCACCTCACCAGACACAAAGGCTCGCGGAGAGCGCGGGGCTCGGCTGCAGCCTGCCCAAGCCCCCGTGCCCCCGGGTGCGGCGGGCGGTGGAGGAGGGCGCGCGCCGGAGCTGTCCCCGCGGAGCTGTCCATCACCGTAGGGCGCTAGGCGCGTGCGAGAGATTCCGGAGCGCCCGGGCTCTGCCCCTCCTTATATTCGCCCGCTCGCAGCCCCTGTCGGCTGCAGCACATGGCCCATCCACCGGTTACTATAGCGATGCCTCCTCTCCACATGTTGCTGACAGCAATTGGCTAAGGAGGCCCGGGCCGTTAATAAACCCTTCGCCGGAGTGAGACTATGAATGGACATTGGCTTTGTCACTCATTTGTAAAGCTGCTTGGGGTTTCTGCTCCCCCCCGCAATATTTTTTGTGCCACTCTTGCAAGATGGAAGCGGAGGGGAGAACAATGAGGGAGCAAGCAAAAAAAAAAAAATGAACGCCAAGGAAAAACTAAAGATCATTTGCATGAAAATAACGGAAAGAAATTTGCATCGTCTCCCCTTGCAAAAGACTTTTCGCTAGGAACTCCCCAAATAAATAATAAAACAATAATGATAATTAATGCTTATTATTTAATAATTAACCACAACCACAAACAAAAAGAAATTCACCGAAACTTGGGTTCTATAAAGTCGTCCCCATGTCATGCATCTAAATATTTTGCACTGAAAAGAGACCTTTAGTGAAGTGTAAGACCTAAAAAGTCTTAAGTTTGTCGTTAATTTTAAGCTTAGGCTTCTCGCCACTTTAGCAAACTGTTTGGACAATAACTCTTGGGCCAGTGTGGTGATAGAACTCTTAGCTAATAAAACATGAATTATTATATTATGTAATAATAAAGGCACTTAATTGTTCATGACCAGAGATGAGAGCCCTCTTGTGCTAGGGGCTGTACAAACACGCAGTAAAAAGACACTGTAGGAAGGACAAAGGCCATTGTTAGAGAACTGTTCACTCCCTACTCTGCCAACTTGGACAGTTCAGCTGTTTTTTTGGGAGGTGTCCAAAAGCATAAAAAATGACACTCTCCCCAAGTGTTACTGACCTAACCTACACTGCAGTAGGCGTAGTAGGGAGACTCCTGGGTTAAACTGAACATCTGTTTGCAGAGTGCGCTTGAAAGCCCCACAGCTGCAGCAAACAGGAGAAGAAAGCGAGCTCGGGGAAGAGGGGATCTTGTCAGGCGCAGCTGACAAGTCTTTGGGAGGCCGCTTTCGTCTCTCCTGCTCTCCACACCCGAAGGCCCCCTCCAGCCTCCCCTCTTCCATTGTTTCCCCCCTTGCTACGGCAGCTGGAGATGGCAGGCCCGAGCAGGGCAAAGCGCGGCCTTCCCTCACGCCCCGCTCCTCCCCCTCTTCCAGGGGCCCCCAGCTGCAGGAGGCAGCCGGGCCTCTTCCCTCCAGCGCTGCCTTGTCCTGTTCTGGACCCAGCTGCAGAGAGGCCGGGGACCCGCCCGCTACTCGCAGTCCCGCTGAGAGGCCCCTTTCGCTGCGCCTCCCCAGCCAGAGAGACCCGTACCCTGAGCTTTCCCCATTTCCCTCACCGTCACAAATCTTCCTCCCCCCGCCCCGGTCCTTCCAATGCAGGACCCCCCCCTGCCCGCAAGACCGCCGGAGGCCAGCTGGGCAGAGCGGACCGGGTGCTCCCAAGCCCGGATACATTGGCGGGGGACGGGGCGGGCAGGTCTCACCCTGGGCCAGGCTGAATGAGACCGTACGTGTCTCACGGAAACGGAGCAAAACTTTCCCCGCCCGGGCGAGGTTCTACGTGACGCGGGAGTAGGGCGCGTGAGCCGGTAGGAAACTCACAAGCACGAATATCTGTTCACAAGAACTAGTGCCCCCCCCGCGCCCCCGTGTGCTCACACACACACCCCGGCCCCAGCACTAGCTGCCGCCGGGCTCCCCGCGCCCCCCTCCCCACTCAGGGGCCGTGGAAACGCGCCTCACTCCACGTCTCTCGGCGGCACGTGGTGCTGAGGCGGCGATGACGCCGCCAGCGGGTGGGGGAGGGGCGGAAGCGATGATGCCGCGTGTCCTCGCTCCAAGCCGCTCGGAACAAGCTCCCCTAGCAACGGGGGCCGGTTCGCTCCGCCCCGCCGCCGGGAAGGGGGGAGGGGGGCGCGCGCTGCAGTCGGGGCGCGTCACTTACCGCCCCGCGCGGGGCTGCCCGTGGCTGCGCTGGCAAGGGGCGGGGCGGCGGGGTGTGAGCCCTGCACGGGGCGGGTGGCGGGAAGAAGGACCGGGATAATCTAAGCTTCCCGCCCAGGAAGAGGCAGCTGGGCTGGGGGAAGGCGAGAGCTACCCGGCCGCTGGAGGGGGTTGTCTCCGCCCCGCTCAGCGGCATCGGGGAAGTCAGGGGCAGCAGCGCTGGGAAGCCGCCGCCTGCCTTCCCCTTCGCTTGTCAGGCAGTGTCCACCCCCCCACCCCCCAAAGGAGGGACTGGGCCGAGAGCAGCCTACGTACACCCCGCCCCCACGAGCGCCGTGACCCTTCCACTCGTGCCCGTGGGGAGGGATGAGAGGGTTTGGTGGGGAGCGGAGGGCAACCAGGTCGGGTCGGTGAGGGGATCGGGTTGGATGGGGAGGAGGGAGCAGAGCGGGTCAGTGAGGGGATCGGGTTGGATGGGGAGGAGGGAGCAGAGCGGGTCGGGTCAGTGAGGGGATCGGGTTGGATGGGGAGGGGGGAGCAGAGCGGGTCGGGTCAGTGAGGGGATCGGGTTGGATGGGGAGGAGGGAGCAGAGCGGGTCGGGTCAGTGAGGGGATCGGGCTGGGCAAAGGCACAATCTGGGTTTTGCCGGGGCGCGGGGTGGGGTTCAAAGAGCCGGACGGTGACACGGGCGCTCCCCTCCCCTTTTGGGTCCAAGTTCAATTGCAACAGGCAATGGGAGCCTGTCTCCTGCTTTGCCTTCACGAGCCCGTCCTGCTCCCGGGCTGCGGAGTCCCGCTGCTGGGCTCTTGCTCCGGGAGCGGGGCGTGGGGCAGGGCGGCGAGGCCCAGGGTGCGCGGCAGTCCAGCCAAAGCAGGGTCGGGAGGGTAGAAGGGGCCGCAGGGCGGCGGGTTAAAGCGGCTTAGAGCCGCCACGCGAGAGATCCCGCAGAGCTGCCGGCCGGGGCCCCCTTCCCCTCTCCCCAGGGAGCAGAGCCGCTGCCTGGAACCGCTCCCCGGCCTGCACAGCAGGGATAGCGCAGCGCAGCCCCTGCGGGGTCTCCCACTTTCCGCCGCAAGCTGCTCCACTCTCCCTCTGGCTGCTGAGGAGCTATTACCGTAATGCACCGCCACAGCACTAGCTGCACAACTATCGATTCACAATCAAAGGACTTCGCTGGCTTTCTAAATGGCAGGAGAGCAAGTCACTGAGAGCGTGGTTCTTATCGCAGACTTCCTCCGGACAGTCTGCGATCTGCGGCCAGCCTCTTGATTGCTATCTGGTCCTAGCCACTAAGCAAAGAAAGCAAACAAAATAAGAAGGCAAACCGTGTCTCCACAAGCACTGTCATCGCCACATGGACAGTTCATTTCAATCCCTAGGACATTTGGAAAACTATCCTTTTAGTTGACTACTGTACACTAACGTTGGGTACCATTTTCAGAAGAATGCGCGCACGCACGCGTTCAGTTTTTTAGGTGTAGGGTTACCGTGGACATTTACAGAACATGACTTTTTGGCAATATTTTCAGGAAGGGGAAAAGGTAGCCACTTTCTTATCTTATTGCAACCTGACTACCGCCGCTACACAATGGGGAATGCTTAGATTTCCAAAGATGAATGCAAACCCATTTATCTATCGCCCACATTTAACTAGATACATTTTTAGCAGACATTACACATTCCTATTTTGTTAATGTATGTATTCAACATGACATTTTTAGTCTTCTATCATTATATTGTTCTGGTAATATTGTCATAGCATACACGATTGACTCACTAACCTATATTTTTTAAGCTCAGAGATAAACGGACCTGTCAAGGGACTTCATTAAAAGGACATATTTGTGTTGCGCAAATTGATCCTTTTAGTGAACTGTTTCAGAAACTGATAAAGAATTCTGTTAGCGTTGTAGCTTATTTTCCTTATTTATAAATCCTTTAATTGTTGCTTTTAGGAAAAATATTGCCTATTTTCAAAATTGTTAGACAATACATTATTTGAACACAAAATTAACTTGGCAATAGTTATGAGAGAAATGGCTATCTTAAAAATACTAATTTGAATTACTTTTTTCACATAATGACATCTTTGGACTTAATTTAACAATAAACCAGTTTATATGATTCCCATTATTTTTTTGACATAGAAGAATTTTAAACATGAGGCAAAACAGAATTGAGAGGTATGTTATATAGATTAAAGATTTTCACGTAGAATAAATAATGAATATATTATTCATTATGAACAGGATGTTTTGTCAGATATAATAAACATAATAAAACATGTTCAGTCTATGATATATAAATTATCTAAACAATTTAAATAGTTTTAAATGATTTCCATATATCATTCAAGGCTGATTTTAAGGCATGTTCTTCAGTTATTTGTAAAACTTAATCTGTGATAAATTTTCATTTTCAATTTAAGGAACCCAGAACTGCCCTATAAGATAAGTAATTTAAATATATCAAATTATCAGCAACAGTTTTGTCACTAAACATTATTTTTTGTTTGCCTGGAATAAACTTAAATCTCTAAGTGAAAAAACAAACATATTTGAGACACAGTCTCTATTTTTACTAAATAAAACAAATTTTAATATTTTGAAAGGTAATGCAGGCCAATAGTCATCCAAATTCAAGAGCTGTATTTTAATTATTTCTATATTCAAAATATTCAAGATCTCAAATTTAAATATGAATATTTTGGTTACATAAATCCACTAAGGTTACAGAACAAAAAATATGTTCAGAAACAGCAACATCTAACATTCCAGTATTATTAATAGTTGGTTACTATATTTTAAAAATTGCATTAAAATGTTTCTTATTTTTTCATGACTTCTATGACCATAAATCTCTGCTATATTTTGATTTAATTGTATATTACTGAAAATGCACACATGAGGTTTTGCATTAAGTATATTTCTCTCTCCCTAAAGGAAGCCTGATAGTGCACTAACAAATGAAAATAAATGATGCTTTAGCTTTGTTTAAAAGTTTTGTCTAACATCCTTTGGAGCCTTGTTATTTAAATGCAAATCCTAGTATGCTACATAGGCCTTCTCAAAGATATTTTCTGTCCTTGGGGATTTTAGGATGAATCAAAGTTGAATTTCATTCATTCCAAATATTTGCTTCAGCTTCCTATGCATCCTGTACAATCCAGTTCTTCAAAGCAAGTAATGTTTACCTTACTTTGACACATGTACATGCTAAGAGGAAGATAGATACTCTCTGGAATTAAAACAGTAAGTATTCTGGAGAGAAAAGTCCATTTCCAAATTATGTTCCTAGGATTAGCTTTTAATTCACATTTTAAGCTCCATAATTTATTGAATTTTATACACTATTATACTAATAGAATACGTAATATGTCTCTTCTTTTCCTTTGTGCTTTGAAGAGCTGCACAAAGACACTTCCCAACCCAACAAACTCCAGAGCTCTTACCTTAACATTAAAAATATGATTTCATTGTGACTAAGATTTGAATCTAATTAACCTATTTTAAGTTTTTCAAACAATCCACTCAGTTCAAACTGGATACTCTACTTCCGGAACAGTTACAAAAATAATTAAGTAAGAGGGTATTTACACCCCACTACCCTTTTAATTTAATGGAATTAATAAAATTTCAACAAAACAGCTTTTATGGCTTCATCTGAACAAAAAAACTTGGATACAAATTTCAATAATGATTAATTCACTCTCATAAATTGTGTTCACACTGGGGTTTTTGTTTGTTTGTATTTAAAACATTAAAAGATGAGAACATTTCTTCTTTAGTGAAGACTGAAATCAGCCTGCCTGAAAAAGGCCAACTCAATGCTAAAGCACATTGACATTATCCCTCTGAAAGCAGCATTCTGATTATAGATAGTTTGTAGAGATAGTCCATGGTATAAAACTTGCTGCCTTTATAGATATTTTTAAACAAGTGCAGGTTCTCTTTTTTGTTGACGTTGTTTGCGTGTTTTATATCATGCTTTTCAAAAATAAGCACAAAAAGCCCATTGGCTATCTTTGATCCAGTATCTCTAATGGGAACAGCTCCACAGGAAAAAAAATCCAACACAAATTGCTAGACCATGCTTTTAATACTCAGCCTAATAAAAGACAGCATAATGCCTTCGACCTGCACCTGATCACCTTTCAGGAGCAAGACCACATGGTAAGAAAATGGGGTGGTCTTGTTAGTAGCAGTGATGCTCACAAGAAAAATGGATAGTTCTTTATAAGTCAATGGGACTAATCAGAACATGCAACAGTAAGTGTTTGTAAGATCAGGTCTTATGATAGGATGATCAGTATTCCAAGAAAATGTTTATAGATCTGAAATTGTAATTACATAATAATTAGCTTTACACTCAAAAATTGAAATCAAAACCAGACATTTAAATTTAAAAAGTGTGTTTAAGTTTTAAAATGTGACTTTAAACTTCAATATATTGAAAGTCTGATTAAGTAGCTTTATCTTAAAAAAACAAACCTGCCCCGAAACCTATTTAGCAGTGAAATTTTGGGAGAGGGGAGGGAAATGTAGATCCATAATTTTGTGTTGTACTTCTGTGTTACAGCTGAACATGTCTGTCACTGAAACACCAAACTTATTAGGATATATTTGGAAAATATTTGTAAATAGTATGGAAGTAATGAAACTGCAAAGAATGAAGGCAAATGCTAAGTACCAGTATTCTATGGTTTAACACACAGCTTCTATTAAAGGACTATTATAGTAATAAAATGGTACGTAAAATTATACTGTGTGGTTCAATATTTATTGTCTTCCGGGCTTCCAAATAAACTTGTTAGGTTTACAAAATAGAAACATTTTTTTTCTAACAGCCAACACTGCAAATTCAGACTGAAATTTGCAAATCAAGATGTGTTCTTTGTGAGTCTTACATCATTACCACTCTTTCCGGGTCATCATTATCTGATTTTGATAGGCAAAGTACAGACACCTGCTGAGATAAGTTCACAGTAGAGAGAGTTGTTCTTCATTATGGACCTAAATTTATCTATATCCTATGTGAATCTTATGCTTGCATGCTTGTATTGGTTTTAAATTATTTGCATTATTCATTTAACTATTAAACGAGTTTCTAGAAATAATTATATGCACTGAAAGAGGGGTTCTTAAACTTCATCGTGTGGACCACATTTTAAGATGGAGATTGTCTGTGTATACCTTCCCCCCCATTAATAGTTGCACAGATCAAAGAGCATCCTTGTGGCAAGTACAGCAATTTCTTAGTGTGAAAAAGCAAGATTAGAATAGACTCGAATGCATTTTTATCTGTTTTATAAAGCAGTTTAGCAACTGGAAATAAGCAGGACTAGATGTGGTCCATCTTATTTAAGATTTCTAATTAATATTCTAACTGTCTAAGTGTTCCTCACTTGGAACTTGGTTCTAAATCGTGACCCACATTCATATTCTGGAGGATTGCTAAGTATTAGCAACATTGCCAGAAATAAAAATCCTAAAACAGGACTTTGACAATTTTGTTGATGGGGCCTCTGCTGAATTGTCTCTAACAGGAACAAAACTTTGTTTTAAGTCCTCAGTCCACCTCCCCTGAAATACACAGCAAAACTTCTATTGATTTCAACAGGATTTGAAGTAGGCCCTTTGCCAGTAAGGCAAAGAGATATGTGATATACAACTGTGGTCTTTTTAATATACAGTAACTTCTGGCTTAACATTGTAGTTATGTTCCTGAAAAAGCGACATTAAGTGAAACGATGTTAAGCAAATCCAATTTCCCCATAAGAATTAATGTAATGGGGGGAGTTAGGTTCCAGGGAAATTTTTTTCACCAGACAGAAAACTATTATATATATATATATATATATATATACACACACACACACACACACACACACACTCAGTATAAGTTTTAAACAATTTAATATTGTACACAGCAATGATGATTGTGAAGCTTGGTTGAGGTGGTGAAGTTAGAGGGTGGAAGAGGGCGGGATATTTCCCAGGGAATGCCTTACTGCTAAAAGGTGGACTAGGTTTTGGCCGAGCCCTCAATGGTTAACACATTGTTGTTAATGTAGCCTCACACTCTATGAGGCAGCACAAATGGAAGGAGGGAAGACAGCATGACAGACAGAGACAGAGACACACACTCTGTATGAGAGAGAGAGAGATGCACATTGCTCCTTTAAGTACACTGACACCACTCTAAAGTACATTGCCTTTTTAAGAAGATCAGGAGGTTGAGACAGCAGTTGCAATCAGCAAGCTCCCTCCGCCTGGAGCCCTGTCATGTCCTCACCCTACTTTATATGGAGAAGGGGAAGCAGGGAGCAGGAGCAGGGAGGAGGGGGACACCTTGACATTAGCCCCCTGGCTTCTCCTGCACAGCAAGCAGGAGGCTCCTGAGAGCAGCTCCAAGGCAGAGGGCAGGAGCAGCACATGGCAGTGGGGGGGAGGGACAGCTGAACGGCTGGCAATTGATAGCCTGCTGGGCAGCTGCTGCACAGGAACTTAGGGGATCTGGGAGCTGATAGGAGGGCTGCTGGTCCATCCTGATTCCAAGCCCCCACCGGCTAGCTCCAATGGGCTGCTCTTCCTGAAAGTAATGGACAAAGCAGGAGGCTGCCAAACAATGTTATAAGGGAGCATTGCACCACTTTAAACAACCATGTTCTCTAATTGATCAGCAGTGTAACAATGAAACAACGTTAACCAGGATGACTTTAAGTGAGGAGTTACTGTAGCTAGTTTTCTGAAGATAAAAACACTTTAAAATAAAGAAGACTTCAACCAAGTAGAAAGGAAAACAGAAAAAGACAGGAAGAGACATGGTATCTTTTAGAATCAGAGGGGTAGCCGTGTTAGTTTGGAATTGCAGAAGTGACAAAGAGTCCTGTGGCACCTTAAAGACTAACTGAAATTTTTTTTCAGAGCATGAGCTTTCATGGGCTAATACCCACTTCGTCGGATGCATGCAGTGGAAGTATCCAGGGGCAGGTATAAATAGGTAGGCAAGAACCAGGTGGGAGATAACAAGGTTAGTCCAATCAGGCTGAACCAGCTTGTTATCTCTAATCAGGGAGGGTGAGGTGTTCCTCTAGCAGCTGAACTGGAGGTGTGAATAGCGAGAGAAGAGAAGCTGCTTTTGTAGTTAGCTAGCCATTCAAAATCTCTATTCAGTCCCAAATTGATTGTGTCAAATTTGCAAATGAATTGCAGCTCTGCAGTCTCTCTTTGCAGTCTGGACTTGAAGTTTTTTTGCTGCAAAATGCTGACCTTTAAATCTTCTATGGTGTGTCCGGTGAGGTTGAAGTGCTCTCCTACAGGTTTTTGAATATTGCCATTCCTGATATCTGATTTATGTCCATTTATCCTTTTTCGTAGGGACTGTCCAGTTTGGCCGATGTACATAGCAGAGGGACATTGCTGGCACATAATGGCGTATATTACATTGGTAGATGTGCAGGTGAATGAACCAGTGATGGTGTGGCTGATCTGGTTTGGTCCTGTGATGGTGTTGCTGGTGTAGATGTGTGGGCAGAGTTGGCATCGAGGTTTATTGCATGGGTTGGTTCCTGAGTTAGAGTTATGGCGCGGTGTGCTGTTGCTGGTGAGAATATGCTTGAGGTTGGCAGGTTGTCTGTAGGCCAGGACTGGCCTGCCTCCCAAGGCCTGTGAAAGTGAGGGATTGTTGTCCAGGATGGGTTGTAGATCACTGATGATGTGTTGGAGAGGCTTTAACTGAGGACTGTAGGTGATGGCCAGTGGTGTTCTGTTGTTTTCTTTCTTGGGCTTGTCTTGCAGCAGCAGGCTTCTGGGTGCACATCTGGCTCTGTTGATCTGTGTCCTTATTTCCTTGTGCGGGTATTGTAGTTTTGAGAAAGCTTGGTGGAGATCTTGTAGGTGTTGGTCTCTGTCTGAGGGGTTGGAGCAAATACGATTGTACCTCAGTGCTTGGCTGTAGACAATGGATCGTGTGGTGTGCCTGGGGTGGAAGTTGGTGGCATGAAGGTAGGCATAGCTGTCAGTAGGTTTTCGGTATAGGGTGGTGTTGATGTGGCCGTCATTAATTTGCACCGTGGTGTCCAGGAAGTGGACCTTCTGTGTAGACTGGTCCAGGCTGAGGCGGATGGTGGGGTGGAAGCTGTTGAAATCATGGTGGAATTCTTCCAGAGTTTCTTTCCCATGGGTCCAGATGATGAAGATGTCATCAATGTAGCGTAGATAGAGGAGGGGCGTGAGTGAACGAGATTTGAGGAAGCGTTGTTCCAGGTCAGCCATAAAGATGTTGGCATACTGTGGGGCCATGCGGGTGCCCATAGCGGTGCCACTGGTCTGGAGGTATATATTGTCACCAAATTTGAAATAATTGTGTGTGAGGATAAAGTCACAGAGCTCAGCAACCACTTGTGCTGTGGCATCATCAGGGATACTATTCCTGACAGCATGTATTCCATCTTTGTGTGAGATGTTTGTGTAGAGAGCCTCTACATCCATGGTGGCTAGGATGGTGTTTTCTGGAAGGTCACCAATGCATTGTAGTTTTCTCAGGAAGTCGGTGGTGTCACAGAGATAGCTGGGAGTGCTGGTGGCGTAGGGTCTGAGTACAGTGTCCACATATCCAGACAGCCCTTCAGTGAGAGTGCCAATACCCGAGATGATGGGGCGTCCAGGATTTCCAGGTTTGTGGATCTTGGGTAGAAGATAAAATAGCCCCGGTCGGGGTTCTAAGGGTATGTTAATTTGTTCCTGTGTTAGTGTAGGGAGTGTCCTGAGTAGACGGTGCAGTTTCTTAGTATATTCTTCAGTGGGATCTGAGGGAAGTGGCCTGTAGAAATTGGTGTTGGAGAGTTGTCTGGTAGCCTCCTTTTGGTAGTCAGACCTGTCCATGATGACAACAGCACCTCCTTTATCAGCCTCTTTGATTATGATGTCAGGGTTGTTTCTGAGGCTGTGGGTAGCATTGCGTTCTGCTCGACTTAGGTTGTGAGGCAGGCGATGTTGTTTTTCCACAATTTCTGCCTGTGCACGTCGGCAGAAGCATTCTATGTATAAGTCCAGACTGTCATTTCGACCCTCAGGAGGAGTCCATGTGGAGTTCTTCTTCTTGTGCCGCTGGTGGGATGGTGTCTGTGTATCAGTGCGCTGTTCTATGTAGTCTTGAAAGTATTCTTTGAGTCAGAGACGGCGAAAGTAGGCTTCCAGATCACCGCAGAATTGTATCATGTTTGTGGGGGTGCTGGGGCAGAATGAGAGTCCTCGAGATAAGACAGACTCTTCTGCCGGGCTGAGTATGTAGCTGGATAGATTGACGATACTGCTGGGTGAGTTAGGGGTACCACTGCTGTGGCCCCATGTGGCAGGCAGGATTTTAGATAGCTTGCAGTCCTTTTTCTTTTGTAGAGAGGTGAAGTGTGTAATATAGATCTCCTGTCTTATTTTAGTAAAGTCGGTTTGTGTGGAGGGTTGGTTGTTTATCAAGGTCTCCAGGTTGGAAAGCTCTTTTTTGATGTTTTCCTGTTTGCTGTACAGGATGCTGATCAGGTGGTTCCTCAGTTTCTTAGATAGTGTCTGGCATAATCTCTCACTGTAGTCTGTGCAGTATGTAGAAAGCAATGGATTTTTCACCTTCAGTCCATTTGGTATGATGTCCATTCGTTTGCATTTGGAGAGAAAGATGATATCTGTCTGTATTTGTGCAAGTTTCTTCATGAGGTTGATGGATTTCCACTCCATACGGCTAAATGCAGTGCCTTGCATGTTGTCAAGAATCAGAGGGGTAGCCGTGTTAGTCTGGAATTGCAGAAGTGACAAAGAGTCCTGTGGCACCTTAAAGACTAACTGAAATTTTAGGAAGGTTGGTATCTTTTAGGAAGGTTGTTTTCTTTTGCGGGTAGCACAAGTCTTGAGGGACTTTTAAAACTTTCTCCTTTTTCTGGCTATCAAGAGGGCAAAGTGATCTTACCTAATTATACAACTAGGAGTTCTAAAATTTTGATACTTGTTATAACAATGGTATGAGAGACATTAAGATGAATATATCTCAGCCTCATTGGTTATACCTGTGCTTTTTGTTTGAACCTATAGACCACATGGACAGAGGGAATATTATTGTGAGAGGTGTCCACAATACATTTTAAATCCCCTACGCACTTCACTGTGTGCACACATTCGTGCATCACTCACAAACACACACACACACACACACACACACAGAGTCAGCTCTAGGTTTTTTGCCACCCCAAGCAAAACATTTTTTGGCAACCCCCCTTTTTTCTGCATCCCTCCCACCCGTGGCCCCATTCCAACTCCGCTCCTTCCCTGCCCCATTCCAAACCCTTCCCCAAATCCCTAGCCCCACCTCCTCCCCCAGGCATGCTGCATTTCCCCTCCTACCCCTCCCTCCCAGGCCTACCGCGTGAAACAGCTGGTTTGCGGCAAGCCTGGGAGGGAGGGGGGAGAAGCGGAGCGATGGCAGCACACTCAGGAGAGCAGGTGGAAATGGAGCGGAGGTGAGCTGGGGGTGGGGGAAGGGGTGTGGTGAGCTGCCGGTGGATGCAGAGCACCCACCAATTTTTCCCTATGAGTGTTTCAGCCCTGGAGCACCCACAGAGTCAGCGCCTATGATGGCCAGTGCTGGAATTCTGCTCCTGGAAATGTGCTGCCTCAAGCATGTTCTTGCTTTGCTGGTGCCTAGAGCCAGCCCTGCACGCGCACACCCACCCACACATGTTATAGATTCAAAGCACCCATTCAATTCAAATGCAAATGTGTTCAAATGAGTCACCAGCACTTTCCTGCAGAATCAGTTGCAGGTGAGACACAATTCAGACTTTTTGTTGCTGTAAATTTGGTTGCTGGCACTCTCTGACAACCTGCCCTAGTATCATGGCCCCATGATTGAGACACCTTGGACAATGTCATCTAGTGTTCAGATACTCGACTAAAAGAGGCCAGACCGTATTTCAAAAGTCCACCCACAGCTATCAAGACTGATATCAACACAGATGGGAAAAAGTAACCAAAATGTAGTCAAACACAAAATATTGATATAGACACCATAATAATATGTACACAAACACACAGCACTAGGCTAGAGGAAAGAAAACAAAAATGACTGAAAATAGGCAGACAGCCTACATTCTCAACAACTGAGAGAAGTTTAGCTGAGTGGTTTGAATCTGGATCACTGGAATTAGGAGTTTCCAAATTCTAAATCCAGCTGTGATATTCACTTTCTCTGCAACCTTGGGCTAATCTTAAATTCTTTGTGCTTCAGCTTCCCCATCTGTAACGTGGGGATAATTATACATACCTACCTACCTGTGGGGTGTTTTGAAGATTAACTCAATAGAAGCTGATTCTGCTCCTGAGCATGCCATTTAGATAATGAGTATGCCAAAGAGGGAAGAAATTGCAAAAAAAATTGAAGTAATTTTTCTCTCTGAATGTTTTTTGTTTAGTTAATACTTTGTTAATATTTTTCTTGAAAATTTTCAGTTTTCAAATTTGGATAAGTTAGTATTTTTTCACTCTCATCTTTTCTCCTTTACTAGTTCCCTAATTTTCTTTTTCCCTGTCTTTCATTTTAATGACACTTGAAAAGGAAGAGGTGGGGAGAGGAAAAAAAATTAACAACAGAAAGTCTGAATTGTTCAGTCTCCAGTTGTGCTGGGGGAAAAAGAAAACAGAATTTTTAAAAAGAATTGTTAAACACTTCCATTTTTTAAAAAAAAGGCATTTTTCCCAATGAAAGATGTCTCTTAAAAAATTGACCCGTTCTAATTATTATTATGATATGAGGTTGATAACAAAATGTTTAATTTTTATTAGGAAAACCAAGATTTTCTTTTTCCCGCTTCCTATTTCAGCAGAATGACATTGAGAAAAAGGAAGGGTCCCATGAAAAAAAATTCAACTTTCAAAAAGGCAGAGGAATCCTGGCATGCTGCCAGAAATTTCTGAGGCTGAAAAAAATCGCAGTGTAAAGTATAATTGAAGTAATATCATGCTTTCAAAGAAGTTTTGCTTTCTGATGTATGTTTTGCAGAAGATTTCCAATCAAGGAGATGACTGCAAAGTTAGAAGGCTGCAAGTAGTCAGCACTTTCTCCTCAAAAGCAGAGATGGAGGATTAGGCAAAGCTTGGTATGGAGCTATAACTTAAAAAAAGAAATCAAAGACAAAATACACAGAAATAACTCAAACTGACCCAAAAGCTCCTGATCTGTAGAGTTAACACTTTTAAAATAGAGTAGTTTCCTTACACGTTCATTCTATTGACATATATTTCTCATAAAAACCTGATTTTTAAAAAGTCAATTTTCCATACTGAATCTTAATACCTATTGTTTAAAACATGCAAATCTAACAGAGCAAGCACATCAACAGCAACCAGGACCACAGGCCTGCTAAAGACAGTCTTGTGAGAACCAAGCGCAGAGAGCTGTCCAGACTCCAGCAGGGAGAGCTATTTGTCCCATGTGAGATCAGTTACAATTAGGGCTGTCACATGATTAAAAAAATTAATCATGATTAAAAAAATGAATCGCACTGTTACACAATGATGGAATACCATTTATTGAAATATTTTTGGATATTTTCTACATTGTCAAGTATATTGATTTCAGTTACAACACAGAATACAAAGTGTACAGTGCTCACTTTATAGTTATTTTTGCTCATATTTGTGCTGTAAAAAAAAGAAATAGTATTTTTAAATTCACCTAATGCAATACTGTAGTGCAATGTCTTTATCATGAAAGTTGAACTTACAAATGTAGAATTATGTACAAAAAAACTGCACTCAGTCCTACTTCTTGTTCAGCCAGTTGCTCAGGCAAACAATTTTGTTTACATTTGCAAGAGATAATGCTGCCTGCATCCTGGTTACAAAGTCACCTGAAAGTGAGAACCAGCATTCTCATGGCATTGTTGTAGCCAGCATCACAAGATATTTACAAGTCAGATGCACTAAAGATTCATATGTTCCTTCATGCTTCAACCACCGTTCCAGGGGACATATGTCCACGCAGATGACGGGTTCTGCTTGATAACAATACAAAGCAGTGCAGACTGAGGGATGTTCATTTTCATTATCTGAGTCAGATGCCACCAACAGAAGGCTGATTTTCTTTTTTGGTGGTTTGGGTTCTGTAGTTTCTGCGTCGGAGTGTTGCTCTTTTAAGACTTCCGAAAGCATGCGCCACACTTTACACGCTCAGATTTTGGAAGGCACTTCAGATTCTTAAATCTTGGGGCGAGTGCTGTAGCTATCTTTAGAAATCTCACATTGGTACCTTCTTTGTGTTTTGTCAAATCTGTGGTGAAAGGGTTCTTAAAATGAACATGTGCTGGGTCACATCAAAGACTGCTATAATATGAAATATGTGGCAGAATGCGGATAAAACAGAGCAGGAGACATACCATTCTCTCCCAAGGAGCTCAGTCACAAATTTAATTAATGCTTTTTTTAAAAAAACTAGCGCTATCAGCATGGAAGCATCTCCTCTGGAATGGTGGCCCAAGTATGAAAGGACATATGAATGTTTAGCATATCTGGCATGTAAATACCTTGCAATGCCAGACACAAAAGTGCCATGTGAACTCCTGTTCTTACTTTCAACGGACACTGTAAACAAGAAGCAGGCAGCATTATCTCCTGTAAATGTAAACAAACTTGATTCTCTTAGCGATTGGCTGAACAAGAAGTAGAACTGAGTGGACTTGTAGGTTCTGAGGTTTTACACTGTTTTGTCTTTGAGTGCAGTTATGTAACAAAAAAAATCTACATTTGTAAATTGCACTTTTGTGACAAAGATTGCACTACAGTACTTGTATAGGTGAATTAAAAATACTATTTCTTTTGTTTATCATTTTACAGTGCAAATATTTATAATAAAAATATACACTTTGATTTCAGCTACAACACAGGATAAAATATGTCAGAATATAAAAGAAGAAGATCCAAAATATTTAATAAATTTCAATTGGTATTCTATTGTTTAACAGTGCGATTAAAACTGCAATTAATCCCGACTAATTTTTGGAGTTAATCCTGTGAATTAACTGTGATTAATCAACAGCGCTAGTTACAATGTAACAAGATATAGATATGTGACAGGAAATATTCAGTGAGATGCTTTTAACAAAGAAAATACAAATGAAAAAGACTCTCTGATGATTCTGTTTATAACAAATGCGGCAACAGATGTTTTATACCAAAATGTATCACTTGAAAACTGGGGCGTACAAACTTTGCACAGATTAGCATAATCCAGTCTTTGGTTTATCAATTCAAAGTCAGAGAATATGACAAATCCACCTGGCCCCCCGGAGAGCTGCACTTTGCATGTGGATGTCAAAGTTAGCTGAGAGAGGTGCAAAAAATCACATATAGGCAGAGAGCTCCCCATTGACCACACGTTTGAGCACCATTTATGTGTAGAGGAAGTGTGAGAATTGCCAAGAAGGGTGCCAGTTTCTTCATTCAGTCTCCTCACTCCTCCCACCACGAGCCTTATCCCCCTCCCTCCACCAGACTCTCCCCACTCTCATCTCCTTCCGTCTATTAAAAAATGCAATTAGAGATCAATAAGAAATCCCAGCTTGGGGTCCAATTCTACACACCTTACTCCCACTGACTTTTGACTGGGCCACTCATTAGTAGTACAAATCACTACAAACTCATGCCAAAAAACTTGTTTTCCACTTGCCATTATCGTCTAATTTCTCTCTGGTGCAGAAGTCAGTGGAGATATGACAGTTTACAACCGAAGTGGATTTGTCCCACTCTGTCTCTGCACTTGAGTAGTACACACACACACACGAGCGAAAAATAAAACAATAACAGTTGAAAACATTAGCAAGGCTTTAAATAATTTAGGGCTTAATTAAGGGTACAAGAAGGTCCTATTTTCTTGTATAGGAATGAAATTTAAAATGCTGCCAGTGAGTAAATTCAAAGATACAGGAACATGTTTACGTATACATGTACCATGTGTCTTGTCTAGTAGTTTAATCCAGAACAAATTTCCTAGTCATTTCTTTCCCCAGAAAAAACATAGACCTACATAAAAACTATGATTAATATTATATGAAAATTAAACCATCTTGAAATTGCAGGGTTTGGAACCATATCCAACATATGTATGACAACAAAAAACTGTAAACGCCATCAAGGGCTCATTCACCTGCACATCTACCAAAATGATTTATGCCATCATGTGCCAGCCATGCCCCTCTACCATGTACATTGGCCAAACTGGACAGTCTCTACGCAAAAGAATAAATGGACACAAATCTCACATCAGGAATCATAACATTCAAAAACCAGTAGGAGAACACTTCATTCTTTCTAGTCACTCAGCAACAGACTTAAAAGTGGCAATTCTGCAACAAAAAAACTTCGAAAACAGACTCCAATGAGAAACTGTTGAACTGGAATTAATTTGCAAACTGGAAACCATTAAATGAGGCTTGAATAAAGACTGGAAGTGGATGGGTCATTACACAAACTAAAACTATTTCTCTTTGCTAATTTCCCCCTCTACTGGTACTCACACCTTCTTGTCAACTGTTTGAAATAGGCCATCCTGATTAGCACTATAAAAGTTTATTTTCTTCTGATAATAGCTCACCTTAACTGATTAGCCACTTAAAGCTGGTATGGCAACCATCTCCACCTTTTCACGTTCTCTGTACATATATATATCTTCCTACTGTATGTTCCACTATGTGCATCTGATGAAGTGGGTTCTAGCTCATGAAAGCTTATGCCCAAATAAATTTGTTAGTCTAAGGTGCCACAAGTACTCCTCGTTCTTTTTAAGGAAAAACTATGTATCTCTATAACATACATGGATATTGGGCTAAATGCTGCCCAGCCCGCTGTTGTTTTGCAATGCTTTGGTAATGCAAACTAATTGTAAAGCTGGCTTAACCAGCTACCTGAGTATTTTCAATGTGCATAAGGGGTAGAAATAGCGTCAAGCCACTGTGGTAATACTATATGCCAACTTTCTTCTATTCTCAGAGAAGAAGGTACTTCTCAGAGGGCTCGGGCATGGCTAGGGCACATTAAAATAACTCTGGGGTGTCATGGTCCTTCTGTGGTGAGAGCCAAATTCTATTTTTAATTATGGCCACTGGACTGTTAGCAACCGATCTCCTGGTTTGGCTGTAGGAGGGTTGAGAACCTTATCATGAGCCACTGGTCAATCGTGGAGTCTCTGAGAGTGGATCTTAGTCTCAGTCACTGAGACTGAGATTGACTGTCAGAGGCTCCACAACTGACTGGTTGACACGATCTACCAGTTGGTGACCACTGATGTACAGTGTGGGAGCCAAGAGGTAATGAATGAATGTTGAAGATAAAGATAACTATTGAAGAGCAGTGTCAGTTACTGAGCTTTGTTCCTCTTGTCTTGCACTGTCTGATATAGGATCCTGCACTAATTAATAGTATGTGATAATGTAATTAATGACAGGTTTGTCAAACATTTAACCTGCTTGATGTATTTCTATGGCCTGCATTACATACTCAGATTCTGCAGAATCTAAGCCTACATTTTTTAAAGTAAGTTTCTAGCCCTCACAGTCGTGAAGAAAACCTTCCAAATATGACCTGAAGATGAACTTTAATTCTGGCATTTTCCTGACTTCTGAGTACCTCATTTTGCAATCTTAATGCTCCATTAATGTGGCTTTTGTATGTAATTCCCTAGGCTATTTAAAAAGAAAAAATAACTCAAATTTCAGCATGTGCAATTATTTGCTAAACAGCAGTAGAACACTACACTAAAAATGTTCATTCAATATCTATCTTTGCATAGCATACGAAAGAAGGCAGGGCTTCTTTTGAGCTCTCTATTTTTCTATCCATGCTGCTAGGTATCTGTACTCCTCATTTTCCCCTCACCCATAATTTCTGTAACCTAGATATAAAAAGTTTAACATTGCCTTATTGTGCATGTTCTGAATGTCTGTACAATAAAGTTAAAACAAAAATTGTTTTGTAAGTACACAAAATAGTATTTTTCCACTAGTACATTTTAAAGTCTACTTCTCTGTTAAATGCTTAGTTCTATTTTATTTTAAATCTTCAATTTAATGAGATTCAACATAAAGATACAAAGTAATAGTATATGCCACTGATGATACAGTGTACTGACTGTAGAGTTCCATTCACACTAAGGATTTGATAGAGATGGCGAATGCCTTTTAGGGCACATTCCATTCTGCAGTGTTAAGATTACTCCTGAAAGTCCCAACCTGCAATTTAATTAGTGTAGGTGAACCCTCATGGCAGGGTTCCTTGCCTATTCTGAACTCTAGGGCAGGAGTCTTCAAACTTTTTCCTCGGCGGCCCCTTCTCGATGAGGAAAAGATCACGCAGCCCCCCGGGGGTATGTCTGCCAAAATGCTGCCATGGAAAGTGAAAGCTTCCACTTTCCACGATGGCATTTCGGCAGTACTAAAATAGCTTGCCTGGGAGTTCGGCATCTCCCGGGCAAGATCGGTGGTGGCGCCAGGGTCTCACGCACCCCCGGGGATGGTGCACACACCCCAGTTTGACGACCACCGCTCTAGGGTACAGATGTGGGGACCCGCACGAAAGACGCCCTAAGCTTATTTCTACCAGTTTAGATTAAAACTTCCCCAAGGCACAAATCCCTTGTCCTTGAACAGTATGCTGCCACCACCAAGTGATTTAGACAAAGATTCAGGGAAAGGACCACTTGGAGTTCCTATTTCCCCAAAAATATCCCCTCAAGCCCTACACCCCTTTCCTGGGAAGGCTTGAGAGTAATATCTTCACCATTTGGTACAGGCGAGCACAAATCCAAACCCCTGGATCTTTAGGACAATGAAAAATCAATCAGGTTCTTAAAAGAAGAATTTTATTTAAAGAAAAGGTAAAATAATCACCTCTGTAAAATCAGGATGGAAGATAACCTTACAGGGTAACAAAAGATTCAAAAACACAGAGGAACCCCCTTTAGCTTTAGTTTCAAAGTTACAAAAACCAGAAATAAACCTCTCTCTAGAAAAGGGAAAATTCACAAGCTAAAACAAAAAATAACTTAACACGCCTTGCCTATCTTTTACTTACTATTTTTGTAATATGAGAAACTTGCTCAGGATTGTTTGTTTGGAGGAAATGGATTTTTGTCTGATCCCTCTCAGTCCCAAGTGCAAACACACACACAAACAAAGAGCACACACAAAGCCTTCCCTCCCTTGCAGATTTGAAAGTATCTTCTTTCCCCATTGGTTCTTTTGATCGGGTGCCAACCAGGTTATTTGAGCTTCTTACCCCCTTACAGGTAAAGGGGAATTCTAGGCTATCCTTAGCTGTATGGTTATGACATCAATCCTGCAATTTAATCAGTGTAGGTGAACTCTCATCTTTGAGGGACTCTTTTTAGGAGTAAGGGTGTGCATGTATAGACCTGATTACAGGATTAGGGCCCAAATTACTTTTGGGTCTTAGGACATCACGGCCTGCTGGGATGACTTTCTTTTTCATTGGAACACCCATTTTAAATGTATTTTTATACAGTGAAATTCTCGGAGCCCTTAAACTACTGTGGAATGTATGACAGGGTTGACTAAAGTGCAACAGATTATCCAGTCACCTTGGCTGTCCTGGGGGCTGCAGTTGGCAATGACAAAGATCTCATTCAAGTTCCGGGTTTCTATTCTGCTGAATTAGTTGTTAATTAGTGGGGAGTAGAGAAGAGATGCTTCAGGCTTCAAGACCACACAGTGCCCAAACTCCAGTGAGATCTAATATAGGCTCCCCCTTGTCCACTGCAACAAATTGAGATTTTTGCTCTTGCCTTGAAGGTCCCTCATGGTTTTACACCATCATACATCTCTGATTCTATCTTTTTCCAAGGCCTCTTTCCAAGTAGAGAGCACCCTCCTTATTCCAGTTTGCTCTTTCTTCATTCAAGATCCTCTTAAAGGTTCACTTTTTCTGTGATGGACAAAAAATAACAGTGAGAGGATACTGATATTTTAAACAAAGGAAATGCAGTAGATCTAATCTACCTGGATTGCAGTAAGCTATCTGAAGAAGTTCCACGTGGGAAATCATTAAATTGGAGATGGGGATTAATGTGAAGATTAAAAAGTGAATAAGGAACTGGTTAAAGGGGAGACTACAATGAATCATACTGAAAGGTGAACTGTCAGGCTGGAGGGAGGTAACTCAGGGATCGGTCTTGGGACCCATCTTATTTAACATTTTTATTAATGACCTTGGCATGAAAAGTAGGAATGCATTAATAAAATTTATGGATGTCACAAAGGTGGGAGATATTGCCAATATGGAGGAGGACTGGAATATCATACAAGAAGTTCTGGATGACCTTGAAAACTGGAGTAATAGTAATGGGATGAAATTTAATAGTGCAGAGTGCAAGATCATGCATTTAGGTACTAAGAATAAGAATTTTTGGTATAAGATGCGGAATTATCAGTTAGAAGCGACAGAGGAGGAGAAAGGCCTGGGTGCACTGGCTGATCACAGGATGACTATGAACTGCCAACATGATGTGGCCATAAAAAAGGCTAATGCAATCTTAGGATGCATCAGGTTAGGTATTTCCAGTAGAGACATGGAAGCATTATACAAGGCACTGGTGAGACCTCAGCTGGAATACTGTGTGTAATTCTGGTATTATGTGTTAAAGAAAGATGAATTCAAACTGGAAAAGATTCAGAGAAGAGCTACTAGGATGATGAGAAGAATGGAAAACCTACCTTATAAAAGGAGACTCAAGAAACTTGGCTTGTTTAGCCTAAACAAAAGAAGGCTGAAGGGAGATATGATTGTTGTCCATAAATACATCAGACGGATAAACAACATGGAGGGAAAGAAGTTATTTAAGTTAAAAACCAATGTTGACATAAGAACAAATGGTTATAAACTGTCCATCAACAAGTTTAGGCTTGAAATTAGCTGAAGGTTTCTAACCATCAGAGAAATGAAGTTCTGGAACAGCCTTCCAAGGGTGGGGAACAAAAAAACCAACTGGCTTCAAGACTGAGCTTAATACATTTATGGAGGGGATGATATGATGAGATTGCCTACAATGGCACATAGCTGATGAGGAACTGCTAGTAACAATATCTCCAATAGCCGGTGATGGGACACTAGATGGAGAGGGCTCTGAGTTAATACATATAATTCTTTCCCACGTGTCTGGCTGGTGGGTGATGCTCACATGCTCAGGGTCTAACTGATCATCATATTTGCGGTAGGGAAGGAATTTTCCACTGCGTCAGACTGGCAGAGACCCTATAGGTTTTTCACCTTCCTCTGCAGCGTGGGGCACAGGTCATTTTCAGGTTTAAACTAGTGTAAATGGTGGATTCTCTGTAACTTGAAGTCTTTAAATCATGACTTGAAGACTTCAGTAACTCAGCCAGAGGTTATGAGTCTAGTACAGGATGGGTGGGTGAAGTTCTGTGGCCTGCAATATGCAGGAGGACAGATTAGATGATCATGATGATCCCTTCTGGCCTTCAAGTCTTGGAGTCTAAGTGAATTGTTAATTTTTTTGGTGGGTTTTTTTTTAAGTCACTCCCTCCTCTAAGTTGTCTGCTGTCTGAGTGTAACTTCTTCATGACAAGGAAAGTCTTGTACAATTCCAAGCAAATGATAATGTTTTACAAATAAAATAATATAAAATGAATGATACACAAACAGTAACACAAATTCCTTTGGTAATATGAGGGAAAAGTAATGCATTCCTTAAGATTAAGAACAATATTAGTTTGTCACTTACAAATCAAATCAGCCTAGACAAAATACATTAAACCTTTAACCCAAAAGCCATATCTGGCTGTAAGTAAGAGCTAAAGAAGAACAATACTGTAAACCACTCAGAAATTCCACAGGAAGTATATGAATCTAAAAGGCAATCTCATGGGTCAAGAAAATCACACAGCTGGGATGTTTCCCATTTATTAGATTGTGGTTTAAGGCTACAATGAAAATTCATCATTTTTTAAGAGTGAGCTCCTACAGTAGAGTGCACAGACTGAGGCAATGGGCTTTGCACTCAGGCAGATGTACATGGTCTGAGGAAGGGATCTGTCCACCTTAACCTGAAGTAGCTGGTTCATCAGCTGTGTAGCTGCTATGTACAGAGTTGGGGCAGGAATACCAGGTCATAGGTCATTTCTTCCCCATACTCAGATTTATGGGTAGGTTTGTGGAAGTACTTGCTATACCCAGACATGTCTCCACCATTTCTCTGCTATATGGTCAAACCAGAGCTCTGCTCCATGGGCACAATAGTGAGTGGAGACCCCAGCCTTTCTAAGGCCCAAACTTTCCAGAACATGTATGAAAAATGTGTTGATTCCCCTTGCCGTGTGGGCCTTTTTTGGGTTGGGCAGGATTTGGTTCTAAAATTGAAAATCTCATAGCAGAGCAAATTATACCAAAACAAAGAAGAATCTAAAAAGACACATGAAAATATAGCATTAACTCAGACAATAGGCTTCAAGACTTTGTTTCAGAAACATTTTAATGGACTAAATTGTGCCCTCAGAGATGCACAAGCAACTCCAATTGACTTCAACGGAAGTTGCAGGTATGTATCTACAGGCCACATTTGGTCCACTGAAATTCTAAAAACCAACCAACCAACCTTCTTATTCTTTGCACACGTTTCTATACCAAACAGAGCTAATGAGTATACACACAGACACACACAGACACACAGACACACACAAATTAAGAGACCTCTGGAGGAATCTTAAACTCACTAAGGTAAATGGAAAAAATTCCCATGGACCTCAGTGGGGCCAGGATTTCATGGCAAATATTTTGAACTTGATCCTGCACTCACTGAAGTTAATAAGAGTTTTGACAATAAGCTCATGGATGCAGACTCAGACCCTTAAATTGCCAAGTTCCAACAATGACTATAGAAAATGCCAATCCACAGACTGAATTCCAGTGACAGTATCCCAAACTAGTGAGAGATGAGGGCACAAATTTTTTATTCCTTAGTGTTAGCTCTAGTGCCCGCGAAAGCTGAAACTGCATAGTGATCTTCTACAAAGTAGCTGGATTCTTTATGATTGAAGAAAGTCAATTTCTCTTACAATTGTATTGGTTTAAAATGCAAATGTGAAACTATTTGTCAGCACATCTCTGAATGATTGTGCAACAGATTTTGTGTTCAGAAACACCAAAGCATACCTTTTCTTTCCTTTGCTGAAATTTAGCTATAGATTCTGTGATTTAGATAGGCTTTTACTTTAACGCTACTCTGGTGGCTTACTGCTTTCCTTTATTAAAGAGGGCTACCTGTATTTCCCCCCGCTATAATGTCTAACATGTGAAAACGTGTGCTCACGCTAATATCTAAATATGATATTTTTTTATTGATGACTAAACCAGAATATCTTCGCCTAAGAGAATAATAAGATGTGTATCCCATCTCAACAGGGATACCGCTTCAGTTTTTTTTAGAAAGAAGGACAGGATTCTTTTACCAAAATGTAAATAATTCAAGTAAAAGGGGATTATAGAAAGCCCCTGTGAAATGAGATGGCCAATACAAGGATTAAATGCTTTTTGTTTAAAATAGAGAAGGTTAAAGTAAGTAGGCGCTGTGGGACGTTTTTATCTATGGTGTAGGTGATGTTTGGCAAGTAGAGACCTAAGTTGGTTGTATGCATGGGAGTTTTTGGGCAGATGGGAAGGAACTTGTGGGTTGATTGACCAAATTAAAAAGGTTGTCCTAGAAGAACGAAAGATGGCTTTGCCAGCTAGCAAAAGATCATAGAACTTGTCAGTTGAAAGTGTTGCTCAGTCTGTAAGGGCCTGTCTACTTTAGAAAAGTCTGCAGGGATGCGAGTCCCATCTAACACATCGGTGAGTGCATCTACATTAGGGATTTGCATCAATGGAGGTACAATGATGCAAATTTCCTTAAGAGATTCAATCTCCCTCCGTCACTGTGGATTCCTATGACTATCTGTTCCCCTTTGGTAACCTTCAGAATGTTCTCTGTTTTAAAAGTTGTATTTTGGACTCATTAAGCTGTCCATTTGGAACTGCTGTGCTTTCTGGACTGTAATGGCACCCTTTGGGCCCCCCACTACAGAAAGGATGTGGACAAATTGGAGAGAGTCCAACGGAGGGCAATGAAAATGATTAGGGGACTGGAGCACATGACTTATGAGGCAAGGCTGAGGAAACTGGGCTTATTTAGTCTGCAGAAGAGAAGAGTGAAGTGGGATTTGATAGCAACCTTCAACTACCTGAAGGGGTTTCCAAAGAGGATGGAGCTAGGTTGTTCTCCGTGGTGGCAGATGACAGAACAAGAGGCAATGGTCTCAAGTTGGAGTGAGGGAAGTCTAGGTTGGATATTAGGAAAAACTATTTCACTAGGTGGGTGGTGAAGCACTGGAATGAGTTACCTAGGGAGGTGGTGGAATCTCCATCCTTAGATGTTTTTAAGGCCTGGCTTGACAGAGCCCTGGCTTGGATAATTTAGTTGGTGACTCATTCCGCTTTGAGCAGAAGGTTGGACTAGATGAACTCCTGAGGTCTCTTCAAACCCTAATCTTCTATGATTCTATGATTACCTAGATCATGCCAGATCTCATAAACCAGGACATGGAGTTGCTCTGTCTCAGCCCAGCAAAAAAGCACAGTATTCTGTACACTTTTGGACTCAGCATTTCATATGCAAGGTGCAGGGACAAGTGGGTTACAGCACAGGATAGGGAGTCAAGAGGTCTGAGCTCTGTTCCCATATCCGTCACTGACAGACCATGTGACCTTGTGGAAGTCATTTAATTTCTCAGTGCCTCAGTTTTCTAATCTGTAAAATGGGCATAAGAGAACTTAACAGACTCACGGGGGTGTTGTGGGACTAAATTCATTAATATTTGAAAGATGCATTCAGATCCTTAGCTCAATGGTGCTATATAAAAGGGAAGATTTCTCTTCATAGCCTATAAAATCTGATACCACACTCTATGAAGCCAACCTTGAAGAAAATAATATTATATACATTGCTTTCTATTACTTAGTATTCTTATATAATAAAAATCAAAATGTTATAGAACTATACTCAGAGGAATATACTCATATAAACATAGCAATTTTGAGGAACACATTTGGATGAATCAAAAGGGGACAAATATCTAGGTCACATGGATTTCTGGCAAACTTTATGGCCATCCAGGACAAATGATATGACTGGCTATATAGGGAAAAGATTTCAGAGGGGGAAAGGAGAAGAGAGTGCACTAAGGCTTACATGTGTAATGTAGTTCACTTTTGTATTAGGAGTGTTCCTGATTTACTAGTTAGCATTCTTGCCATCATGACAGAATGTCACAGGTTCAGATTCCAAATGAGGGAGCTTTGACATAATCCATCTTCCAGGGAGGTAGGGAGTTGAAAAATGAAGTTGTTATTCTTTTCCAGGCAGAATTAATAAATAAATCAATCTGTTTAATTCTTTGGCCTTGACTTCAAAATAAGTAGAAGTGGCAGAATTGCAGTCAATGTAAATGTTTGATGTGGGTCAATCTAAAACACAACTAATAACACACACACATATACATCTATAGAGAGAGATATACAGACAGGCTACTATAATGAGCAGAATAAAACAAACACACAAAACTGTGTCAGTTCATCTTTGTGAAAAAGACTGTAAATAGAACATAAATGGCAAAAAAATATCAATTTTTGTGACAAAAATTGTAACAGGATTTGAAAATGGCACAACGTTCACCCATTATCATTATGGTGCCAAGACTGTCATTTTATGGTCTTCCTTGGATACTATAATGGGCTGTGGATATGGAAAGTTGGACAATCTGTCTCGTCTCCAACCCCCTAAAAAATGAGATACAAAAAAGTATCTCTAAAATTTAATGAGGTTGCTATTCACTGATAGTTTGAAAAAGCTATTTCACTTCAAAAACTTCCCTCCTCTGTCTTGATGTAGCCTTATGGAGAGAGAGAAAAAAGAAAGATGTGAATTGTTTGGCAAAAGCCAAGTTAGCTCTGAATATGTGGGTACTAGACCTGCTACCTTCAGAGTGACAGTACGAATTACCTGTACATCAAAAGACCTATAAAAGATTAGTGTGGGTTGTGATTATTAAGCCCCAGTTTAATAACAGAAAACTAGCGGCAGAATTATACATACTCAATAAGAAACTACATGGAAGCAGGACCCTCGGGCTCTATTCTTGGTTCTTCACTTACCTGGGATATGTAAATTAACCTCTCAGAGAGACTTTTAAAAATGCCAAAGGGATTTAGGAGCACACCTGATTGACTTTCAATTCAACTCACAATCCTAAATCCCATGGGTATTTTTGAAAATCTGCCTCTGTCTCAGTTCACTTGCCTGTAAAAAGTGTAATAATTACAGTTGGGTCAAACCATGTAACAAACGATATTATATACAAAGTTAGTACTTTTTCAGATGAGTGAATCATTTACAAACCAATCCTGATTTTCTGCTACTGAAAAGTATTTGCCACTCAAATATTTGCAAAACAAATAATTATGAACAAATAATTTTCAGACTGTGGGCTATATGTGAACAGTTCACATGAATTACTCTCTATTTCATATCTATGCCATTTGGTCGATCATATAATTCACGATATTATTTCTGTATTCTGATCAAATGATAGAAATATTTGAAATGGGAGAATAATAATAAATAATATTAAATACTGAACATGTTTCTTGTATTAATTTTCAAACAAATAATCAAACATGCTAAGATTCATGATGTTTTGGGAATTCATAAACATTTTCACAAATACCCAGCAGTTTTCCTAATACTCATGAATGACAAAGAGTATAACTCCATGAAACACAGCAAAGTGAACTTGGCACATTTATTCAGAATAACATATTTGTAATTATTTGATTGGCTCTGCTTATTTACCTATTTTACAGGGGTCAGGTTAGCCCACTCTTCAACTGGCTTCTAATACTTACCTAAGTCAGATGGGGTGTTAAGGTTCAATTAATTAATATTTGCACTGTGCTTTGGGATTTGTTGATGAAAAAGCTCTATTTTGGGTGTGTGTGAGCTTTGGAAATAATATGGACATTGTTGCCTACTAGACTTGTTTTTTATTATATACATTTCCTTCAACCACCCCCCTACAGTGAATTTTCTTATATTATTACTTCCCATGAGGTAAGAAACTGTGACCAAGACAGATTTGACACAATTGTGGTTGTGTCAACTGAAATTTTTTTTCTACACAACATACTTTACTTTATAATAGTGCTGGAGATGGAAATAGGAGACAGGCTTGTTGAAAATCTTTGGGTAAGGATAAAAGGTATAAAATAAGGGTGATGTCATGGTACGGGTCTACTACAGACCACCTAACCAGGAAGAAGAGGTGGATGAGGCTTTTTTTAAATAACTAACAAAATCATCTAAAGCACAGGACATGGTGGCGATGGGGGACTTCAACTATTTAGACGTCTGTTGGGAAAATAATGCAGCAGGGCACAGATTATCCAACAAGTTCTTGGAATGTACTGGAGACAGTTTTTTATTTCAGAAGGTGGAGAAAGCTACTAGGGGAGAGGCTGATCTAGATGGCAAATAGGGAGGAACTGGTTGAGAATCTGAAAGTGGAAGGCAGCTTGGGTGAAAGTGATCATGAAATGAGAGAGTTCATGATTCTAAGGAATGATAGGAGGGAGAACTTAGATCATGGATTTCAAGAAGGCAGACTTTAGCAAACTCAGAGAGTTGGTTGTAAGATCCCATGGGAAGCAAGTCTAAGGGGAAAAACAATTGAAGACAGTTTGCAGTTTTTCAAAGAGACATTATTAAAGGCACAAGAGCAAACTATCACACTGCGTAGGAAAGGTAGGAGTATGGCAAGAGACTACTCTGGCTTAACCAGGAGATCGTCAATGATCTAAAAATCAAAAGAGAGTCCTATAAAAAGTGGAAACTCGGTCGAATTACAAAGGATGAATATAAACAAATAACACAAATACGTAGGGGCAAAATTAGAAAGGCCAAGGCATCAAATGAAATCAAACTAGCTAGAGACATAAAGGGTAATAAGAAAACACGCTACAAATACATTGGAAGCAAGAGGAAGGCCAAGGACAGGGTAGGCCCATTACTCAATGGGTGGGGGAGGAGAGGAAATAATAACAGAAAATATTGAAATGACAGAGCTTCTTAATGACTTCTTTGATTTTGTTTTCACCAAGAAGGTTAGTGGTGATTGGATATCTACCATAATGACTGCCAGTGAAAATGAGGTAGGATCAGAGGCTAAAATAGGAAAAGAACAAGTTAAAATTATTAGACAAATTAGATGTCTTTAAGTCACCAGAGCCTGATCAAATACATCTTAAAATACTCAAGGAGCTGATTGAGGACATATCTGAGCCATTAGTGATTATCTTTGAAAAGTCATGGAAGATGGGAGAGATTCTAGAAGACTGAAAAAAGGGCAAATATAGTGCCAGTCTATAAAAAGGGAAATAAGGACAACCGGGGGAATTACAGACCAGTCAGCTTAACTACTGTACCTGGAAAGATAATGGAGCAAATAACTGAACAATCAATTTGCAAACATCTAGAAAACAATAAGGTGATAAGTAACAGTCAGCATGGATTTGTCAAGAACAAATCACGTCAATCCAACCGAATAGCTTTCTTTGACTGGGTAACAAACCTTGTGGATGGGGGTGAAGTGGTAGATGAGGTATATCTTGACTTTAGTAAAGCTTTTGATATTGTATCACATGACCTCATAAACAAACTAGGAAATGCAACCTAGATGGAGCACCTGTAAGGTGGGTGCAACACTGGCTGGAAAACCGTTCCCAGAGAGCAGTTATCAGTGGTTCACAGTCATGCTGGAAGGGCATAACGAATTGGGTCCTATAGGGATCAGTTCTGGGCCCAGTTCTGTTCAATATCTTCATCGATAATTTCGATAATGGCATACAGAGTACACTTATAAAGTGTGCGGATGATACCAAGCTGGGAGGGGTTGCAAGTACTTTGGAGAATAAGGATTAAAATTCAAAATGATTTGGACAAACTGGATCACTTTCACCCAAGCTGCCTTCCACTTTCAAACTGGAGAAATGGTCTGAAGTAAATAAGATGAGGACAAATTCAATAAGGACAAATGCAAAGTAGTTCATTTAGGAAGGAACAATCCGTTGCACACATACAAAATGGGAAACGACTGCCTAGGAAGGAATACTGAGGAAAGGGATCTGGGAGGTCATAGTGGACCACAAGCTAAATATGAATCAACAGTGTAATACTGTTGCAAAAAAAGTGAACATCATTCTGGGATGTATTAGCAGAAGTGGTATAAGAAGTAATTCTTTTGCTCTATTCCAGGGATCAGCAAACGTTGGCATGCGGGACCGCAGGGTAAGCACCCTTAGCAGGCCCCGCCTCTTTGTTTACCTTGCGTTTCACCAATCGCAGCTCCCACTGGCCACGGTTCGCTGTCCCGGTCCAATGGGGGCTGTGGGAAACGGCGGCCAGCACAGCGCCGCTTCCCGCAGCCCTCATTGGACCGGGACAGCAAACGGTGGCCAGTGGGAGCTGCGATTGGCAAAACGCCAGGTAAACAAAGAGGCGCGGCCCGCTAAGGGTGCTTACCCTGTGGTCCCGTGTGCCAGCGTTGCCGATCCCTGCTCTAGTCCATGCTGAGTAAGCGTCATCTGGAGCACTGTGTCCAGTTCTGGGCACCACATTTCGGGAAAAAAGTGGACAAATTGGAGAAGAGCAGAGAAAGAGCAACAAAAATGATTAAAGGTCTAGAAAACATAATAGATGAGGGAAGAATGAAAAAAATGGTTTTGTTTAGTCTGGAAAAGAGAAGACTGAATGGAAACATGATCACAGTTTTTGACTACATAAAAGTTTGCTACAAGGAGGAGGGAAAAGAATTGTCCTTCTTAGCCTCTGAGAATAGGACAAGAAGCAATGGACTTAATTTGCAGGAAAGGAGGTTTAGGCTGGACATTCGGAAAAAAAGCTTCCAAACTGTCAGAGTGGTTAAGCACTGGAATAAATTGCCTAGGGAGGTTGTGGAATCTCCATCATTGGAGATTTTTAAGAGCATGTTAGACAAATACCTGTCAGGAATGGGCTAGATATAACCTAGTCCTGCCATGAGTGCAGGGGACTGGACTAGAAGACCTCTCGAGGTCCCTTCCAGTCCTATGATTCTATGATCTATGAGTCTATTTTATAAATTTTCTGCATGCATTTAAAATGACCGTCTCTTGAGTGTGGAACCCATGCACGGACACCACAGTTCCTACTATTTCAAAGGCATGACACTTCAATATTCATTTTTTAAACACGAGAAATCACTGCTCACGACAGCTGGATCGGAAATAGTTTTCAGGTCCCATGAATATTTGAGAGTTTGGAAAATTTTCACAGTTTGCAAACTAGGGGAAATAGCTAGACAGGAGAGAGGTAGAGAGACTCCTAAACTCCCAAATAGCCAGTACCCTGGTGGTTAGGGTACTTCCCTGGGATGTTGGAGATTTGGGTTTAAGGCTCTGCTTTGCCTGACTTGAAGCAAGGACTTGAACCCAAGTACCCAACATTCAAAGTGAGTGCACAGCAGGCAGTTGACTATGCTGGGCGATGGTGTCTCTCTGTTTTCATGAAGAAGCATTTTCCAATGAAAAACCATTTAATCAAAAACTAATTAATTCTACTGCTCCCCAAATGCTCCTGTTTATACATCTGTTATAAGTCATCTTGAAACAAAATTCCAGGAGAGTTCAAAATCCAAATCCGCATCTATGAATTTAATAGCTGGGTTTTTAACTCTATAAAAGGTCAAAACAAAAGGCTGCATCCAAACACATCCTACCTTTGTGCGTGTGTGTGAGAGTGAGAGACTGGGAAAGAGAGTCTCAAAATTTCGATTTGAATATTAGGTGTCAGATCAGTTTCACACCTATAACATTAAAAGGTACAGTTCATCCACTAATTAGGCCCTTGATCCTGTAAAGCAGTGAAGCACGTGCTCACCTGCCTAGTCCATGGACTGCTCATGTGAGCAAAATCAAGCATGAGTGTAAGTGTTGTGCATGATTGGATCCTACATAAGCAGAACCAAAAGTCTCCCTTTCGCTTTATAAAAATGTAGATGGATAAAAGACATCTCTTATTCTAGCATGTCCATATCTAAGACTTCACTGAAACCAGTGGTGTCACTATATAGTGAATCTCCTTGTAATAGCAAAGTACTAATTACAGCGGCATTTCCATTGGCAGTTCATTGCACTCTTATGACTAAGGCTGCGATTCTGTCATGGAGGTCACGGATGTTACAGATTCCGCAACTTTCCATGACCTCTGTGACTTCTGCAGCAGCTGGTGCTGGCTCAGGGGCTTCCCTGGGCCTGCAGCACCAGTTTGGGTGTGTGGGAGGGGGCTTGAGACTAGGAGCAGGTGGCTGGAGAGTGTGGGAGGGCACTTACCTCAAGGTGGGGCGCTCCTGCTCTCACTGGCATGGCCCCCTGACAGCTCCTATGCTGCAGAGGGGCGGGGGGATTTCTGCGCCGCGCTCTGCCCACACCCCAGGCCTTGCCCCGGCTGCTCCCATTGGCTGTGGCTCTCAGCCAATGGGAGCTGTGGCAGCCAGCGCTTGTAGAGGGAGCAGTGGCGCCCCTACTCTGGCTCCCGCCTCCACTGCCTAGGAGCTGCCAGCCCTGCCAACTCCCCCCATCAACACCAGTGGGGGTGCCAGGCTGCAGCCCTTCCCTCCTCCGTCCTTCCCACCTTCGAGCGGGGGTCCCAGGCCACCGCTCCTCCCTGGGACACTTGCAGCCCCCCACCCAAGGTTTAGTCAGGGCGGGTATTTTTAGTAAAAGCCGTGGGCCCGTGAATTTTTGTTTTGTTTAATACATCAGTTTCACAAATGCAAATGAAAGATTAACTTAAGAGAGAGTTAGGCACATCTATTTTTAAAAGCTAAAATGGATTTTCTTATTCATGGTATTATTAGACTGCTGTCCTTTATATGCATTACCCTCTAACCCATTAGCAGGTGAATGTGGCAAAACATGTTTAATCAAGGTGGAAAAATTAACACAATAGTCTGGCACATGGTAAATAACTCTGTCAATCATCATTTTCATCATATCCATTTACTATAATTTCCTGGTCATTTCTGCAGCAAGTCCCAAATACCAAGGCAGTAATATGCTAATGTAGAACTCACCTACCTATCTGGGAAACCATTGGCAGTGTATTTGTTGCATTGCTTTGTGAGTACCTCAGCATCTTGCAGGATCATTCCCTAATTGCTATAACACTGTCATTCATAATGGGTTTATGCAGTGTCTGTCTATTGTAGGTACTTATCTGGGCCCTATCACCATTATATCTCAGCACCACATCATTTTTAAGGTATTTATTCCTCCCAACACCTCTGTGAGTTAGGGTACTGCTGTTATCCCATTTCAGAGATGGGTCCAGACCCTCAAAGATATTTAGGCACCTAACTCCCATTAAATCAACTGATCATTACTTTCCATGGGAGTTAGAATTTGGGCCTGTATGACTTGCCCAAGGCCACACAGAAAGCTTGTAACAGAGCAGAGACCTGACCTCGATCTCCCGAGTCCTACACTGGTGCCATAACCACTGGACCATCCTTCCTCTCCCAGCAGTGACTCATCTGATTTCAGCAGGTTTTGGAATAAGCCCAATATCTATTTCAAAATGATAGTATTTGTAATACTGTAGTATTGTAGCAAATGAACATATCTGTAAATAGTCTTTGGAATTATACCCCCATTTACCCATTATAATACCTGGATAAGTAAATTCTGGCTAAAACAAGGCACATATCATTATACCCATTTATCCATGATTATATCTATAGGGTTAATAAGAGACAGTGGTTAAGTGACCTGTCCAAAGCCACAAATTGTGACAACTATGGATACTTGAAAGGAGCTGGAGATAAACTCTGCAGATCTCTAAACACTGACACAATTTGCTTTTGCAGAAGGAAATAATCCAGTAAAGGAGCTATGTAGGTTGATGAGACAATGGGAGAAGTAGGATCGGTGTATGTAGGATCAAGCCCTGCTCCCTGCCATTTTAAAATATATGCTGTCTAAAATCAGGGTCAGTTAACAGCTTATTCATTGGCGTGCCTATCACCTGCAAATTATATCAATATGCAGATTCACAAACTGCTGGTAAACATGCAATATGCTTCTGCAAGCCTGTAATCTTATGCAACAATCAATAAACATTTTATATGTGATGCTACTGACAATTATTTTATAGACAATGCCAAGTTCAGCCTAAGTGTATTTGATAGCAAAGGTTCCTAATAAATTATAAATCTAGTGAAGTCTAAGGAGAATGAGGCTTAGAAAGTCTTTGCAGCAAAGAAACTAGCATTTTAGCTCTCTGATGTTATGACATTTTGCTTTTGGATAATTTTCTTGGCATGTACTATCGTCCAGTGTCAGAAGGGAAGGAAAGAAAGGGAGACTGTATAATACTTTCCATTACACGCATCACATGGCGTCTTCTGGTTCAGTAGACAAAACTGCTTTAAAGTTCAAGGCTAATTCAGATTGGATTTAAGAAATACAAAGTCTTAAAACATTTGCACCAAACTAAGGGATTACCACTCTAGTATCATCCTCAGAAAAGGTTTCGGAAAAAAATAGTAGCTCACATTTTAAATTGGGACCTCCAAACATGCTAGTCTGTGGCTGTGTTGTCTGCTTGGCTGCTTATTGTCAAAAGGTAAAATGTCATACTATTGAGAGAAGGATTTGCATAAATTACTTTCACCTGCTGGCCATCCCAGGTTAAATAAAATACAATAAAAAAAAATGCAAGCAGCTCTCTGAGCCTAATCTTTCTTAACTCTTTCACTGCTGTAGTGGATGAGCAGAATGTTACCTTAGTCACTTTCTTTTTAATTTTCAACCTATTCCTGCACCACTGCTATCAGTGGAAGCTTTGCTGTTAACTTCAAGGGGAGAAGAACTAACCTTTTTGCTAAACAAATGCTCTTTATTAGCCCTCTCCTGCTCCCACTGACTTCAACGTGAGCCTTATGTGCGCATATTTCATACAAGGAGTATTAAAAATTGACCTGTTGGAGGTATGCGTAATGCATACACAGCAACAAAACAGCCAATAGAGAGCTGACTTATTATTTCAGTAGTTAAAATAAAGGTAATTAAAATGGTAATCTCTATGTCAAAGCATTTATTTCCAAGGCTGAAGAAGTAGGAGCTGTCAGATTGGATTGTGGGAGGTGAGGCCTGGTGATGGGAGCAGCGGTTGAAGCCGGACATAGGGTCAGGCCTGGTGCAAAAGGCAGTGGTCTCGCTCCGAACCGGAACGTGAGGGATCACTATACTCCCCTTGGTGGGCAGAGCCAAGCCTGCCCCGCCTCCATCATCAGAAGTACCAGGGCGGGACAGGAAGTAGAAATGGAGAATCCTGGAGCTCACTTGCTGCTGAGCCACAGGAGAGACTGGACATCTCTTCTAGGGAGCAGCAAGAGTTCAGCCAAGCCCCAGCGAGGACCGAGGCCTTGCTGTCAGGGGAGGGAGACGAGGACCGCGAGGAATTGCCGTAGCTACCAGCAGACGAGTAACCCGAGGAAACGGGATCTTTGGATCCTGGGACCCTACACCCAGATTGGTAGAAAGTAGCCCAGGGGACCAGACACTAGTCTGGTCCTGCTGCCGGAGCATGAGTCAGAGTGTTGTGGCTGGAATCCCCAGTGACCCAGTCACAGATCACCCTGCACTGTTAGAGCCCCGGGCTGGGACGCAGTGGAGTCAGGTGGGCCTGCGCTCCCTGCCACCTCACCATAGCCAGGAGGCTTGTGTTGGACTTAGCCCCCACCTACCCCTGAGTCCCTAGACTGCTTTGGTGCTCACCCCCAGTCTGAGCCCCTAGACCAGGGGTGGGAAAACTTTTTGGACCTAGGGCCACATCCGGGTTCCAAAATTGTATGAAGGGCCAGGTAGGGAAGGCTGTGCCTCCCGAAACAGCCTGGCCCCGCCCCCTATCTGACCCCCACCCACTTCCTGCCTCCCCGACTGCCTCCCTGAGAATCCCTGACCCATTTTGCTCCTTGTCCCCTGACCACTGCCCCCCAATATCCCCCCCAACCATCACCCCAGGATTTCAACCTCCCCCTGCTCCCTGTCTGCCCCGACCGCCATCAACCCCCACCCCCCGCTGCCTCCTAAGGCCCCCTGGGACTCCCACACCTTATCCAATCCCCCCGTTCCCTGACACCCCCCCGCCCCGAACCTCTGCCTCATCCAACCCTTCCGCTCCCTGTCCTCTGACTGCCCCCGGGACTCCCTGTCCCAACCCCGGCCCCAACGCCATGGCGTTTACCCCCCTCTCCCGGAGCCTGCCCAGGAGCGGTCCTGGACAGCACTACATCAGCATGGCTCCAGTGGGGCCTGAACTCCTGCCGCTCAGCCTGCCGGACCTCACAGCCCCGCCCTCTTACCACACCGCTCCGAGCCGCAGGAGCTCAGGTGCCGCCAGGGCCGCTCCTGGACGTGGTGCGCGGAGGTTCCGGGAGATGCTGGAAGGTGAGGGTGGTGCTGGGGGGAGCCTCCCTGGCTGGAAGCTCAGGTGGGCTGGGCAGAACGAGCTTGTGGGAAGTTTGCTCACTCCTTCCCTAGACTGCTTTGGTGCTCACCCCTGCAAGAGCCCAAACTGTTTGCCACTGCATCCTGCTTTAGGGCCTGGGCTTATAGACTGCTACAGCTCTGCCCTGAATACAGGCTAGAGCCCCTAACTGTTTGTGGCTCTGACCCACCCAGAGGGAGCCAGATCCCCTCTACAGACTCTAGCTGTCTCCTCCAGCCACGTGGCTGTGGGATCAAGACTGTTTGTAGCTCTGCCACAGCCAGAGGGCCAGGGCTCCCTGACAGACTGTTAATTATAGAATTACTGTCTGCCCCAGCCAGGTGACTGTGGGCTAATGACTGTTGTACTTCACCCTGCCCAGGGGGCTGGAGCTCTCCCCTATAAGACTGTTACTTGTGGTCTCCCTAGGGTGAGTGGGTGTCTGGTATTTGACCGGAACATCTGGTCAAAAGGGGCCCTGGCAGTTTCGGTCAGCACTGCCGAGGGGGCCGCTCAAGGTCCGGTCGGTGGTGCTGCGGCACTAAGGCAGGCTAGTCCCTACCTGTCCTGGCTGGCACTGTGCTGCACCCTGGAAGTGGGCAGCAGATCCGGCTCCTAGGCGTGGGGCCACAGGGCTCCGCACACTGCCCCTATCCCAAGCGCCAGCTCCACATTCCGGCCAATGGGAGCTGGGGGGAGGTGGTGCCTGCGGCAGGAGACAGCAACGCATGGAGCCTCATGCCCCCTCACCTATTAGCATCGGACCTGCTGGCCACTTCCAGGGCACGCGCAATGTGGTGTCAGGAGAGGCAGGCAATCTATCTTGGCCCCCCTGCTGTGGTGCTGACTGGGAGCCACCTCAGGTAAGCCCATGCTTTAACCCTGAGCCCTAACCCCTTGCCTGAGCCCTGAGATCTGCAACCCGGAGCCCTCTCCTGCACCTCAAAGCCCTCATCCCCAGCCCCACCCCAGAGCCTGCCCCCCAAACCCAGAGTCCATACCCACTCCTGCACCCCAACTCCCTGCGCCAGCACTGAGCCCCCCAAACCTTGAGCCCCCTCATGCACCTCAAACCCCTCATCCGTGGCTCCAGCCCAGAGCCCTCACACCCCAAATCCCTCATCCCCATTCCACAGACCACACCCACAGCCCAGAGCTCTCACCCCCAAACCCCTGTCCAGAGCCCACTCTCACACCCTTTTATAGGCTGGTTAAAATATATATCAGAAAAATTTCAATTTCTATTACATTTTGTATATTTTCAGAGTATTTTCAATAGAACCCTACTGTTGTCCTCTCTACAGAACTTTGCCATAATGAAGATGAAAAGATTCAAAGACATATGGATACTGTGATATAAGACTGAGTTGAACACAATGTTGACATACTTAATTAGCAGACTTATTATGTTTTTAAGTTTTGAGAAGAACTCGAGTTTGGAACTTTGCCTTTTCCCCTCCTTTTAGATTAAACAAAGGAGATATCTGCTGGTGTCCTGGCTATCTCGACCTTTCAGTTCAAAAGGCTTAATACATTTACACACACTATACTGACCTTCTGCTTTAAAAACACATTGTGGGCAAGTTCCTTACAACTATTACATACTATTAATGTACTATTACTGTTAAATGGTGAAGTTATGGTTTACATAAATATTATAGCTATTGTGAGAGCAACACTTTACATGGTCAGTACAGATCCTGATATATAGTTATACTATATTTAATTTACTATTGCATAAGACAATTTCCAGTAAAGCCAAATAAATCCATTATCTAATGTCTGTTCTTTACAGTGTAGCCAATGCATACAAAACTTCTACTAATATTCATGCAGTGTTGTCATAGACATGTTGATCCCAGGATATTGGAGAGAGACAAGGTGGTTGAGTTAATATCTTGTATTGAACCAACTTCTGTTGGTGAGAGAGACAAGCTTTTAAGTTTACATAGAGGTCTTCTTCAGGTCTGGAAAATGTGCTCAGAGTGTCAAAGCTAAATAAAAGGTGGAATAGATTGTTTACCATTTCATCCTCACCCATAACAATTTTACATTCAACAACAACCACTTTGTCCAAACCATGGGAGCATCCATGGGTACAAAGATGACTCCTCACTAAGCCAATCTCTTCCTGGGCCATTTTGAAGAATTCCTGCACAAATGTACCATAAATTCAGTACTATACCTGAAATACATTGATGACATTTCCATTCTCTGTACAGACGACCTTAACTCCCTCACAGATTTCCACCACAAAAACATCAATAACTATCACACATCCGTTAAATTTTCTCTGGAATGCTCCTACGCTAGCATCAACTTCCTGGACACCTTGATAAGCTTCAGCAGTGGAATCCAACAGACAACTATATACAAGACAACCACAGATTACCATACGTACCTTCACAGATTCAATAACCATCCCAAACACACCAAGAAACCTGTTATCTATGGCCAACCACACAGATACCACGGAATATATGCTGAGGAGAAAGTCTAGTTAAGACACCTTAACACACTTAAAACCACCTTCACGAAACAAGAGCATTCCATCGGAGAATTAGACTGCATCATGGAACAGGCCACCCAAATGCCATGAGAGAACCTACTTCAATACAGAAATAAACCCTCCCCTGACTGCACACTTCTGCGTGTTGAGCCGGACTACCCTTGCTGGCCTAGTGTGGGGCTGGTACACCTCATCACAAATCTGTCAGCACTCCCTGTAGGATTGGGCAATTCTAATAAGGAGAGCTCAGGACCCCTGGTGAGGCCGAGCAAAGTAAACAATCAGTTCGCACTCACTGGGCAGGGCAGAGCAAAGCAAACTGTCTGTGGCCCCTGAGCCTCCTGGTTGAGGCAGAGAATGGCAGTTGGGAGTTCGGACCCTCTGGAAAGGGCAGAACAAACAATGTGTCTGTAGTCCCTGTCTGGGGTAGAGCAAGCAAACAGTGGCCACACTTAGTGACAAGTGTGTGCGTGTAGAGGAGGGAAGGCAGAGAGGGGAGGGAAATCCAGACCCACCCCACTCCACCAGGTTCCAACCCAGGGCTCTGCGAAGCCAAGAAATTCCTAGTTAAGGGTTTAAGCATTGCCTTCTAATACATTCCCGGAGTCACTTCCTACTGAAAGGCTCATCTCGGGCATCTTCTCGATTGGCAGAGGGTCAGCATCCCAGTCACCATCCCAGTAAGTCTCCGCCATCCACAGTGTAGTGGGGTCGGGTCCATGGTTCCCACTGCTTGGAGAGTTGCAGCCACCTTTTCAAGAGCCTGCAGCACACACCCCTCCTCCTCCTCAGCCAGCCCAGACTGAGCTGAGCTGTCTCCTTTTATCTGTCCCTTCCACCTGGAGCACGTGCAGCAAGGACGAGGGGGCATGGTCTCCTAGGCCCACAGTGATTGGTCAGGCCCACTGACACACTGTGTGGTTTTTATTCCCCATCACACACCCCATAATGGTACCCATACAAGATATCATCAAACAATTACAACCCATACTCAATAGGGACCACAATCTGAGAAAAATTTTTCCTGAACCCCCATTTCTGGCCTTCAAATAATCCTCTGTCCTCACCAATCTCATCATCAGAAGCAAACTCCCCAAGAACAGGACACACCAACTCAGAGCAACATCAGACCCTTCCAGGACAAAAGATGCAAACCTGCAGACATACCTCCACTGTTATGATGACCAACACCCACCCTAGAACACACCTTTCAAGATCTCTGAGTCCTACACATAGAATCATAGAATATCACGGTTGGAAGGGACCTCAGGAGGTCACATGCCTATCACAACCTATGGTGTAATTTATCCAGTGCACTAAATGCCCCAATAATAGCTATGTGAGTGAAATGGGGCAAGCTGTACTCTCTTAAATGAATTCACATGGAAAAATGATAAAAGACAAAAACATCCTATTACCCATGGATGAATATTTTTCACAAAGCGATCACTTTATATCCAATCTCTTAGTTCTCATACTCAAAGGAAACCAGCACACCTTTAACAGATGCTCCTGGGAGCTTAAATTCATGATTTTGCTAAATACTAAAAATCATAGACTGAATAGAGGCACTGGCTTTATGGCTTATTACAACACTCTATAACCACCACCCCCCAGCGCCTTTGTTCCTTTCCCCCCTACGACTGGAAAGGTGTTAATGGCAGGGCCGGCTCTATGCACCAGCAAAGCAAGCAGGTGCTTGGGGCAGCACATTTGCAAGGATGGCATTCAGGCCAGCTTTTTTTCTTTTTTTCTTTGCTTGGGGGCCGGCCACAGTGTCCCATAGCACTCACTTCCTCCCCTCTCGCAGTGCTGCAGAAGTGGAACCATGGAGCAGCAGGGATCCAGCATGAAAGCGGAGAACCCACAGAGGACCCTGGGAGCTGTAGTTCCTTGGCCAACTCCCTGTCTATAGAGCCAGCCCTGGAGCAGGGAAAGAGCTACATTTCCCAGAATTCCCTTGGCAGCTATCAACAGGAAAGGGAGGGGGAGGGAGTGAGGTAGCTGAGACCTCATGCTGCAGCTTGCTGTGAATGGGGAGCTGGCTTCTAGAAGGGGATGGCCCTGTGAATGGGGAACAAGTACGCCCAAGAAGTAGAAGGCTTTGGCCCAGATATCCCCTTCAGAAGACTTCCCCAGCCTGGATTAGGGACACTGGAGTGACCTCACCTTGCAGCCCCCAAAGAAGGAATTGGGTGGACTAAATGGACAGTGCACCTCTCTATCTGAAGCCTAGCAAGGAAGGTAGGTGAATCACATTAGAATTTAAAATGAAAAGTAAGAGTGGAGAAGCTCTACTAGGGGACCTGGACGGCTTTAGATACAGTACCAGGCACGTAGGAGGATTTCCACTTCTGAGCCATGTAAGCAGAAATTGACTTTTCCTTTCCAGATTTAGCTAATATTCAGAAAGGGAATCTAGCACCTGCCTTCCAGATTTGAACACCCTCAAAATTCAGGAGAGCTCAAGCTCAATTTGGGCAGCTGTTACTTCATTTCTCCTAAATCAAATATACTGATCCACTGTAACTTGCTGTAGAAAAAGTAAAATAAAATTGAGCAAGAAATGCTTCCCAGTGGTTATTAGAACTGGAATTGCTATTTTCAACAGCTATTGCCTTTTTATATTTTAGTTTTATTTGTTTAAAAGGAAGACAGTGATTTGCATTGGCAAATTCCCCATAGAAACAAAGAGTGGAACAAAAGAATAATAAAGGCACCTCAACGTTTCCTCATTTATGTAGGACAATCTTGTAATATGCATCCAGATATCCTCCAATCATGCAAGCTGAAAATTGTTCCACTTTACTGCAGTTCTGTAACCATATGGGAACCAATCCTTTCTGTGTTCCGTGCACATCCAAAATTCCAGCTGAATGACCCACCGTGGGAGTGACTTACCAGTGACCCAGGGCTCAGGCGACAGGCGATATGGGGGGTGGTGGGGAGAGCCCAGGGCTGTGGTGGCAGGGGGATGAGGTGGGGGAGCACCCAGAGCTGGGGCGACAGGGTGTGGGGGCGGTGGGCAGGAGAGTCCAGGGCTGGGGTCGGGGGCAACCAAAATTTTTTTGTTCGGGTGACAAAAAACCTAGAGCTGGCCCTAGTTAATGGGCCACTTCACCTCAAGTGGTCTCTTGAAGTATGTGTTAACTACTTATGCTAAGCAATCTGTTCCACCTTGTACTTTGCTGTGACACTCTGAATACCTTTCCCAGAACTGCAGAAGAGCTCAAAGCAAGCTCAAAGCCTGTCTCTCTTGCCCATGGAAGTTGGTTCAATAAAAGATATTACATCACCGACCTTGTCTCATTAATATTCATGTGGATTTTGTGACTACATTGACAGGAGGATAGACCACAAAGTATAGTTCCCTCATCTACAGTACAGTCTAATTTATAATACATTTTTTGACTATCTTTACTATCCAACTACACTAAAATGCATAACGATCAATCTGGTTGTGCCTGCAGTATGAGACACCCACAAAAGGGTTAATCAGATTGCAGAAGTTGCTAGGTAACAGTATCTTTCCCCCAGGATCCTTAATTACTAGACAGCTTGTCTGATGATGTAATGCTTCAGACTTGTGTTTCATTGGCTCAATGTATTATTTCTTGACAGTCTGTTGGGGGTGGAGCTCTTTGCAAACCATACAGAAGATTCTGGGTTGATTTGGCCTTCCATCTTGATTGTGTACTTTGAATTAATCTCTCAGTAAAAAACTCCCTAATCATGATAGCGCTAATTGACTTCTGGATTCTTAAATACTATTATGCTAAACATTATTACTTCAAGCACAATAGCACCCTCTCTTTATAATGCTTAAAATTCATTAGAAGGCAGCTGAAGTAAATTTGATTTTGTCAAGCTATCTTGCAAGAGCAGGATTACAGAGAATAGAGTGCATTTATGTTTAGCATACCATATGCACATAATTTTTTGGTTGCTAAAGGGAAGCAACCCTATTTTTGACTTGCTGACAATGTCAATACAAAATAAAAAGGGCAAACCATCCCCTCCCCTGCAAACCTAGAGGTTAATCTATCTGTACCTGCAATAGGATTAAGGTCACAAAAAAGCAACCAACATTTTTCTGCAAATAGCCAGGATTAAAATAAAATTATTCCTATTGTTATAAGAAGCCTATACATTTATTAATACTAAAAAAGAATCGTGTTGAACTAAAAGACAAAACAAGAGCCTTTAACCTGAAGTAAGAACTTCATCTCCATTATACTTTACATTTGGGCAAAAATAACCGTTCTGTCTGCTGCATTGAAAAATGTACATTTTTGTCATTAGAGATGGGTTTAAGACTGAAAAGAAAATTGTTCTAAAAATATTTAAGCTGGGAGCGTTTACATCATTTCAGACCCTAACATGAGAAAACAGGTGAGATTTAAGCTAAAGGATTAAAGTTTGTTTTACAAATGTATAGTAATAATACGGAGAAACACTGCACAGTAAAAAGGCAGCTAGAGAACGTTAAGTGTGAATCCACAAGATCTTTCAAAACATTAAAAACAATATGAAAACACACCAATTCATATAAAAACAGTAACAAGCCAGCAGTATGTTTTTTTACTGAAAGTCATATTTTGCAGGTGTTTGGCAGACAGCCAATCTGAAACAGGAAAAAAAATCAATATTTTTGTTGCATAACTTAGAAATGGCTTTTTCCTCTTGTATTAAAATTAATACATGGGTTGGTGATTTTTATGCCAAGTCTCAGCTCCTCGGAATCAGAAACAGACAAGATATTCCCCAGGAGGGTGGTGAAGCGCTGGAATGGGTTCTCTAGGGAGGTGGTGGAATCTCCTTCTTTAGAGGTTTTTAAGGTCAGGCTTGACAAAGCCCTGGCTGGGATAATTTAGTTGGGGATTGGTCCTGCTTTGAGCAGGGGATTGGACTAGATGACCTCCCCTTCCAACCCTGATATTCCATGATTCTATGATATTACACAGGAACTTTGGTGTTTATAATGTAAAAATGCTGACAGACCCAGATATAATGACACTGCTGCTGTTCTGACTGGTTTATACTGAGAAATTATTTTTCCATGGGCCAATACTGACTGGGTATAATGTCTAAATTAGTATCCACTTTCTCAGGCAAAGGAACAATAAGTTTCACAATAAACTGAGAAGTCCAGACTATCTGCTTTATTAGACTATACTCTTCAAAACTATTTTGTGCCTTAAATAGGCTATAAAGCAGTTACTATCCTCTGGTGAAATTCACCACATGTGAACAGCCAGCACAAGGACTACTCACCAACTGAGCCGCAAGCAGGGGTGATCAGTTGCCCCAACTATAGACACTTACCGGTACAGGGCAGGCCGGGGCCGGCTCTGGCTCTGACCCCGCCTCTCCGCCCCTTCCACCTGAGGCCCCGCCCCTTCCGAGGACCAGAGCCAGCCCCATATTGGTAAGTGTCTATAGTTACTTTCACCTCTGGCCCCCAAGTAAGACCTCAAATTAGGGTTTAAGTGGGTCTTGGTGCATCGGCCTTATGCCATGGCCTGCCACAGTTCCCGCCTGTGGCAGGCCATGGCATGACAAATGCACCTGTCTCAATTTCCCCTTTAGAAATTCAGAGATCATCCAAACTGTCTTTCTGAATTTATATATATCCTCCATGGGGCTAATTTGTTACAGAATCATAACAAAATTCCTATAACCATAGTCCAGAATTCCCCAGCATAGTCCAAATGGTATCTGCAAAACACCAAGTACAGCTCTGGTGACTCTCACCAGACCTGGGCCCTACAGAACAGCTCTAGCGACTGTCACCACACTCCAGCCCTCCAGTACAGCTCTGGTGATCTTACCAGGCCCAAGCTCTCCAGTACAGCTCCAGCAACCCTCATCAGGCCCCAGTCCTCCAGTACAGATCTGGTGACCCTCACCATACCAACTAGCCAGTACAGATAGCTGGGTTTGTGATGACCGGGAGAACCGCATAGTGACTTGCCTGCCTGGTGAGAAAGTTGTGGATCTCTCGAGACAGCTAGATAGACTTATGTGTAGTGCTGGGGAGGAGCCAGTGATTGTGGTGGATGTAAGTACCAATGACATAGAGAAGGATAGAAGAGAGGCCTAGAGGCCAAATTTAGACTCATAGGTAAGAGATTGAAGTCTAGGACCTCCATGGTAGCATTCTCTGAAATGCTTCCAGTTCCACGTGCAGGGCCAGTTACACAGGAAGAATTACAGGGTCTCAATGCATGGATGAGACAACAGTGTAGGGAGGAGGGGTTTAGATTTATTAGGAAATGGGGAAACTTTTGGGAAGGAGGGAGCCTATAACAGGAAGGATGGACTCCCTCTAAACCAAAATGGAACAAGACTGCTGGCACTTAAAATTAAAAAGGTCATAGAGCAGTTTTTAAACTAAGGGCTGGGGGAAAGCCGATAGGTGCAGGGGAACACATGGTTTGGATAGAGACATCCCTTAGGGGAGCATCTACTAATGGAGATTCTCTATGTCCTCGTAAAGAGGAGAGTATGGAAGATAAAATATAGGCAGGATCTGAGGAGAAAAAGTCAAATGAAAAAAAGTCTCATTCAATTACATCATGTAAGGGGAGACAGCTAAAAAGTGACAAGTTTTTAAAGTACTTATATACCAATGCCAGAAGTCTAAATAATAAGATGGGTGAACGAGAGTGTCTCATATTAAATATGGATATTGATATAATAGGCATCGTAGAAACTTGGTGGAATGAGGATAATCAACACTGCACAGTAATACCAGGCTACAAAATATATTGGAAAGACAGAACGGGTTGTGCTGGTGAGGGAGTGGCACTATATGTGAAAGGAAGCATAGAATCCAATGAAGTAAAAATCTTAAATGAACAAAATTGTACCATAGAATCTCTTTGGATCGTAATTCTATGCTCAGATAATAAGAATATAGCAGTAGGAACATATTACCTACCGCTTGACCAGGGTGGTGATAGTGACTGTGAAATGCTCAGGGAGATTAGAGAGGCTATTAAAATAAAAAATTCAATGATAATGGGGGATTTCAACTCTTCTCATATTAACTGGATACATGTCACCTCAGGAAGGGATGCAGAGATAAAGTTTTTGACACCTTAAATGACTTCTTCTTGCAGCAGCTATTCTTGGAACCCACAAGAGGAGAGGCAATTCTTGATTTAGTCCTAAATGGAGTACAGGATCAGGTCCAAGAGGGCACTATAGCTGGATTGCTTGGTAATAGTGACCATAATATAATTAAATTTAACATTCCTGTGGTGGGGAAAACACCACAGTGACATTTAATTTCAGAAAGGGGAACTACTGAGAAGATTAGTTAAACAGAAATTAAAAGATTCAGCACCAAAAGTAAAATCCCTGCAAAGACACCACAATAAAGGCTCAACTTAAATGTATACCCCAAATTTAAAAACATAGTAAGAGAACCAAAAAAGAGCCACCATGGCTAAACAACAAAGTAAAAGAAGGAGTGAGAAGCAAAAAGGCATCCTTTAAAAAGTTGAAGTTAAATCCTAATGAGGAAAATAGAAAGGATCATAAACTCTCGTAAATGAAGTGTAAAAATAGGAAGGCCAAAAAAGAATTTGAAGAACAGCTAGCCAAAGACTCAAAAAGTAATAGCAATTTTTTTTTTTAAAAAAAGCGCTTGTTAAACAAACAGTGGGGCCACTGGACAATTGAGATGCTAAAGGAGCACTCAAGGACGATAAGGCCATTGTGGAAAAACTAAATGAATTCTTTGCAGCTGTCATCACGGTGGAGGATGCGAGGGAGATTCCCAAACCTGAGCCATTCTTTTTAGGTGACAAATCTGAGAAACTGTCCCAGGTTGAGGTGTCAGTAGAGAA
>ML677349.1:9267316-9319492 GCA_007922305.1 Dermatemys mawii
TAACCTTTCTATATCAAATGATTGAAGGATAGCAAATGTGATGCCAATTTTTTAAAAAGGGCTCCACAGATGATCCTGGCAATTACAGGCCATTAAGCCTGACTTCAGTACTGGCCAAACTGGTTGAAACTATAGTAAAAAACAAAATTGTCAGACACATAGATGAACATAATTTGTTGGGTAATAGTAAACATGTTTTTTGTAAAGGGAAATCATGCCTCACCAATGTACTAGAATTCTTTGAGGTGGTCAACAAGCATGTGGACCAGGGGGATCCAGTGGATATACTGTATTTAGATTTTCAGAAAGCCTTTGACAAGGTCCCTCACCGAAGGCTGTTAAGCAAAGTAAGTGGTCATGGGATAAGAGGGAAGGTTCTCTCATGGATTGGTAACTGGTTAAAAGTTAGGAAACAAAGGGTAGGAATAAATGGTCAGTTTTCAGAAAAGAGAGAGGTAAATAGTGGTGTCTCCCAAGGGTCTCTACTGGGCCCAGTCCTATTTAACATATTCGTAAATGATCTGGAAAAAGGGGTAAACAGTGAGGTGGCAAAATTTGCAGATGATACAAAACTGCTCAAGATAGTTAAGTCTCAGGCAGATTGCGAAGAGCTACAAAAGGGTCTTTCAGAACTGGGTAACTGGGCAACAAAATGGCAGATGAAAATCAATGTCAATAAATGCAAAGTAATGCACATTGGAAAACATAATCCCAACTATACATATAAAATGATGGGGTCTAAATTAGCAGTTACTACTCAAGAAAGGGATCTTGGAGTCATTGTGAATAGTTTTCTGAAAACATCCACTCAATGTGCAGCAGCAGTCAAAAAAGCAAACAGAATGTTGGGAATCATTAAAAAAGGAATAGATAATAAGATGGAAAATATCATATTGCCTCTATTTAAATCCATGGTATGCCAACATCTTGAATACTGCATACAGATGTGGTTGCCCCATGTCAAAAAAGATATATTGGAATTGGAAAAGGTTTAGAAAAGGGCAACAAAAATGATTACGGGTTTGGAATGGCTGCTATATGAGGAGAGATTAATAAGACTGAGACTTTTCAGCTTGGAAAAGAGATGACTAAGAGGGGATATGATAGAGGGCTATACAATCATGACTGGTATGGAGAAAGTAAATAAGAAAGTGTTATTTACTCCTTCTCTTAACACAAGAACTAGGGGCCACCAATGAAATTAATAGACAGTAGGTTTAAAACAAACAAAATGAAGTATTTTTTCATACAATGCACAGTCAACCTGTGGTACTCCTTGTCAGACGATGCTGTGAAGGCCAAGACTGTAATGTGGTTAAAAAAAGAACTAGATAAATTCATGGAGCCTAGGTCCATCAATGGCTATTAGTCAGGATGGTCAGGGATGGTATTCCTAGCCTATGTTTGCCAGAAGCTGGGAATGGGCCAAAGAGGATGGATCACCTAATGATTACCTTTTCTGTTCATTTTCTCTGGGGTACCTGGCATTGGCCATGGTCAGAAGGATACACGGCTAGATGGATCTTTGGGTCTGACCCAGTGTGGCCATTCTTACATTCTTACAGCCCTGGTGATCCTCACCAGACCCCAGCTCTCCAGTACAGCTCTGGCAATCCTCACCAGGCTCCAGTCCTCCAGTACATCTCCAGCAACCCTCACCACACCCCAGCTCTCCAATACAGCTCCGGTGACCCTCACCAGGCCCCAGCCCTCCAGTACAGCTCCCGTGACTCTCACCATGCCTTGCTTGCTCCCATCATTCAGCCCTGTAAACATAATCTAGTGTGGATTAGCGTAGTACCATTCCAAACACCACTAGCAGAGTCTATATCAGGAGTAGGCAATCTGTGGCACGCAGTCTGATTTTCAGCGGCACTCACATTGCCTGGTTCCTGGCCACCGGTCTAGGGGGCTCTGCATTTTAATTTAATTTTAAATGAAGCTTCTTAAACATTTTAAAAACCTTATTTACTTTACATACAACAATAGTTTAGCTATATATTATAGACTTATAGAAAGAAACCTTCTAAAAATGTTAAAATGTATTACTGGCATGCAAAACCTTAAATTAGAGTGAATAAATAAAGACTTGGCACACCACTTCTGATAGGCTGCCGATCCCTAGTCTATATGAACTAACCAATGTGTAACATGTCAGTGAGCTTAAGAAAGCACACCCTTGGAGATTGCCTCACTTCATCATGTAGACAAGCCCTGTGCATAAAAATTCATTGAGGTGCTATGTAATTGCAGCACCTAGCTGTTATGGCAACCGACACTACAGCGATTGATAAAATTTTAGATGTGCTATATTTGAATATGTGGGAGAGTTTAGGCTGAAGTCATCATAAGCCTGTTTTTTAACATCACTCCTCTTCAAAAACTTCATCAATCTAAAATAGGCATGTGCATCTCACCCATAGATAAAGTGTTCTTGGGAGATTCCAGATCTGTCAGAAATCTCCAGGGATGGTCCCACCATCAACTCCACACTAACTTCACTATGCTGAATTTGCCCAGCCTGAGCAATAATATTGAAAGTCTGCAATCTTTGGAGAATGTAAGCCTTCATTTTTACACAATTTGTGCTCTTAATTATCAAGAAGTAATGCAATACTGCCTAGAAACCATTCACTGATCAGCTTTACAGCTATCACATCAGCAGGGTCTTCTAGCCAATGTCATGCTGCCCTGGAACTGAGAAAATCAATGGAGGTTAAAAATGCACATATCACGGCATTGTGATGATCCACATTGCCATTAATTTAAGCCATTTGGGGCAGCTAAAAAGCAACCTAATTATTTTCTGTTTGCAATTCAAGCATAAGGCTAAACACAACGCAATAGCTAGTATATAAGGAAATGTAAACCTGTCAGTTTACTGCTAAGTGACCCAGCTTATATAGCTGCAATTAGAAAGTTATTAAACTAGAGCCTGGTTAGCCATGACTTCAACTGAACAGCTCTGCTGCTAATACTATCCATTAAATTGCATCCATTTATAGCTCAAGCACTAACACTCTTTAATAGCATTAGGTCTAACAATCAACCAGTATGGGCTCTTTTGAACATTAATCCTTCCCTTCCACGGGCTAATTAAAAAAACAATATAAATTAAAATTAAAAGAACTTCCACGCTATCACTGAAAGTCCCCTGCTTTGATTAGAAATGAAAGCCCTCTCCTTCCGGATACATGAATTTAGGGTCAGATTTTCACCAGAACTATGATCTGCTTAGAACAGGAGAGTGGGATGGATCATCAAGGAGGAGCCGGTTATGCCTACCTGATTTTCTGCCCTTTATAGCTCCAGGCTTGGCAAAAGGGCTGCTTTCATAGCTAGCTGGGAAAGGTCCCTGAAGAACTGCCAGGCTAAAAATTGCTGGAGTGTAATAGTGCTCCAGCCATACACCTTCACGCCGCCTCCTCCTCCTTCAAGACCATGTAGGAGTATCAAAGGAGTCAGCTATGCTACTTGTATACCAGCTAGGAGCTCATTCTTTCCACTGGGAGAATTCCCAGTAAGCCAGATAGATCACATATGCAACCCTGTTGAGCCACTGCAGTGCAAAGGGACCAGATCAGGGAGATAATCTGACTCTTAGCATTCATCATAATGGTCCAGGTAGGGAATGTGACCTGTGCCAAATAATGATTAGTTTACAGCACCACAGAGAGAATGTCAGGATAGTGGATTTTTTCCCATATAGTGGTGCACACATGAAAGGCTCAGTCCACTCTATACTATGTAGATGTTCATAGAATCATAGAATATCAGGGTTGGAAGGGATTTCAGGAGGTCTTTCAGTCCAATTCCCTGCTCAAAGCAGGACCAACCCCAACTAAATCACTCCAGCCAGGGCTTTGTCAAGCCTGACCTAAAAAACCTCTAAGGAAGGAGATTCCACCACCTTCCTAGGTAACCAATTCCAGTACTTCACCACCTCCTAGTGAAAAAGATTTTCCTAATATCCAATCTAAACCTCCCCCTCTGCAACTTGAGACCATAACTCCTTGTTTTGTCATCTGCTACCACTGAGAACAGTCTAGGTCCATCCTCTTTGGAATCCCCTTTCGGGTAGTTGGAAGCAGCTATCGAATCCCACCTCATTCTTCTCTTCTGCAGACTAAATAATCCCAGTTCTCTCAGCCTCTCCTCCTAACTCCTGTGCCCCCTAATCATTTTTGTTGCCCTCTGCTGGACTCTTTCCAATTTTTCCACATCCTTCTTGTAGTCTGGGGTCCAGAACTCGACACAATACTCCAGATGAGGCCTCACCAATGCCAAATAAAAGGGAATGATCACGTCCCTCGATTTGCTGGAAATGCCCCTCCTTATAAAACCTAAAATGCCATTAGCCTTTTTGACAACAAGGGCACACTGTTGACTCATATCCAGCTTCTCGTCCACTGTAACCCCTCAGTCCTTTTCTGCAGAACCGTTGCCTAGCCATTCGGTATCTAGTCTGTAGCAGTGCATGGGATTCTTCCATCTTAAGTGCAGGACTATGCCCTTGTCCTTGTTGAACCTCATCAAATTTCTTTTGGCCCAATCCTCTAATTTATCTAGGTCCTTCTGTATCCTGTCCCTACCCTCCAGCGTATCTACCACTCCTCCCAGTTTAGTGTCATCTGCAAAGTTGCTGAGGGTGCAGGCCATGCCATCCTCCAGATCATTGATAAAGATATTGAATAAAACCGGTGCTAGATCCGACCCTTGGGGCATTCCACTCGATATTGGCTGACAACTAGACATGGAGCCATTGATCGCTACCCATTGAGCCCGACAATCTAGTCAACTTTCTATCCACCTTATAGTCCATTCATCCAGCCCATACTACTTTAACTTGCTGTCAAGAATATTGTGGGAGACCCTATCAAAAGCTTTGCTAAAGTCAAGGAATAACATGTTCACTGCTTTCTCCTCATCCACAGAGCCAGTTATCTCGTCATAGATGGCAATTAGGTTAGTCAGGCATGACTTGCATTGCTGAATCCATGCTGACTGTTCCTGATCATTTTCCTCTCCTTTAAGTGCTTCAGAATTGATTCCTTGAGGAGCTGTTCCATGATTTTTCCAAGGACTGAAGTGAAGTTGACTAGCCTGTAGTTCCCCGGATCTTCTTTCTTCCCTTTTTTAAAGATGGGCACTACATTAGCTTTTTTCCAGTCATCCGGAACCTCCCCTGATCACCATGAGTTTTCAGCGATAATGGCCAATGGCTCTGCAATCACACCCTTGGATGCAGTGCATCCGGCCCCATAGACTTGTGCTTGTCCAGCTTTTCTAAATAGTCCTGAACCACTTCTTTCTCCTCAAAGGGCTGGTCACCTCCTCTCCATACTGTGCTGCATAGTGCAATAGTCTGGTAACTGACTCTGTGAAGACAGAGGCAAAAAAAGCATTGAGTACATTAGCTTTCTCCTCATCCTCTGTCACTTGATCACCCCAGGCTTTTTAAGATCACCACTGTTGCTTCTACACTGAGCTGTCAGGATTCAGTGTTAGGGGTGAAATTCACCCCTGTTCAGTGCATCCATATTAGGCCACCTAAGATCCACCTGAAAGCTTCAAAATATGTTTTAAATTGAAGTAAGTGAGAAATAAGCCTTTTGTGCATTTTCTGTTCTGGGATGAGCTAAGTTTCAATTACTTTTTCTCTGCTTATATTTTCATTTTATACTAACTTGACTAAGTCTGATCTGCACTCAGCGTGAAACTCCAGAACTGGAATTAATTTGCAATCTGGACACCATCAAATTAGGCCTGAATAAAGGCTGGGAGTGGATGGGTCATACCATACTAATTTCCCTCTACTGTTACTCACACCTTCTTGACAATTGTTTGAAATGGGCCACCCTCATTACCACTCCAAAAGTGATTTTTCTCCCTTGGTATTCTACTGTTAATTGAATTGTCTTGTTAGACTGACCCCCCACTTGGTAAGACAACTCCCATCTTTTCATGTACTATGTATAGATATACCTGCTTCTGTATTTTCCATTCCATGCATCTGATGAAGTGTGTTCTAGCCCATGAAAGCTTGTGCCCAAATAAATTTGTTAGTCTCTAAGGTGCCAGAAGGACTCTTCACCGTTTTTGCTGATACAGATTAACACGGCTACCACTCTGAAACCCATACTAACAAGATATGTATCACACATTGAACTATAGTCCTTATTTTAAAAAATGTGATTTTTTTTTCTAATTTTAAAAAATCATTTTGCTTTGTTTGTATCAATGTCATCTTACCGGAGGCTCTAAGAAGGAAGTGTCTAGTATTCTGGGCTTGCACTGCATGAAATGATTTAAATTGACCAGAGTGCATCATATTTTTAGGAGAACTCTAATCTATTATGTGGAAGCAATCATAAAAATTGAATGAGCTCTGGAAATAACTTGCTTTTTTTCTTAATATACTCAGAATCTAATTTTTATTTTTAGGTTGAAAATCTGTCTTCATTTTAAAACATATCTATATTGTATACTTACTTTCATGACTCCTATTTAGAATTGAGCATGCCAGATTGCTCCAGATCAGGTTTTGGGAACCTTCTTTAAGGATGTGAGCTAAACCAAATGTAGCTTGATATAGACAGCAGCATATATATTTGCATCAAAATGCCATGAATTCTCACACTCCCATGGGTATAATTGCCCACCTAGAAAAAGTATGTGGGGTTATGGGCCCAGCCTCCATTCTACATACATTGCTAACATTTACTTTTGTAGTTAGGAAACAGTGCGGGAGTGCTCCTCCCACAGCCAAGAAGAATATGCCTCAGCTCAGAAGTGGGACACTTTATTTTCTCCCTCCTACTCAGGAAGTAGCTAAACCCAAAGCCTATATGGTTGCTTGCATTACCCACTCACGGCCATAACCTATACACCCACTGCACTTAATGCCATGCACACACGCATACAATCTTTGAAATAGTTTTTTTCACAATGACTACATATACAAGGAGAAACAGTGTTTCATGCTGAGTATGTAAGGTGTCTACATAGATTTCATCAGGTGGGTGGAATCATTTTCATGTAGAATTTATTTTAAATAGTATTTGTGGGACTCCTCTCCCAGAATATTGTGAAAGATAAGGTGCAAAAATGATCTACATTATATGATGCATTTCAAATGAAAGATTTTATGCACTTAATTGTTAGCCTTCCTGGCATTATGCACTAAAATAGCTTAACAGAAAAGCTGACCATGAAACCATTTTCCCTTCCTGTGAAAATTGGAGATTCTGATAATTTTTCTCAACCCAGTTTCATGAATTGAACATCTGAAAAAAGTTTCAGTTTAGGTCAATCAAAACCTTTCATTTTGATTCTATCAAAATGTTTTCCTTTTGCTTTTCACCTTTTCATTTTTTTTTTACTCTAACCAACTTAAATTTTCAAACAAAAAGTTGTTTTATACCAAAAAGTTTGAATTTTTCTTTTTTGAGTCAAGAAATTTGCCAAAATCAACTCTTACCCACAAAAAGTTTTGGTTTTGATGAATCAGCATTTTGATGAAAAACCATTTTCCTGAACAGCTCCCATTTAACATAACAGATCATGTTCTGTTAAAATTCCAGCAACTCTGCATCAAAATTACAGGGCCTTAGCACAATGAAATTCAGCATTTCCCATCAGAAACACACACACACATCATATCTCAAAAACATTACTACAGAAAGCATCCCCACTTTTCGGGGGAGGGGAAGGAACATAACCACAGAAAGTTCTTCTCTCCCACAGATGTAGAAGGTGGTTACAACATGTGGGGGTGCAGAGCTCCGGACTGCTCCACCTTTCCACGTATCTGCAAACCAGAGACCTGCATCATTAACAATTAAGCCATACATGGCTCTTGGGCAGCAGGTTTCCCCATTGCTTCCTCTAGATCAGGCCTGCATAACATATGGCCCAGCGGCCACATGGGCTCACTGTGCGGCCTGCGGAGGGTGAACAGGGGTGGGGCAAGCCAAGCGGTGGGGTGGGGGGCAGCGGATGGGGGGCGGGGCGAGGGCAGGGCTTTTCGGCCTGCAGTTGGTTTTTTTGCAGTAATATGGCCCTCACTGCTTTCCGAGTTGTGCAGGCCTGCTCTAGATATCAGGCCTGTATATCAGAAAAAGAAACTATCAGATGCTCTTTTCTGCAAAACACTTAAGTCAGTGGCTGTTAAGGTGTCAGCACCTTGCAGGATTGAGTCTTGTATCTTTCCTCATTACAATATTTTATTTTTTAAAATACTGCTAAAACAAAAGGAAGAGACAAAGATCCTGATCACAGATGAATCTCTGTTCCCACATGGAGCCCTAATATAGTCAATGGGATTCTGTAGCAGTCTGATCCATGTGTATCACCTTGCATGCATGGGATAACAGGGAACAAATGTGTCGAAAAACAATAGTACTGTTCGGACCATTTCAAATAAAATTGTATCCATCTGAGTGTGACAATGCACCCCATATTCTTCGCAGTGATATTATTATGATATGATTATAGCATAATTATGATGTATTTTATGCAAGATGAGTCATGTAAGCCAGGAGTGGGCAAATTACGGCTTGCAGGCTACATCGGGCCTGCAGGGACCACCCTGCCTGGCCCCTGGGCTCCCAGCTGGGAGTGCTGCTCCCAGCCCCTCCCCTGCTGTCTCTCCTCCCCTGGAGCTACACCACTGTGTGGGCAGAGCTCTGGGATGGTGGGGCTTCTCAATCCTGTAGACGGGCCATGTGGCTGCCAGACATGCTGCTATGAGCAGCGTGGTAAGGAGGCCAGGGCTGGGGAGTTGGATAAGGGGCAGAGGGACCAGGAGGCAGTCAAGGGACAGGGAAGGGAGGACTGGATAAGCATGGGAGTCCTGGGGGGCCTGTCTAGGGGTGGGGTGTGGATAGGGGTTGGGGCAGTCAGGGGACAGGGAACAGGGGGGGTAAATAGAGGGGGGACCCTGGGGAGGTGGTTAGGGGTGGGGGGGCCTGGGCGGGGGCAGTCAGGGGACAAAGACTAGCGGAGATGGGTTGGGACTGCTGAGGGGGGCAGTTAGACGGCAGAAAGTGGGAGGGGGGTAGATAGGGGATGGGGACCAGGCTGTTTGGGGAGGCACAGCCTTCCACACCTGGCCCTCCATACAGTTTTGCAACCCCGATGTGGCCCTCAGGCCAAAAAGTTTACTCACCCCTGATGTAAGGTATCATTGGAAAAGTTATGATTTGCTGAATATAATTATCCTATTTGTATCCATATCTCATTTTTGTGTCTGAAGTTATAAATACTGACTATGTATTAGTTCTTTAAATGTAGTTACACCTGCGTAACACCCACTAGATGAGATGATTTCAGTCTAGATAGCTGGTTGGGAAGGGCCTATTCACGGCAATGAGCCATTAGGGAAGAACAACTGGCCTGTCTCTCTCTCTCTCACACATGCACACACACACATACACACAATGTGTGTCTCTGTCTTTCTCTGCCATGCTGCATCTCCTCCCTCCATTTGTGATGCCTTGTAGAGTGTGAGGGTACATTAATAACAGCCGAGTGATAGTTCATAATTTGGCATTAGGCATTCCCTGGGAAATATCCCACCTTCTTCCACCCTTTGACTCCACCACCTCAACCAATCTTCACAATCATCATTGCTGTGTTCAATATTACATTGTTTGTTTAAAATCTATACTGTGTGTTTGTGTGTATCTGTGTAAGTCTTTTGTCTGGAGAAAAAATTTACTTTGGAACCTAACCCCCCACCCATTAATTCTTACGGAGAAATTGGATTCACTTAACATTGTTTCACTTAAAGTAGCATTTTTCAGGAACATAACTAAACTGTTAAGTGAGGAGTTACTGTATTCCTATTCTTCACTGAGTCCATACACAGTCACTGTTATTTGTACAATCCTTCTGCTCTTTCTAGTTGTGTGGTACATTCAGTCAACAAATAACTGTAAAGATGGCTGTTTTTAGGTAATCAGGAAATTATGCATATTTGATGTTGCAAAAATGAGGATTGGTAAAACTCTTCACATCTTAAGTGTGTCTTTGCCTAAAGCTACTACATTTCACTTAGCATTTCTTCACCTCACAGAGAGGAACATTCCATCTATTAGAAAGCAATAATATTTCCTTAAATTTCAACAACATGCAATATCATTCTCACTACCTATACAATAAATTATCCCCCTTTAATTGTTTCAGAATCATATGATAGGAGAGAAGGGGGAATGTCGGGTCTATTTTGGTCTTGTGTGTGCTCAGTTTAGAAGCTGCTGCAAGTTATCTGCTCTGTTTGCCCAGGATATAGTCTGATCAGAAATCTTCCCTTCCTAATTACTATGTATAGCAACAAACTGGACCCTTAAGAGGAGTTTAGCCAATGCAATTAACATACACATGGGAAAATGCTTCCTTTTCAACTAGCACCATATAGCCACGGCACAGCTTGAGCATGTTTATTCTGTACAAGGTCCATAAAGAATCTGCATTAGAAAACAAGGACAAATGGAAATTCTGGCTCTGGTTGCTGTTTTTAAAGCAAAGCAAACATCACCCAAGGAGCTATTTACCTATCAACTACATTCTGCTACTGATAACACCAGGTTCAAAATATGATTTTTGCATTTATATTTTAGGGATAATAGAAGATGTATTTTGTATCATGTAGTTATATTAATAATGAAGTTTATTTGATGTTAAATATTTATTCCTCTCTGACCATAATGGTGGTTTTGATGTTGCATAAATTTACTGTGAAATAATGCATTTTCAGCTGTCTTCAGTCTGGTTTTAATTATTATTTGTTAATCACAATTCATTAAAAGTGGAAGGTTTTTTTGGATGATCTGTTTTGCTTTGAACAGCACAATGAAAAGAGAAAAGTAATTTGGGTTTAGTATGTGAAATTTAACTAAGCTTTATTTATTTTATTGTCTGAAGTAATAGTAGGCAGTAATTTAAGTTCTTTAACATGGGCTTTTAGTGGTCTTTTGAAGCACAATCTCATTAACGTTAACATGAGTTACATCTAGGGAAGACTATTTCCCTTAATGTTTATTCTTTTTGGAAAGAGGGTGAATTGATAAACCCAGGAGCAACAAGTTGCCAGAGCTGGGTGGTTATGCTGGTGCTTTTGGGAGTGCTTTCATGGCTCTTTTACTTCATCCTGAGAGCAGTAAGATTTGTGTTCATTCAGAACAGCTGAGGAAGGGAGTGCCACATCCATGGGCCAACTACTGAAAAGCTATGTCCTCTTCTTCTTAAACCCCAGTCTTTGCTTCTAACATGATGATCTCACTTTTAATAAGTAGGTGCTGACCATGGAGAGAAGCAGAGCCTGTAGTAGCCTGGGACAGCGAGCAGAGCCTGAAGTAGCAGGCTGAATGGTAAGCAGAATTTATCTAGCCAAGTTAGAATTTGGTAAGAATGCTAGACTACCAACTCTCCACTAGCAGAACATTCCATGGGCTCCTTCCTGACCACTTGAGCACATGACTTAGGGTATGGTTACACTTACAAGATTATAGCGCTATAGGTTATAGCGGTCCCCTTATACAGTAATATGTATAGCGCTATTGTATGTCCACACTCAGATGCTCCTGCGGTATAGCATGGCCACATTTGGGGCACTTAATGCGGCATTAAGAGCAGCGCATTAGGGCAGGTATCCCAGCATTCAGCTGGGTGCAACGTGCTTTTTAAACGAGGGGGGTGAGGGGGGACGCATAGTGTGTATGCGGAGGGAGAGAGACAGTGGTTTTTCCGTTTTTCTGAAAGCCTGTCAGTGAGCCTCCGTTCACAGAAGGCGTTGTTTTCACACAGGCTCCCTCCTTAAACATTTGCATTGCTTATCTGCCGAGTTAAGAAAGAAACTCTAAAGAGGTACTTCCGCATTCCTCCAGCCCAGTTCAAAACAAAGGGAAGAGACGTCAATGGCCTTAAATGGCTCTAGGCATCTCCAGAGATTACTTGTAGCGCAGTGGGTGTCCACATTCTTGCTGTAGCGCTACAGCAGCTGCGCTACAGCCCTTATTCCCCATGAGGAGGTGGATTTATAATAGCGCTATAACTCAGCAGTTATAGCGCTATTAGTGCCTTGCCAGTGTGGACGGGGAGTAGGTTATAGCGCTCGTGGGGGCTTTATAGCGCTATAAAGTGCCAGTGTAACCATGGCCTTAGCCAGCCAATGTGATAGGTCACTAGAAGCAAGGAGGGATCTACATTTTTAAGTGAAGTGTCAACCTCTTTGTAGTGTGCTTTACTGTAAAACAGGAAAGTAAAATGTAAATAAGGTCCTGCCACTTTAAGGGCTACATAGACTAGGACTTCACTCCTCCAAAGTAAAGGTAAAAGACATGGTATATGACAAGGCATAGGTATATATACAAGGTATAAGACATGGCCTGTATTAGCTAACCCAAAGCAAAGGCTTAACACAGATTGTGGGGAGGAAGACACAAACCAAAGCCCCAGCTCTCTTTTTAGAACCAGTGTGGGTCACTAGCTTAGTACCAATTCACAGGAGAAAAGTGTTGCTTACTGAATCACAAGTTCAACTTTCTTCTGCACCTCGGCATCCTGTATATCATTTAGCCGAAACTTGAGCTAACCCAGACCCGCTTAGCTGGTGAGAACTGATGGGATCACAACTCAAGCAGGTATAACTGCAAAATCAGCAGTTTGCCTAACTAAGAATTGTACATGTTATTGATTATTAGTTCAAGAAGTGGCATACGCTAAGATATGCAGAACCTTCACAAGAGCTCTTAATAAAATGTGTTTTCACATTGTAATTGCTCCAGTAATAAGGAAAGATTGATTTCTTCCTCTCATGTATGAGAAGCAATCATACAGATTTATATTCAGAAGGATGCATAGAATATATTTGAAAAACTAAGCATGGAAAATAAGGGTAAATTTCAGAGTGTGAAAACTGTAGAAAAAATAATTTCTCTTGGTCTTACTACTAATGCAAAAGGGTTCATTTTTGAATGAAGGCAATGAGAGTTTAAATTAAATGTCAAATATAATTTAACATTAAAGCATGAAGTGGTTGACCGTGTTAGTGGAAAAAAACTGTCAGCTCTTCTGAGTGGTTAATTGCTATCCACTCAGTAATACCCTATAAAAAGATCTCTAATTTTTGGTAGGTGAGTCTTCCATCTACTTCACTAGAATAATCCTAAAAATGTAAAAATCTGAAGCCTTTTCAGTCAGCTGAGGTCTTAGTGGTTTAAAAACTACCTTCCTAAATGAATGCTCTAGTCAGGCCCCCTTTTCAGCTGACAATACGTCTAACCTTATTTATTGTTACAGGTTATTTCTGGAGTGCCTACAGTGTGCTAGGCACTTGCCAAACTAAGAAAGTGGCACAGTCCTTGCTCCAAGGAACTCAGTCTAACCTTAACAAAGAAGTGACTAGGAAACATTAGGGCAGTCAAACTGCCCTAGGAATGAACAAACCAGTACAGATAAACTAAGATTCTGATCCTTCAAGCACTTACACATATGCTTAACTTTATGCCCATGAGTAGTCCCATTGAGGCTAATGGGAGTAGTCCCATGTGTAAAGTGAAGCATTTTTGTATGTGTTTGCATGATTGGGCATGAGAACTGGCTGGGTTTGGTATTCTGATACGGAGGTTTGAAATGGTGATGGGGAGCACACATCTTTCTATAGCCAGTTCCTGTTCAGACCAAGAAGTTGACCAAAAGTTGTAACTCTCTCATGGCTGTTGCTTGCCTACGGGAAATGAACTGGCACTTTGTAGTCGGCAGATGTCTGCATTGCAAAGTCACTGGCTCTTGCCAGGAATCTCCACAAAGCAAGTGGAGCTCTAGATGAAAGAGGGAGGTGCCCAGCTTGGATGGAGGAAGATGAAGTTGGTTGGCTTGGGGCGGATCAGGGGGCACATATGCTCTGTATGCTGGCGTGTTCCCCTGGTGTAACTTCACTCTCAAATGGAAAAACTCACTGAAGTCAATATAGTGCTTCCTTTATCACTTACCTTTTAAAAACTTTAAAAAATGATGAATGATTCTGGTTTAGAAATTCAAAAACCAAAGAATTAATATAATTAAAGAGAAACTAGGATGGAACACTGACAGGTTTTGAAGAAATCAGGAGAAATTATAATTTAATTGTTTTTGGTGTTCTCAGATTTGTAATATAATAAATAATACACAAGGTCCAGATCCAAATGAAACTGGCTAAAATCATGATGTCATGAAAGTAAATGGCAAAATTCTCACTTACTTAAACAGAGCTGAGACTTTGGTCCCACTGTACTTATGACCACTCAAAAACTAAGGAAAAAGATAGTTTCCAGAATATGAAATACTAATAGATCATTGTAATGATTCTCTGTTACTATTTCTGTCAAAAGCAGCAAGAAAGAAATGTAAGATATGAGATAGCTAAAGAAAACTAGATTCAGATTTGCAAAGATAATATCATTGGGTCAATGAATATAAAAATGATACACACAGTTTCAACCACACAGTTTATTGTATTTCTTCAAGGTTATGCAGAATTGCACTAACTGAAGATAGATGTAACACAGCTGAGCAACTTGAAACAGGAAGAGGAATCTTTTGTGTTCATTTGGGCATATCCACAGATGCAGAAGTTTTGATAAAAGAGATCACAAAGGCTGTCCTCATGGGCCTGCTAATTAGTGAAATTTAAAAAGTGCTTTCAAGATGAAAAAATGCTGTATAAATCCTAAGAATTATTACATAAGCAGGAAAGATATAAGTCTACAGTAAGCAAGTGGCAAATTTATTATGGCATGGAAGATAAGAATGAGAAAAATAAAGTGAACAGCCTGGAAAGTGCAAAAGGAGGAGCCGGGTGCGGTTACACACATAGCGATGGGTGCAAGTGCCATTGCCCAGGAGATAAATGATAATGGTTCTAGAAAAAAGCCCCTCTAACCCCCACAAACAGAGAAGAGACTGCAGTGAAACCCCCATGTGATATGGACACAGGATTTGTCATACCTGTCAGCTCTTCAGGGTGACTACTCTTTGTTTTATGTGTGTCCACTGTCCTGGGATAAGTGACTGGTCCTTTTGGACTAGGAATTACCTGAATATTGCAGTGATTTTTTATCTTAAGGGCCATTTTTCACAAAGATACACTCATCTGCGTGCTACTGCTATGCAAATTAATACCAATAAGAAGACGTATAACATTTTCAGAAGCACCTAAGTGAATCAGGAGCCTAAGTTCCATTTTCAAAAGTGACTTAGGCAGATAATAGACTAAAAGTGCCAATTTAGACTAAGAAATTGATGTTGGCGTAACTATGCCAGTGAGGAGAAACAGATACTAATCCATTCCATTACTTGTTCTTTGAGATGTGTTGCACATGTACATTCCACTTCAGCAGTGTACACACTCAGTGCACTATTGTCAGAGATCTTCCTCCGTGTGGTACCCGCTGGGGCAGCACATGCACCCTCTTCTACTTCACGCCACTCCATGATGGTATAAAGGGCGGAGCCACCCTGATCCCTCTCAGTTCCTTCTGACAGACTCTGATAAAGAGGGGAAGAAGAGCGGCCATGGAATGGGGATGTGCAATACATCTCGAAGGACAACAGTTATAGAACAGGTTAAAACTGTTTCTTTTTCTACAAGTGAGTGCACATATCGATTCCACTTCAGGCAACTCAAACAATTTGACCTGGAACTGGGATTGAAGTGTACTTGAATAATGATTGAAGGACCACATTGTGATGCTCCCAACGGTAATGCAAGATTGTGAGTACCAACCTCAGGACACATTTAAAAAACGAGGGCACATCCCCAAATGGTTGTGAGTTCTAAAGTTAGATTTCACCTACTAACTGTACCAAGCGCAAACTCCTTAGGCATTAACAGCCTTAAATGGAGTCACAGAGAGTTCCTTTGGGTACCCTAGTCTGTCTTGTCACCCAAGTGAGTGTACCTCTGTGATATATGGCCCTTAAGATAAAAAATCACAGCAATATTCAGGTAACTCCTAGTCCCAAAGGACCAGTCACTTTTCCCAGGTCAAGTGTGTTTTACATCTCACACCAAGGACAACAATGGTAGTCAATCTTAAAAAAACCTTACATGAATATTTGTTTCATAGGAAAAGGAAACTAGAGAGTTATTTACAAGGTTAAAGAGAGTGAATATAGACACACAAATGAATTACAGTCTTAGGTTTTTAAAAGGTAATAGAGGCTCCTATAATCAACAAGCTTTATTTGTTTTTTCATGTTAATCCAGGCAAAGCAGCTGGGGATCTCTTGTTTATGCCTAGGAAACTCCTTGTCCCTTCCTAGAGTCTCAGCAACACAGAGATCCTTAGTTTCTTTTGTTTGGAGTGTTTATCCCTCTTCTGCCATGTGCTCTGAGCTGAAAATTCAGCTGATGGAAGGAGTCCGCTTGCATGAGTCATCTTCATGGAAAGGAGAGCAGAAGAACAAGAAGAGTCTTTAGTCCTTTTGTTGATGATTCCTAAATCCAGATGTAGGGAGTTTCCAGCTACAAGATCCAACCCTAACCTGCCCAGTATTGGTGGGTCTCCTCTTTCAGAAGGAGCATAACAATTTCTGTATTAATACAGTCACAAAATCTCACACTACACCCATTCAAATATTACATTGCAATATAGAATACAGCTACTACAGGTGAGATTAATGCATATAGCAATTTACAAGCCTTCAAAAGAGACTAAACACTTTGTTTTAATTGTAATACTTATTCTGTCCATATTAACCCACAAGTGAGCCAGACAGATTTCAGCTATGTATCTGTCGGTGTTGACTTGAGACATGGGGACCTTGGTATGAGCTGGTGCCTGGTTTGCCAGCCTTAGAGACACGTCCAAACATGGCATCATCTCTAGATTGCTAAGCGATAGAACAGTGAGGCAAAAGAACGCTCTGAAGACCAAGTTACCACTTTTCAAATGTCTAGGACAGGCACTTGAGCTAGAAAGGCTGCAGAGGCTGCATGAGATCTCATTGAATGTGCTAGTATTCTGCTTGGTGGAGCTACATTGGCTAATTAATAGTATACGTGTATACAGGAGGACGTCTAGGACGAAATTCTTTGAGAAGAGACTTGAAGCACTTTCATCCTTCTGCAATTGCCGCAAATAGTTGCAAGGATGCAAACAGTTTAGTCTGTCCAAGCAGAATGTTAATGCTCTCTTAACATACAAAGTGTGGATTCTCTCCTCAGCCTTATGGTTTCAGGAATAAAGAGGGTAGATACATTGCCTGATTAACATGGACATGAGATGCCATTTTGGTTAGAAAATACAGATGAGGGTGTAGGTCAATGCTGTCCTTGTAGAAGACTGCAAACGGAGGTTCAGACTTTAGAGTATGTAATTCACCTAATCTCTTGGCTGAGGTAATTGCCACCAAAAAGGCTATTTTCACTGAGAGATGTAGCAATGAACAGATACTAAAGATTCAAAGGGAGGAGCCATTAGTTTTGTCAACACCAGGTTTAAGCCCCATGGAGGTACAGGATCCTCTATCTGGGGACATAATCTGTTCAAATCTTTCAAAAAACCTGATTGACATGGGACTGGAAAAAAAGAGAACGATTATCAGTCGGGGGAGAGGGGAGCCGAAATAGCTACTAGATAAGCTTTGATAGAATTAATTTCTAGATCTTGCTGTTTCAGGTGTAACAGATGGTCCAGAACATGATGGATTAGAACTTAAATTGAGGACACACCTCTCTGTTGAGACCAGTCATAGAATCTTTTCCATTTTGCCAAGTAAAGTATAGCTAGTAGATGTTTTATTCCTATTTAAAAGAACACCTTGAACTCCCATTGAACAAACCTCCTCTTGAGGTATTAGCCACGGATCACCATCCTGAATGCTGGAGGAGGAGACGACTGTGGTCCTAATGGATCAGGTCTGGATCCGATGCTAGTATTAATGGACCTATGTCTGAGCGGGTCAGCAGAATGGAAAACCAATGTTGAGAAGACCACACTGGAGCTATAAGTATACTTGAGCATGGTCCTATCTGATTTTCAACAATACTCTTGATAGGAGTGCCACTGGAGGAAATATGTACTGGAGATCGACTGTACAGGGCAACAAGAAAGCAGCTGTGAGGTACCCTGGACCGTGGCCTGCACAAGAACAAAACTGATGAAACTTCCTGTTGACTTTTATTGCAAACAGGTCTATTTGAGAAGTAGATTGGAAAATAGCCATTGGAAAATAAATCTGACAATGTCTGGGCAGAGAGACCATTTGTGGTGATTGGTGAAAGACCTCCTTAACCAATCTGCCAGATTGTGCTGGACACCAGCACGGTGAGAGGCTGAGTCGGCAATATAGAAGTCCCACAGCCACACTACCTGTTGGTGGCAAGCGAACTGCTCCTTCCTCTTCACATAGAACATGGCTACTATATTGTCTGTAAGGCCACGTGGGGGCAGGGTCGACCTAAGATACGCAACTTCAGCTACGTGACTAGCATAGCTGAAGTTGATGTATCTTAGGTCGACTTACCTTGGCATCCTCACAGTGGCAAATCGACCACTGCTGCTCCCCTGTCAACTCCACTTCCGCCTCTCATGGCAGTGGAGTTCCGGAGTCAACAGGGAGAGTGCTTGGGGATCAATTTATCGCATCTACACTAGAGGATATAAATCAGTCCTCGGTAGAATGATCACTACCTGCTGATCCAGCAGGTAGTGTAGATGTGGCCTTAGTTTCTTGATGGGGGAAGGAAGGCTTGACACATGAGATGAATGTCCCTCAATACTCTGTTTTTATATGTAGAGTTAAGTCCTGAGCTGAACATAAACCTTAGGTCCACAGAGACTTGAGGGCAGAAGCATCTGTAACTAGGGTCAAAGCCAGCTTTCAAGGAGTGAATGGCACCCTTGTTCCCCCACCTATATTTGAAGAGCTGGTTCAACAATGTCTTGTGTGGGCACTTGAACGACCAAGTCTAGAGGGTGATAAACCAGAGAGTATACTAACAACATCCACACTTGCAGCTTTCTGAGATGGCGCCAGGCTGGTATGCTGAACTACATAAGTGCATAAAGTCATATGCCCTAGAAACCTGAGGCAATTTTGTACTGTCATGATAGGATGAGCCTTCAGGTCGAAAGTAATAACCAGGCCAGTGTAGTCTGGAATCTTATCTGAGGAAGGAAAGCCTTGGCTTCCGCAGAGTTAAAAAAATGCTCCTATAAACTGTCTTTTGTACAGTGAATCAAAGATTGACTGGCAGAGAGAAACTCTGGACAGTGCCTGAGCCTTCGACCAGCCTCTCACCAACCAATTTTCTAGGCAGGGAAACACTTTAACTCTGACTTCCATAAGAATGCTGCCATCACTGCCATTCACTTTGTGAACACGTGGAGCTGTGGAGAGGCCACATGGTAGTACTGCAAACTGGTAGCATGTTGGTACTGCCTCATGGAAATAAGCATTTTTTAAGTTGAGGGCAGCCTACCAGTCTCCAGGGAGATGATAATGGAAACCAGCCTGACCATGAAAAACTTAATTTTCTTCAGATGTTAGTTGAGTTGCCCTAGATCTAGTGTGGGTCTGAGACCTCTTTTTGCTTTTGAGATCAGTATTTAGTGGGAATAAAACCCTTTCCCTCTGAATAATTGAGAAGCATTCTCTTTGGCTCCCAACTGGACGACAGACTGCTTCTACAAAAGGAGAACCTCCTTATGAGAGTGGTCCCTGAAAAAGGATGGGGAAAGGGACTAGCAAGGGGGAATAGAAATAAACTGAAGAATGTATCCCAATTCCACCAGTCTTAAGATCCAATGGTCTGTAGCAATATGAGACAAAACACTTAGTAGTGGGATAGGCTATTTGCAAGCAGAGGGGTAGGCAAACAGAAAAGAACCCAGGACCTGATCCATATGAGGAAAAGCTACTCCAAATATAGGTGATACCAAGAATCTTTGAGAAAGAAGGGAGGAGGCATAAGCCATATCTTGGGGAAGGCAGTAAACCAACATAGTAAAAAAATGGAAAAACTTTTAAGTGTAGACAAGGCTTAAGACTCATTGAAAGTTGATTGGATTTAGGCTCCTAAGTCAGTTTTGAAAATGAAACAGAATCCTAAGTCACTTGTATGTTTTTGAAAATCCAAGTCCGGTATCCTGCCTCCTTCAGAGGCTCAATGCTGCGGTAACGTAATTCGCCCACCCATCTAGCACTGTATATAAGGCTGACCATGTAGGGTCAGAGGCTATATTCTTAAATGAAAAATTATCAGGATTTGAATACCCCTATTTTAGCTTGAATAACTGTAATGTAATATTAGTCATAATATTATCCAGCCCTATTTAAAATCTAGCTACAGTTTTTTATTCTAAGATCTTCTACAGCCCTGAGTTTCATGTAATAATTAACAAAAACGAGGCAAATCCTGAAGTATTTACTCAAGCAAAATTTCTGTTGAAGTCATTAAGAGTTTTCCCTGAATCTTCAAGAGTTGATTCTCTGTGCAGCAGTATTTCTCAGTATTTGTTCTGATTTTTTTGCCATTAATTTCAGCCTGGATCTCTAATTATGAGATAGGATAAAAAGGTGGTTATTAGAGGACAATGCATCTTCCCCATATCCTCAGTCATCAAAAAGGACATCAGTTAATTCTCCTGAATCTCTTCTCATTCTACCTTGTCTGGATATGTCTGACACAGAGTGGAAATATAAAGTGCCAAATGGATTGAGATTTTTGGGATAAACTCTTCCTTCTGCCTCTCAATTGTCCCTGACTTTCAGGATCATGCATACTAGTTCATCAAATTTTCCCTTTGTCTCAATTTCCTCTGGTCTCCTCCCTTCTTAAATGCATAAAGAACTAATTCATGAATATATACACTTGTCCATCTCTGAAGTAACTTTAATTCAAAATTCCTAAAATGAATAACTTTCTGCACTTTTATCTCCCCTTCCCTCAGAGGCTGTACCAACTTTTGTACCAACCTCTATCTCAGATTTCTTCTCAGCATGATTTCTCTGTGAAGTTCAGAACTATAAGCTGTGTTAATGTTTTGGTGACATATTTTGATGTTTTTTCTTTCCCCCTTTTTAAAATTTCTTTGAAATGTGCTCAGGATAGGCCAATCAGATTTGAGGTTAATGTCCATGACACCTCTCTTTTTTAAAATACTCATGCAAAGCACAATTGCGTTACTATGTAGATAGATGGGCTTAAGACTGCTTGTAGGTTTCACCAAAGCTCAGGAGCTTTTCACACCCAGAGTTCAGTCTACTGAACACAGAGTTCAATTATAGAAATAGGGGCTGGTGCTTAGATCCTTGGCTGTAACCAAAGAGTGCACAAGACATTCTTATTATATACTCGTCCCTCCACTCCTTGTCTGTGACTCCTATTTCTCACTTTGAAAATCCAGGCACACTATTCTAAGCTGGATGAGAATAGTGACCTGCCTGTTCTGCTAGGGCATTTCTGGCAGACTTGTAAAAGAAGCTGCCTGCAGGCATTTATGGAATTTGTCAATTGTATCTGGATTATATTCAGTCCTGTTGGATGCTTTTTCTTGTGACTCCTTTTGCTGCTGGTTAAGCTATTTTCATTCATCTGGTTAGAACAGGGGCAACAAAGTAACAGAACTGGCCCAGCCCTATAGCAGAACATAACAGTCGCGTGAAGAAATCTCTCTCCTGATGGAGTGGCAGCTTCTACTTATGCCTTTTTATACAAACTTTTGCAGTAGACTGACTCTCAGGAATCGGCAAGTGTTCGTTAAGAGGCAATGGAGAACTCTCAGTCAGAATAGTGGGAAATGTGTCCTTCTGCAGCTCCTGCTCACGGCTGGTGTTCCGCAATAAAAAGAGAATTGCAACCATGAATCACAAACACTACTGTGCTGTCTTACTGTTGTCTTTCAAGACCTTAAAAGATAAATACTCCTCAGACAGGAAGAATCCTGCCTATTTCTGATACACTTCTAGATGCTTTGTGATTAATCTTAAATATAAATAAATAAATAAACAAAAAACACACGGGGGAAAAAATCCTACACGAGACACAATCTAGATTTCTAAAGCTTTGATGGAATGAGGTCATTGGTGAACAACAGTGGAACTTTACCAGGCAAAAAATACTATAGTAAAGCTGTCAAAAGAGCTATTCTCTTAGTTTGTTTTGCAGTAAATAAAACATCTTTGCTTCTTTAAATGGTTTGTTTGCATTAAATGATTCATTTGCATTTTTTTGTCTAATCCAGGAGAGGCTATTATAACACAGCACACTCACACTCTCAATAAGGCTATTCTTTAGGGCCAAGTGGAAGCATGCATACTGGATTTTAGCAGAGTTGGATCCACTACATAAATTAAAGAGTTCACTCTTCTCCATTGTACTTCTGCTTCCTTGTTGAAACAACACAAACTTTGGAGCAACAAAAGGCAGCATGGCCCAGTGGATAGGACATAGGACTGAGAGGCAGGAGACCTTGTATCTCCTCCTGACATTCTCATTGATTTAACATGTGACCTTGTGTGAATCATTCAGAGCCAGATTTGCAGAAGTGCTGATTATTATTAGAGCAGTAAGTATTTATATTATGATAGCTTTCAAAGACCTTTTTGGGATTTTAACCCCTTTGTGCCAGAGCACCACAACTCCATTTGAAGCCCAGGAAAGTTTCAAGCCCTCAGCGCTTCTGAAAAATCAGGCTCTCAACCGCACTGTGCCTCAGTTTACCCATCAAGAAATGGGGATTAAAGGTATCCACTTTTGTAATATGCACTGAGATCTACAGTTGAAAAGCAGTTGAGTGCTAAGTGCAATCAGACTAGACGATGACATTGTGGTAGCAGGGGCACTAATACATAGTGGAACCGGAGATTAGTCCACTGAAGATTTACATTCTGAGTGGGATAAACTGCATGACACAGAAACTGGAAGTTAAACAAACAGAGAATTAGTAAACCCATTCAGAATTTGTAAAAACTATTGTTGTTCTGTTACTGTTTTTTATCTTGATCATGTTTGTTCTGCTTAACAGAAATAAAGCACAGGCAGTCCTTGCTTTAATTGCTGGGCCTATTCTTCAGTAAACAATGAAAAGTGATTAGAGATGTTTTTTGGCATGCACAGTCCAAAGCCACCAAGTGAGAGTTCAAAGAACAAAGCAAATGCTTACTGGAAGAAATTACTCAGCTAACAAAACTTGTATATCTTTGAGTCAGACATTTTTTCGGCATCTTTACACCATTTATCAACGCACAATTACTGTCACTATTGTGTTGTGTCATTAGGCATAAGGTTACAAGTGCCAGTCGGAATAAAAAAATTGCAGTAATGTTGGCATAATTTTTCATTATCATCTTCATTAACCACAGCTAGTGGGAGTAAGAGTTTATCCTTGCTCCTGTCATCGTCATGACAACGCTTCCAAGGCTTGTCTGCTGAGAGTCCACCAAATACAAAAAACTAAACGTCCTCATTATTCCGCCTCTCACACACTCACCCATGCCAAGGGTGATCTGGGATGCACAGGGCCCTTGATTTATCCCCTGTGATTTCTCTTGACAGCCTGGTATGGTGTCTCAGCTTAAGGCAATCGGTCTGATTTCACAGTTTAATTACTGCTAATCTGAAGGAGCGTGGCCAATGCTAATGAGCCACCAGCAATCTAAGCAATAATGCCTAAACCCACCCTGTTTCATTCTTCCTTTTCTTCAAAAAAAGGAAACAAAACAAAAGCCATCCCTGCCTTGAAATAAGCAAGCCATGTCTCCCCCGATACAAGTATACTGAGAGAACATAGGAAGTTTGAGCTAGTATTTGTTATTTAATAATTTCTGAAATAAAAGAAACAGTTCTGTAACTGGTTCTTCGAGATGTGATACAGACATGTATTCCACGTAGGCACGTGCACACCCAGCTCATTGGAGCTGGAGAAATTTGCCTAGTAGTACCCATAGAAGGGTAGTATGTGTGCCTTGTGGCCATAGTCCCTCCCCTGGCTACCTGAGATGGACCCACCCTCAGTTCCTTCACTCTAAACACCCAGAAACGAGACTCCAGTGCACAGTGGATGGAGGGTAGGTGGTGGAATACACGTCTGCATCACATTGCAAAGAACCACAGATACAGAGAGTAAGTAACCATTTCTTCTTCTTCAAGTAGATGCAGGGCAGCGATGTATTCCACTTAGGAGACACACAAGCAGTACCCCTCTGCAGAAGTTGGGGCTCAGAATCCACCTAAACAAAGACAGCAGGACCACTCTACCAAAGCTTGCATCTGCCCTCGAAGATGCAGTTATGGTGTAATGGTTTGTGAACGTATGTATCAATGACCAGGTAGCAGGTCTGCAAATGTCCAATATGGAAATGTCACTGAGGATCACTATGGATGTTGCTTGTACCCTCGCAGAATGAGCTTGCACCCACTGAGGGGGCATAGTTAAAGCTATTTCATATGCAGTCTTGATGCGGGATGTTATCCATTTGGAGATTGTCTATGAAGAGACCGCTTGACCGTTCATACGATCTGCATATGATGCAAATGAACAAGGTGAAGCACGAACCCAATTTAGTCCTGGCCAGATAATAGGCTAGACATCTGTTGACATCTAATGTATGAAGATACTTTTTCTCTGGAGATGAATCAGGCTTAGGAAAAGACATAGGTAAATATACCGCCTTGTTCAAATGAAACTGAGAAACCACGTTAGACAAAATTTTTTGATACAGCCGTGAAGTCACTGTCTTTGGAGAACTGTGTATAAGGAGGCTCTGTTGTCAGAGCCTGTAACTACCACACACTCCTTGTGGATGTCATTGCTACCAGGAGTGCAGTTTTCTGACACAAAAGCAGAAAGGGACAAGATGCCATGGGTTCAAATGGAGGCCCCATTAAGGTTACTAGGAAAAGGTCCCACAGAGAAATTGGCTCTCAGAGAATGTAGACGAAGGAGTTCTACCATGGTACTGGAGAAGACTTATCTTCCCTGAATGGGGGATGAAATACCGATATTGTTGCCAGATGTAATCAATTAAACACAAGCCCCTGTAACTGAAGGTGAATCGGGTACTCCAAAATGTCCATGCTGGAGGCCAGCGTTGGCTGGATTCCATGGCCTAATGACCACACTGAATTCATTTAGCTGAATAGGCCATCCTGGTGGAACATTTTCTACATTTAAGGTGGACTTGTTGAACAACTGCGGCACACTGCTCTTCCTCATTCAACCATGCAGCAGACACGCCATGAGGCGCAGGAAGCTGAGTGCAGGATGCAAGCAGAGGCCTTGGTTCTGAGTAAATTGGGATGGGGAGAAAGCAGTATGGGAGGATGAACAAACAGTGAGAGAAGGTCCAAGAACCAGCACTGTCTTGGCCACACGAGGGCAGTGAGAATGAGCTTGGCCAGATGTGCCTTGAGCTTGAGGACGACCAGAGAGATGATTGGGATTGGGGGAAAGGTGTACAGGAAAACCGACTGCCAGTTCAGGTGAAAGTAGTGGTGCTGGAATGCTTATTGTAGCTGGAATGTTTATTGTAGCTGAAAGCCAGCAAAACTACCCCTAAAATTTTTACCTCCTGCCCCTCCTCCTCTCCGCCCATCCGAGCTGAGGCTGGGAGCAGGGCCGTGTCTCCAGGAAAGGGGACACAGACAGGGATAAGGGGGCCGAGGCTGGAACTACAGCTGAGGGCAGGCACGGGGCCAGTAGCGGAGCTCCGTGTGTGGGACTGACAGCCAGGACCCCGTGTGCACGGCCGGGAGCCAGGACCCTCTGTGTCCAGCCGGGAGTGGGGCCAGAAGCCGGGACCCCCCAGGCACACGGCCAGCAGCCATGATGCAGTGCCCCACATGCATGGCCAGGAGCAGAGCTGGCAGCTGGGACCCCGTGTGTGTGTCTGGCAGCCGGGATCTCAAATAAAACCTGGGGGTGCTGCCTCTACTTCCTGCAGCTATGGTTGAAAATGTCGGCCAGGAAGCAAAACAGATGACATTTCCTGCAAGTTGATTGTCAGCATGCCCCAAGTTGTGACGGTGACCCAGAGAACACTTGTCTTCAGTGACCACTCATGACTCGGGGGGAAAATATCTGCTGAGATTGTCTGCAAGATGATTCTGAACCCCGGGCAGTGAATGGCTATTGGAGTAATCTTCTCTTCGATGCAGAACTGCCTCATCCTTATCTCGTCAAGGGAGAGCAACCCGGAGTGTGCTCCTCCTTTTTTGTTCACATAGTACATTGTAATAGTATTGTCAGTAAATATGTGTGACAGTCAATATCCAATGTTCACCCGCTTTTACAAAACTATAATCAGTTTTGTACAAAGTATGCCTGTGAGGTATCATTTGAAAACTCATAATGTGCTGATCATTATTGTCCTGGTAAAATACGTGTCACAAGAATGTATGCAAAGTTATAAGATTCTACTTTATAATATTACTGAGACATGTTCCAAGTTTAGAAAAGCAGACACAAATCAGTTCCTCAAAGACAAAATGCAAACTGACACCTGAGCCAGGCATCAACAAAAATCAAATGGACTGGTTAACTGGCCATTTGTCAGCAGGAAAATAGTGTGAGCAAGAGCTCTACATTTTGACAAAGAAACAGCTGGTGGTTCCCTTCCCCATAGATCTTCTGTCTCCCGAACCTCAGCTGGAGATGATTTTCAAAGAAAAAGAGAACTATAAGGAAGGGGAACAGACTCCTCCCTTTTTCTCTGCCTATGGCCAAAAGACTCCTCCCTTTCTCTCTGCCTATGGCATCAAGAATAGCTGAAGAACAAGAAAATGAACACTGAACTCGGGGAGGAGTCCTGGCTGAAAGGGTTCCAGATAGTAAGACTGCCAAGCATGTGGTGAGAGAAACCTTTGCTGAAAGAACTGGCTATGTTTAGTTTGGAAAAAAGTGGGGGATGTGACAGCAGTCTTCAAATACTTGAAAGGCTGCCATAAAAAAGATGGAGAAAAATTGTCCTTTCTTGTCACAGAGGGCAGGATAAGAGGCAATGGGTTTAAACTACAGCATAGCAGATTTAGATTAAATCTCAGGAAAAACTTCCTAATGGTAAGAACAGTAGGCCAATTGAACAATTGGGAGGCTTTGGAAGCTCCTTCACTGGAGGTTTTCAAAAGGAGGCTGGACAGGATAGGCATCTGTCTTGGATCGCTTAGACACAAAAAATCCTTAATCTTGGCAGGGGGCTAGACTACGTGACCCTTGTGGCCCCTTCTAGCCCTATGATTCTGTGAAAGTCTTGAGCCACTTGAGTTCATTTCTTAAACAATCTGCAAATTGCACAATGGTCTAACGTGGGCCTCGCTGAGACCCAGGAACCACCATGTGTGGGGACAGCTGTTGGGAATCGCTCCCCCACAGAAAGGACAATGTTTAAACCCTAGTGAGGGACTCACTGAGGAAAACTAAACCAGTACAACTAAGAAACACTGAGGGTACTACTAACTCTATACAACAAGAGAAAAGTAAACTCGTTAAGAGGTTGTGATGTTAAGATCACACAGAACTCCAACTCCAGCCCTGGGTGGTTAGAAGAAACTGAGGGAGGGTTGGGGAGGCTCTGCCTCATTTAGCTAGAGGAGGGGCTGTCAACATGAGGTGCCAGGCCGCCCTTCTATGGATACTGTTAGGCACATTTCTCCAGCTCTGATGCACTGGGTGCGCATGTACCAGAGTGGAATATACAGCTGCATCTACTCGGAGAAGAATACAGCATTTTTAAGATTTTGCACTCAAAACACACTTAATCTGTTTGCTTTCATACAGCTTTGATTTAAGAAAAGAAATACACTGCATTAACTACACTGTCCAGTGTATATCATGGCACACTGAATCCAAGTTCTGGTTCAAGATCTCCTTGAGTTCTGCAGTATGTGAGCACCAAATCCTGTGGTAAATTAAAATGTCTGTTATGGTAGTGCAAAAATGAATGCAGACAAATTCAAAGAGAGATGTTTTATTTATAAATATAATTAAATATTGAAATGAACAACAATCAATACTACAGAATACACAAGGGCCGAAGCATAAATTAGCCAGTGGCACAACAGCCAAGTGAGAAATGTTAATTAAAGATACTTGAACAGAAACAGGCTGAGGAAAAAAAAAATCCTATACTATGTGCTTTCTTATTTGAGACATTTACAAAAAAACCCAAATCTCTACATTCATTTCAGAGCTTCTCTGCCACCGTTAAAATACGTGGAGGAAAAAGCCTAGAAAATGTCTTCAGGCTTGAATCCTCACCATCAGTATATCACTCTGGAGAAATGCCAGTGAAATCAAGAGTTGTGGCAGCATACAACCTATATAAGCAAGAAGAGTATCAGGTCCTTTATTTATCTGTATACAGCAAAATATATCGCTCAACTGTTTTAAGAGCTCTTTTGGACAAACTGTTTCTCTGGATTCTTGCTCAGAGAATGCTAGCAAACATCCTGTGATGGATCCACTGAAATACAAAACCTCTTAAATTAATCTAACGTTTCTCCAAATAGACAACTGTATCTAAAAACAATGGGCCAAACTTTTCTGTAAATCTAGAGTAGCTCCATCAAGTTGCTTGGAGTTACTCCAGTTATATTACAGTACAGCTGAGAGCAGAATCTGGCCCAACATTTAGGTATACTGCAGAAGAACTGAGTTTAAACATGCATATGTATAATTTATGTCATATAAGCAGAAGGTTATGCAAGGCTTTGCTTTGTTGAATGACAGAGAAAAAAAATGACTAAGAGAAATCAGCCTTAAATAAAACAACTCAGAACAAATTTGCAAGAGCATCTGGTGTCCTTGTCCTTGCCTCTAGTTTATCCTCAAATTTTATTCTGTTTAGGTATCCTCAGGGATAATGGGTTTCAAAGAACTAGAATGATGAAGATTAAATGTTTAATCAAACTGTAATTATTGGATATGCCATTGTCTTTTTAAAAGCAATGTAATTTTAATGTGTAATATTGCAATATAATGTCACTTCATAGGATTAAGTATATTATAAATCATAGGATTTCATCCATTCAGTGACACGGTGCTCCTGCCATATGCATTGGATGTTTCTTTAACAAACATTCGCACTGCTATGTTTAATAACAGAGAACTACACACTATAACACTGTAGGGAGATGTGTTAGACTGCAGTACCACACACTTTTACTCATATTTGCTGCTCAAGAGAAATGACTGCAGACATGCAGGAAACACTATATGCTATATGAGAGAACGTGCCACATGGAAACAGGGAAATATCACTCTAATGACATTTTGCACATCATCATAGTACTGGCGTAAGATGACAATGGAAACTCCAAGTCATTTTAAAGAACCACTTCATTTATAGGGAACAAATTCGTTCCTAATTAAGTTGGGAAGCCCTAAGGGTTTTCTCCAGCCTTTGCAATTCTGATTTCCTTGGGGGACTCCTGGTAAGTCTGAGAGATCCAGAGTGATTAAAGCTTTGTTGACATAAAGATCAAAACTGTGCTAGTCAAGCCATGCCATAGACCTATTTCCTTATACAAAAGTTCCCTGCCACACCACTTTAGTTCAGGGAAACTGAACTAAAAATCTGCTAGCAATGAAAAACAGGATGGGGAAAAGCATGAGAAAAAAAAAAGAAAGAGAGCTGTCAATACTCTATTTGCCAGCTATCTTAGGTGCATATTATATAGTCCCCCTTACCAGAGTATCTGAGTACCTTACAGTCTTTAGTGTATTTATCTTCATTTTATAAATGGGAAACTGAGGCACAGAGACAGATGAAGTGACATAGTAAGTCTGTGATGGAGCAGGGAATTAAATCCAGGTCTTTTGAGAGCCCGACAGGCACCCTAACCACTGGACCATCCTTCTCTCTCAACAGAACTCATGGTACTACCAAGACCTGTAAAGTTTTTGTCACCCTTGAATGAGGAGACATAGTCACATGGAAGGAGGTGGTATTAGTGAATGTAGGGTATTTCAGTGTGACCAATAAAGTTAATGTCCTTGTTGCAACCAGCAACATGATAGTGGGTGAGGCTTCCAGGAAGATTTTTCATGATCCTTCTGCAGAAGGAAAGTCATGAAGATAAGGAGACAAAGCGGGACCTGTGCAGAAGACAGAGCTGGATGTTGGTTTAAAATTTGGAAGATGTGTCAGCTCAGTCTGGCTGTAGGGCTGGCAGTCTGGTATCCTCCTGAGCAGTAATTTCTCAAATAATATTCAGCTCACTGCAAGGTCTGATGTTATTGAAACTGTATATCTTGAATTGTTTGAACTAGCTCAATTTATAACCTATAATAAAGTTGCCACCTTTTGTTATTCTAAAGCAATGCTGCTGCTGTTTTTTTCCAGCAAAGGGGTAAAATAGTAGTGGACTGTCTCTGTTATGAAATGAAGAAATCAGAGAAACTGAATAGAGGAAATAGGACAGGACACAATTGAAACAAGAACAAAGAGAAAGAAAAACAAGATGAAGAGAGCTAGTGAAACTTTCAAACAAAATGATATGGCAGAGGCAAAAAGAAAATAAAAACAAACCATATGAAAGATTTCCCATTAGCAACCAACACTAATTCCAACTTCCTTCTAGAAAAGACCATCACAAAGATCAAAGTACTCCACCATTCTGAATTTCACTTGGGTGATCAGGGATATCCTGATTAGATCGGTGTTTAAACAGAATTCTAATACATTTCAATTATTAAAATAACTGGAGCTCAATGTTTCTTCTAGTTAGACCTAAATTATCCAATCCCCAACAGAAAGTGAAAAGGCATACATTGATTCTCTGCATCACTTAGTAGATCTGTATAAACTTTCAGCAGTCATGAATATAAATGGAAGCTGCACATTCAGTTCTGCTGGTTATCATAAAACATACTACTGTTTTGCCTTTATTTGCTAAGTTTTTGAAGTGTAGGGTTTTACGCCACAATCTTCAGAAGTGGCTAGTGATTTTGGGATGGTCAAATAAAGACACCTTCTAGGGCGATAATTTTAAGAGGGCAGGTGCTCAGAACTTTTTGAAATGTAACACCTTTGAAAGGTGTATCATGTTGTAGACCCAAAAATTCAGGCGCCCCAAATCACTAATTGTTTTATAAAATCTTGGTGCTAGCCTAAATGGTTTGCATTTGTGCCTGTCACTGGTTACTGGACTTGGAGATGGTGGGAGGGAACCAAAGATTTATTTTTTTTAGCAAGCCAAATATCCTTTAAAAATCCTGTGAACAATTAATGTGCTTCTAGTGCTTTATAATTGGATGTCCATGTACCATAACTTGTGCCTAATTTTCACATATGCTGAACAGCCCCAAATCCAAATGAAATAAATGGGGAGACAGGATGCTCAACACTTTTGAAAATCAATCCTTTAATAAGTAACAACATCTAAATATTGTACTGAGTACACTATTCTTTAAAAAGTTCCCCATTTCTAAACAGTTGGGGTGAAATCCTGACTCACTGAAATAAATGAGAGTTTTGCTATTGACTTCATTGGGACTATGATTTCATCCACTATTGTTTTGCCACAGGACTGCAGGGCCTAAGATTTCTCAAGGTCCACAGGAGTTACTTGTGTGTTACTGCAGAAGACTTGGGCTTTGTATAGGTTCAACTAACCACAAAAAGCAGTCATGTATAAGTCAGCCTTCGTGTCACCATTATTAAAATAAGGTCAGAACATTCATTATTATTCATTGCAGATTCATTACAAGTAAAATACATAGTGCCCAAATAAGTGTGAGATTCATTTTTTCTCCCCAAAACCAATTGCTATTACATTGGAACATAAATGAGATATTGTTTAGAGATGGGCCGAAATCAGAACTGTAGATCTGGGCTTCCAGACTTTGGCAGGCAGACTTTGGCAGGCTTAAAATCTGAGTTTGGAGTGAATGTTGTAGCTGGGGTCTTTCTTTATAATGGGTCAAGCCAAACTCCTTGCCCCCTAGTATTGTGACTGCTCTTAAACCTAGGGGGATCAAATTTCAAATCTAGATCTGAATGCTGTAGCCGAAGATCATCCCCAATATAAACTTGCATTGGCTACTGTCATTTATTATACACGTACCAAAAATGAAAACTACAGCGATATCCAGCATTTAAGAAAAAAAAGCAAGAGAAAAGTCATTCTATAGTATTACTGATTAAGTGCTGTTTATGAGAGAGTGCCCAAATTCTCCAAGTAAACAACTCACACATTCTAAACAGAACACACATCCCTAACTACTTTGAAAAATTAATGAAGATGATTTTTGGAAAGAATAATAAGAAATCATCCTTCGTCAGACACTTCAATGTAAAAGATCACTCAGTCACAACCTATTAGATATATGGAGATTGAAGATGCTGCACAACTGAGAAGAGGGAGTGATAGAAAATGCTTATTGCAGCAAACAGAATAATTTTCGATCCCTCATTAACTGACACCAGGCCCTACAGGCGAGTGATGTTCTGGAATTCACATGTTCTATGACAGATTCATCAGCTGTGGTAGTAAGTGATGAGATGTCTGATGGGGTCAGCACCCATGTTTAAGGAAAGGGGAAACAAATTTTGGGGCAAAACATTCAAAAGATTAGATAAAACGTATCAATCTGCAAATTCATATTAACACTGTTTCTCAGATATGGGATGTGATACAATTGTATTGATTAAAACAAATCTATTCTGAATTCATGGTATGTAAACGTCTACACTCCCAGGAACTGTTTTGTAATGTGCTATCAATTTTAGAATAATAATATCAGAGATATTTAAGAATTATGACTTTCCAATTTCTTTACTAGAAATTGCTGTAAAAATTTATTGTTTCAGTTTGTAATTCTTGTTATTTGATATCATTTGTGTGTTGAATAAGAAACAATGTGCATTGATCTTTCTTGTGACAAAACAGTAGGATCCTACTCGTGAGGCATTGAGATGATTATAGAGGAGAATGTACATTTAAGTGAAAAATGTGTATTAATATAACAAGATCAATAGGGTTTATTTGGGTTTATGTTGTCTTTAAGAGAGTTAAGTGCTTGCAAGGTAATGAGGAGAATTCACGCTGATTTCAGGAGATTCAAAGTGAAAACAACTCTCTCCTAATGCGATTCAAGCAGAGAACCCTATGAGTGTATGACACAAGCTTCTTCTGTGTCTAAAAATATGGCAGTTCATAATACAAATGCAGTGATATAAACCACTTCAGGGCCTTATATTGCTCAGTCCCTGCTTACATTTTTGACCTGATATCCCATAGTACTGTCCCCTTTCTCTCTGCTCTGTCAATGATGCCAATCTCAATATCTCCTTTTATTCTCTCAAAAGTGTCTCACTGCTTTCTTCCATGGTACCTCTTAAGCTCAGAACACCTCTTCTCAGTCCCCTCTAATCTGCACACAGCCACCTTATCACATTCAGTTGCACACATACAAAACGGGGAATGATTGCCTAGGAAGGAGTACTGTGTAAAGGGATCTGGGGGTCATAGTGGATCACATGCTAAATATGAGTGAACAGTACAACACTGTTGCAATAAAAGCAAACATTGTTCTTGGATACATTAGCAGGAGTGTTGTAAGCAAGATACAAGAAATAATTATTCCGCTCTACTCCGTGCTGATTAAGCCTCAGCTGGAGTAATGTGTTCAGTTCCAGGCACCACATTTCAGGAAAGATGTGGACAAATTGGAGAAAGTCCAGAGAAAAGCAACAAAAATAGTTAAAGGTCTAGAAGACATGACCTATTAGGGAAGATTGAAAAAATTGGGTTTATTTAGTCTGGAGAAGAGAAGACTGAGAGGGGTCATATGATAACAGTTTTCAAGTACATAATAGGTCGTTACAAAGAGAAGGGAGAAGAATTGTTCTTAACCTCTGAGGATAGTACAAGAAGCAATGAGCTTAAATTGGAGAAAGGGAGGTTTAGGTTGGACATTAGGAAAAACTTCTTAATTGTCAGGATGGTTAAGAACCAGAATAAATTGCCTAGGGAGGTTGTGGAATCTCCATCATTAGAGATTTTTAAGAGCAGGTTAGACAAATACCTGTCAGGAATGGGCTAGATATAACCTAGTCCTGCCATGAGTGCAGGGGACTGGACTAGATGACCTCTCGAGATCCCTACCAGACTTATGATTTCATGATTCAAATTTATCCTAACAACTTCCTTTGGCTGCCTCACCTGTGAGAAGTAAAAGTGAGGAGGATGTATTTTAAAAAGTAACAGAGCCATCAAGACATGCCTTACTGAGTTATCAGCTTCCTCTTTCCACTTGTCTAGGATCCTCACTTCTTGTGTCACACTGAATGTCGTTTGCACACTCCCCTGAGCAAGGACCACGGCTTTTCATATTTTGTGACGGATCTAGCACATTTTACAAATAATTTATAGTAAAAAGAAAGGAGAGAGAAAGTGTTTGTATCTTTTATCTTTTAAATAAGGCCCAGTAACCATTTATCTATAAACATGACATTTATATAATATGTAAATTATGATTCCATTGTTTTTGGTTTAAATAATTTCTGAAACTATTAGGGGTGCATGTTATGTTCCCACCAAATAAATCCTCCAGAAGGAATCTGGCTTCACTCATAAACTGCAGTTCTCTTCTCTCTGGTATGGAAAGCTGTGCTGTTCAAGTGCAAATATTACATTTAGGAAGGAAAAATCAAACGAACAACTACAAAATGGGAAAAAACTAGCTAAGCAGCAGTACAGCTGAAAAGAATCTGGGGATTGTAGTGGATCACAAATTGAATATGAGTCAAGAATGTGATGGAGCTGTATAAAACACTAATATAATTCTGGGGTATATTAACAGAAATGTTATATATAAGACACGGGAGGTAACTGTCCCGCTCTATTCGGCACTGGTAAGGCCTCATACTGATCCAGATCCTGTTCTGGATGTCACACTTTAACAAAGATGTGGAACAATTGAAGACAGTCCAAAGGAGAGCAACAAAAATGATACAAGGTTTAGAAAAACTGACCTGGGAGGAAAGGTTAAAAAAAAACTAAACCCTTGGCATGGTTAGTCTTGAGAAAAGATGACTGGGGGTGGGGGTGGGGGAGCTGATAAAAATATTCAAATATTTTAAGGGCTGTTATAAAGAGGACTGTGATCAATAGTTCTCCATGTCCAGTAACGGCAAGACAAGAAGTAATAGGTTTAATCTGCAGCAAGGGAAATTGAGATTAGATATTAGGGAAAAATTTCTAACTATAAAGGTAATTTAAGCTCTGGAATACTAGAATAGACTTCCAAGGGAGGTTGCTAAGAACAGGCTGGACAAAACTTGTCAGGGATGGTCTAGGTTTTCTTGGCTCTGTCTCTGTGGAGAGGGTGGACTACATGACTTCCCGAGGTCCTTTCAGCCCTACATTTCTATGATTCTGTGAAATCATCACCCAAACTAGAGCCTCACTTCAGATAAGAAGTAAAAGTGTGTGTGTATGTTTATCTGACAACTCACTCACAAAGTCTGTGTGCATGTTTTTCTGACACAGAAGATTCAAGTCTTGATTCTGCAATCGGATCCAGTATATGTGCCTCTGGAGTCCTATTGAAGTCAACTGGGGACACAGATCTGAGTCGAACAGATTGCAAGGACCTTGGATTGTATTTCACCAACTAGAATTAGCCAGATATCCTTCCACTGAACAAGGGGACAGGAGAGGATTAAAAACTGGGCACAACAGTTTGAGAGAAAGAAAGATATAGTTGCCCTCATCAATAACTCTAATCATAACCAGTGATGGATGTGCAGTGCCCCAAAAGATTTGTAGTTTCAGTTCTGATAAATCCAGATATATATTTTATTTGAATTATCTAAGCCATTAGAATCTGGCTCTTTCTCCAGTGACCCTCCCTTTGATCTCTGGACTCTTCAGTTTTCCTTATGGCAACAACAGCCCTACTAGAGCAACATTTAGCAATCGTCCTCCCAAGGAAGTATTCAGCTCCATGCTCTTTACTCTTTACTACATCTGCAGCACTCTTTGGGAAGGGACTATGTGAGGCAGCAGTGATATTGGGCCTACTGATGTGCCTTTTGAGTTTGTTTTCTGGGACTTTTCCCAAAAAGCAGCCCCAGAGAACATACAGTATGAGAACCCCATGCTGCATGAGCGTGGATGTTCAGCAGGTGTGCTGCACTCTCAGATGTCACTAGGAGCCTGTGCATCCCCAGAATGCAGGGCAAGCCACCCTCAGCAATCAAGCTACAGGAACAACAAAAGAACAGAGACTGCTTCTTATAATACATTTGTAGTGTCCTGAACAATGAGGCCTGGACCCCAATTTGGGGCCTTTGAGTACATCTTAAATCATCTTCAAAAGGAGAGCTGTAAAGGGACAGATGCAAAAATTAATCAAAATTGCTTGATCACAAAAGTTTGGTTCACTTTGGTTCAAGGACTTTATCGAGTCAATTTGTCTGTCCCTCATATTTAATCCTCTCATACAACAGGCTGAGCCCTTGAGTCAATTCCCTAACCCAGCCTCTGCTGGACAGGAAAAAAACAAAACTATATGTGGCAGTGTATGTTTCAGCCAAACTACTTTTGTCAACATCAAACAAAAGATGTTGCAGGCCTTATTGAAACAAAAGCTCTAATTCAGGTTACTCTGTTTTTCACAGTTTTAAGCCTGCCTAGAGTTTTTTTAATCATATTCTTAAAGGTCGAGTGTTTCTGCAAAAATGTTGTTAAGCTCCTTAAACATGTTCCTCATGAAAAGCTCGGACTTTCATAAGATTAACCTTTTTGGAAATTTACAGATAGGAAAAGAACCAAAAGGAACTAGTCACAAATGATCTTTAGGTTCCTAATTTGGTATTATTTTATGGTCTAGTAAATATCAAGTAGTCCACTTTAGGATTTTGCTTTCCAGTACTAAATGGTAAAAATGTTAATCATCTTGAAATCCGCAAATTACAAAAATCTCCTCATTGATACACTACTGGGAACTGCTAAACAAAAAGACACAATGGTTGCAAGTTCATTTTAAAAATAGGAATGTTATATTTATTTTTTAAAAGGTAGTTTTATGTAAAGACAAAGTTAGAGGCTAAATTTCTACTAAGGAAACAAAATAAACAAATTATTCCATCCTAGGACTGCTGTTGTCCAAGGGCTGAACTGGAAAAGAGTGAAACTGTTCCAAACTCAGCCCACAGGAAAAGCTCAACCCACTTGAGATGCCAGAATATGATGTTGCTCACAGAAGATTATGCAGATGTTCAGTAAATCAATATGCGTATTCCGTAGGGCTCCTTATACTCCGCTTCCTCTTGGTGGGGCTTGGACAGCAAGCTGCTTTTCTGGGCTTCGCTCCTTCTTGATGGAGGAAGAATAAACATGTGGATGTACTCTATCGAGTGCTACCAGAGGCTTATTAAGATTGTGTGGGGCCCTAGGCCAGAGCAAGTGGGGAAGCCCCTTACACCCCTTCCATGTGCAGTCCCACCCCCGTTCCACCTCTTCCACCTGTGGCCTCACCCATGGCCCCACCCCTTTCTGGCCATTCCCCCCATGGCCCTGCCCCATTCCACCCACAGTCTGCCCCATTCCATCTCCCCCTCATTGTGGCCCCATAACCTGTTTGGTCCTTTCTGCCTCCTCCACTGTGGCCCCCAAACCAGAGAAGCTCTGTCCCTACCCCTGCGCCATAGCCCTGAGGCCACAGTGGGGAGTGAGAGCTCCCCCAGCCCTGAGGCTGCAGCAGGGAGCTAGAGCTCCGCCAGTCCCGGGGCTGCAGCCAGGGTCTAGGTGCTGAGGCTTCTCCTGCCCTACACACCCAGCTCTCCTGCTGGGGAGTGTGGTCGGGGCGTGGGGCTTGCTCTGCCCCACCCATGCAGTGCTCCTGCTGGGGAGCAGGGTCAGGGCGTGGGGCTTGCTCTGCCCCACCCATGCAGTGCTTCTGCTGGGGAGTAGGGTTGGGGGTCTGGGGGTGGGGAGGGGGAGCTTTCCCTGTCCTGCCTGCCTGGCACTCCTGCCAGGGAAAGGGGTCGGGGTGCAGGGGAACCCATTTTTCCAGGGTCTCCCAACTGGCCAAGCCCCCTGGGCATTGGCCCTGTTAGTTCAGTGGCTAATCCGCCACTATGCTATCTACTTGGGGTATCAAAATGAGACATCATTCGCAGGAAATTGTGCAGATCATCATAACATGATCTTCCTCCTTACTTCAGTGCTCTGATCAGCAAAGAAATAGTTAACAATGTGGCCATTTAAATCATCATCCCTGGGCATCTGCAGTTCACTGTTCTCAGAGCTACTGTTTCAGGCTGTCTGCCCCTGAAACCTCTCCTTGGTTTATACTGAATTCATGTCTTCCCCATTATCCCCTCAACCCTGGGCATGGACTGGAGGCTTAGTTCTTATTTTAAATGAAAGCTTAGATTCTGCAGCACTAGACAGCAGCTTAAAAGAGGTATGTTCATACCACGTACTGTTCCAATTCAAACCTTGTTGCTATCTTTGGGACACTTATTAACATTTATGAAACAAAATGTATGTCAGCTTTGGAGATCTGTATGAAGAGTATATATATAAATAAATATAAAATACACATTTCTGCACCTCTGGGGTGGGGAGATGGGTGTCAACAGGTGGCCCATTCCCAGAATATCCTGCCTTCTGTAGCTGCTTCTGTAGATAAAAATCTGCAGGAGGGAGAGGTCGATTATCTCCCACATGGACTGTTCCGACATAAGCTACCATTACTCTACTAGCTGCAGGCCTGTGGAATGTAAAAGAACTGATGGATGACCTGAAGACCTCCATTTTGCTGAAATTTTCCTCAGGTGAAGACACTGGGCCCAGGCTGGTTTTGAAGAGTGCTTCTAGATGAAAGAGACCTCAGACAGAGTTGGGAGGCTTTCTGCACTTTCTCTAAGAATCTGTGATATTCAATTAATTGGACAGTTTGGCTCAAATTTTGCCATGATATTCTATTAACTGGACAGTTTGGCTCAAAATGTGCCATCAAGACAGGTACTTGCTGAAAAGCAGCTTCCTCCCAGTTCAGATGTACAGGCTGAGGTGTGGGGTAGCTCCTGTCACTGAGAGTTGAGCATAGGATTTGGGCCCTTTGAAGATGCTGTTGGGATTTAACTAGTTCTTACTTCCAGGCTAATGGAGTCCCCCAATTCCTGCTTCTGGTATTCCTGTAAAAACCCTTTCTTTTTATCAGATGGAGAACAAGGTGGAGAGAGAGGGAGAAAACTGAAGAAAGCCTATCTGAAAAGGCCTAAGGCTGAGGTCTGCCTCTGAGGGTAAAGGGACAAGACTGGGGGGAAATATGGCTGCAGTTTGAAAAGGTCTGCCACGAGACGGCAATTTAAAGTGGGCTGTTCAGGGAGGGGGAAGTTACAAGAGGAACATCTTGTTCTGACTCAGAGTTGAAAAAGGTGCAAAAACCCATCAGTTTTTGAAGTCTGAGATAGTCTGAGACAGACCAGTCTTCGCTTACAGATAGCCCCCCAACCTGAAACAAATACTCACCAGCAACCGCACACCACACAACAAAAACACTAACCCAGGTACCTATCCTTGTAACAAAGCCCGATGCCAACTCTGTCCACATATCCATTCAACTGACACCATCATAGGGCCTAATCACATCAGCCACACCATCAGAGGCTCATTCACCTGCACATCTACCAGTGTGATATATGCCATCATGTGCCAGCAATGCCTCTCTGCTACGTACACTGGCCAACCAGACAGTCTCTAGGCAAAAGAATAAATGGACACAAATCTGACACCAGGAATCATAACATTCAAAAACCAGTAGGAGAACACTTCAATTTCCCTGGCCTTTCTATTAAAAACTTGAAGGTGTCAATTTTAAAACAGAAAAATTTCCAAAACAGACTCCAACGAGAAGCTGAGGAGCTGGAATTAATTTGCAAATTGGACACTATCAACCAAGGCTTAAACAGCGACTGTGAATGGCTTTGTCATTACACTAATTCAATGCATTTCTCTAGTTAAGTTTCTTTTACAGGTTTTATCAACTGTCAGGGACTTAAAAATCCACTTAAGAAATCCACTTAATTTTCACTACAAAAGGATTTTTTTCTCCTGCTGATAATAGCCCATCCAAATTAAACAGCCTCTTAGAATTGGTATGGTAATTTACAACTTTTTTTGCTTTCCGTGTATACAAATACCTCTTACTTCTGTGTGTTCCATTCTATGCATCCGATGAAGTGGATTATAGCCCATGAAAGCTTATGTTGAAATAAACTGGTTAGTCTCTAAGGTGCCACAAGTACTCCTCCTTTTATTTGAGGTAGTAGTGGATTCCCATAAAGGAGAACACGTAAAATACTCTAGAGCACCGAAGGCAGTAATGTGTGGGCAGTACGTTTCTGCTATGCACACAATGATTTGCTAATTGCATTTGCTTCTCCCTAAAATGGGCCAAATCCACAGCTGGTGTAAATCAACATTGATATCAATGCAGCTATGACAATATTCATTGACTGAGGGTCTGATCCGTACGCGTGGACTGCTAAGAGCCAGGATTCAAACATACATTCGTGCTGCCTTTTTGGCATGAGTATGTGCCCATTTGGGGTCACACGTACAAGAAGCCAATCAAACATCCTAGAAACTTGCTTCTATCCAGCACTCAACACAGTGGTAAAACTGCTACCTGAGAGAAATTTTTTTTAGTTATCTGTGTTATGGTGGATCAAGTTGGTTTTTGAAAGCTACTAGGCTGTGTGCCAGCCTGAGGTGAAGTGACTCGACATTTTCACTGTTACGTATCTTAAAATCAAATCTCTTCTGGGTCAGACATCCCACTCTCCCCAGGGATAGCTTCCCAGGAAGGAAGAGTCACTACCTCCCGTTCATACAAACCATATGACTACCTCTGCCCTGGAACCTGCTTTGAAACAAGTGTCGCTGTTCTCGATGAGAATGCTTTGAGGAGGCAGGGCGCACAGTATGGCTGAGCGGTTGTAGCACTGCTGAATAGCTGCATTAGACCCCTCTGTTTTCTTATGTAATTAGAAAACAGCTGTGAAGGAACCGTCAATTGTTTTTTGGCAGTAACGGTCCATTTTTCACCCACAGAAATGATTAATCAGACCCTGAAATCTTATAATATCTGCTGATAGTGCTGATAGAGCAGAAGCCATGCTCATGATTTTAAACCTCACTTACTTCATTTTTGACTGGCTGAATTTTTCCCATGTCCCCTGGGATCCTACAGTGTGTTTGAATTTCCATATTCAGTTTGCTGGTCATAGGTCCCTGGAGAAAAAGGGCTTAAAGGTGGCAAATACATAATCCTACTGGAAAGGGAAAAGCAGAGTCGGTTGTTGGAATGTGAAAACAGTACAGCCACAGGTAGTGCCCTTTATCCATGGATCCTCTTTGGCATCAAAGTGGTGATGGGACCAGCACTGGTGGCAATAATGTACTTATTTTTTTAAAAATTAAATAGTGAGCTGTAATCCTCATGCAGGGGAGAGGAAAAGAGGGGAATTGAAGAAACTAGTAAACCCCCACTCCCATATCAATTCTCACATCTCACCAAAATGTGTGTAAGATTGGCACTAAGGAACAGTACTGTAGGTCTGGATGCTGCTAATTTCCACCTCCACAGGAACTAAATTTAGTCGACTAACTGTCTATTAATGCAGCAGATATATTATGTTATTAGAATAATGCTAGTCCTGTTCTCATTTCTGCTTCTTTCAATAAAAATATGTCAAAGTATTATAAGACTATCAAGCTTCAGAATGTGAATTGGGATGCTTTCCTAGACGGCACGAGTATTACTGACTAAACAATTAAAACAACTCTAAAAATATCCAGGGCCAGATTTTCAACTGAGGTTCAAAATAAATGTCTGTGTCAATTGTGACAGAATATGCCACCATATGCATGTGGAAAATGGGTAACTGCTAAGAACATATTTTTGCACTTGTTTCAGTGATTGTTTACATGCACAAATGCAAACTAGTTGGCGCAATATATGAGTGCAAATTTTGCAATTGCAATTTTAGACTCAACATCTGTAAATGTGGCCCTTTGGCCTCCTTGCTCTTAATTGTTCAGGCCTGGAAAGTTGTTCTCTGTCTTCCAAATTAAGCACATTGGCTTGATACACTTTAATCTTAACAGAGCTTGCCTTGGACAAAAACACTATCCAAAAAGAGATTAACATTTAACCTGGCAATCTGATCCCATATGGCACCTGGAAGAGTGGGAGAAATGAGAGTTTGGTATTAAAAAAATTACTCATAAAATGGCTGCCTAAACCAGGATCAAAATAGCTCATCAGCATTCAGCATGAAAAAACAAAAATACATGAACAAGAGAAGTTAAAAAGGTGAGCAGAGATAAGAAACCCAATGTTGTTCCTTAAATGATCACGAGAGAGATAACAATGATATGATCTACACATAAACACCACCTTCCAGAGTATTGGGTCTATATTAGTTAGAATTATGGTGCCATACACTACACTCTTCCATTTATTGCATAAGGCATTAGTGGAGGAAGGCAACGTGAGGTGTGACCTAATATTGGTCAAGTTCTGTGCTCAGATACATGGTGGCTTCCACTGACTTCAATGAGAGCTTTATGTGTGCATCAAAAAGCAAAATTTGGCCCCATATTTATAGCTACACATACCACTAAAGAGAAGTAGGGTGGCCTTATCGTTCAATCACAAGGCTGAGTATCAGGAGATGTGGGGAGTGATATTGCCTCTGCCACAGACTTCTTGTGAGACCTTAGGCAAGTCATTTAAATCTCTCTCTGCTTTGGGTTCCCAATTTGTTATTTGTCTACATAGCATCAAAAGTGTGCTACGTTTTTTGCACATATAATATAAGGTATTTCTCTGCCCCAAAGACTTTACAATCTAAAAGGAACAGGCAAAGAGAGAAACACAGGATGTAATCAAAGGAGCTCACAGATGTATTGGGTAGATATCTTGTTAATTCGATGATGTTTTCCCTTTGTGCCTCCCCTTTTCTCATCAAGTTCAGCTGCTCTTCATTACCTCACCTTTGAAAATGTTCTTGTGCTACACCTTCCCTTCACTTGGCCCTGGGTATCTCTGGACCTGATCCTACTAGGTTCTGAACAGCCTCATCTCCCAGGGAAGTCACTGGAACATGAGGGTACTCAAACCTTGCAAGAGAAAGCCCATTAGCTCTCTTGCTGGAACACCTTTTAATACATTCTCTTAGACTGCTCACAAGAGCAACAAGGTCCTTAGAATCTTTGCAGGCATTATGGAAATGTGAATCAACTCAGCTGCTGGCCAGCCTGGATCTTTCACCTTCTTTGTGGTGTCAATCTGACCCATGGGATTCATAACTAAACCAAAACAGGCAGTTTCATTTGGTTGTAGGTTTTAAGCAAACTTACCACAGTGACTCTTTCAGTAACCCAGACACAGAGACAGAGCATGAATTAAATAAAAGGAAGGAATTGAAACAACCAGGTAGCAGACAGCTTGTTGCAATATGAAATGAGAGGCAACTAATGTTTCCAAAGGGAGATTACACAAAATGCATTTCCACAGAATTATTCTTTCTTTCTTACTTTCTGGGAAGAAGGCTACTGTATTTGGTGTAAAAGCTGTGGCTAGTGTGCCCAGCTCCTCTCCTTTGTGTCACAGTTCAGCATACCAATTTGTGTCAGAAGTATGAAATGAAAAATGGCAGACCAGTGCACAAAGCTAATAGAGCCATGCCTTAGCTGTATGCTTATACACACACACACCACACACAATGTTCAGCTCATACAGTGCTAGAAAATACCACCAAGGCTAAGAGTTCCAAAATAAGAAACCCAAATTAGAAAAATCTCTCTTTCAAGTAGATCCTGAAAACACCTGCAGCAATGAAGCACAGGGCTTACTGACTCACTGAAGACGATGCTAGTAAGCATTCCCTTTACTGCAACCGGTTCTGTCCAGGCAGAGCCCATTGGGGCGCTATATGAGTGCAGGGAAGTGCCCACAAAGAGCCAGTTGGAGTTTTGGGTCCTAAAGTAGAAAATGACTGCAGAATCTGGCACCTATTTGTTTCTCTTTCTTTCTCTCTCCCATTCCCTTCCCCTCACTCAGAGGCACCCACCCCACTACAAAATGTTCCTAGTCTCTCCAAGCCATTCAAAATGCAGGAAAACTTTCACTTTTAACTGCTTCTCTAAAGCCACCCACCTGCTGAGGAAAATACAACCTAGCAGTTTTAATGTTGTATGAGGGACAATTGGGGAAGAGGGGACAGAAACCCCCCTTTTTTAAGCATATACTTTAAAAATAGTAGTGAAATCCTTGAGACATTCTTTAAAAATAAATACAGCCGAAGCACCCCTGGAATAGGCCTTGGGAAAGATCTCTTCCTGCAGCATTAGGGAATGTCCACACTGTCATTAGACAGCTGTGGCTGGCCCATGCCAGCTGACACAGGCTTGTGGCGCTCGAGCTAGGGAGGTGTTTAAGCACAGTGTAGATGTTCCAGCTTGGGCAGCCCAAGCTCTGGGACCAGAGGTGGATTTACAGTAAAACACAGGGTGTCCTGGCATGGGGCCCCCCAACAACAGGGGGCCCCAGGGCTGGGCAGCTGTGCGGGCATAAGCTTTGTCCTGCCAGCTCCTGGGGGTCCTGCTGGCTCCTGCTGCAGGCTCCACACCCACTGGCAGCCAAGCTCTCCCCTATGCCAAGCATGCCATGTTCCTGCCTCTCCCCTCTCCAGATGCCAAACTGCTGTTTGCCAGCATTCAAGTTGATCCAGGAGGGAGGGGGAGGAGTGGGGCCACAGTGCACTCGGGGGAGGAGGCAAGAAGAGGTGAGGGGCTTTGGGGAAGGGGGTGGAATTGGGGTAGAGCGGAGCAAAGGCAGGGCCCCCATACTTCCCCTACACATAGACCCCCCTATCCCATCGCTGTGAGCCACTCAGGGCAGAGGGCCGGGGTGCAGCAGGGCACTGGGAGCACGCCCACAAGATATGAGAGAATGTTCTTTTTCTTGGCTAGGTCCCAAGGAGGGACCTGAAAAACAAAGCTGAGCACAGGGCCCCATTAACTGAAAATCAGCCATTCTCTAGGAACCTCCCTGCTAATAGGGTTCTAGAGCACAGGGCCCCGTCCGAGCCCAAACATCTACACTTCGATTAAACAGTCCCACCACCCCAGCCCCATGAGTCCAAGTCAGTTGGCACAGGCCAGCGGTGCGTTTTTAAATCGTAGTGTAGCCATACCCTTAGTGTCACAGTTATAGGGTAAGCTGCGCTTTAGATCCCGCCAGCCCATCTTGAGCACATCCCTCAAGTCATAGGCTTGGCTTCCTGACCTCACTCAAAGGGTAGAGACCCAGGTACAGCCACTCTTCAATTGGATCTCTGGGCTTCAGCCCACTTTTTCCCAACTGTGTTAACAGGCCCCAATGTATTTGCCACCTTTAAGCCCCTTTTCTCCAAGGACCTATGACCAGCAAACTGATTAAAGGGACTTAAAAAACAGGTTCTTCTTAAAGCATTTTTTGTTTACTCAAAGGTACAAAGCACGCAGAGGGACGAATAAAACAAAAAAGATCTAGGCACATCTTTCCCCTTACCTAACCTTAATCTTTCCTTACAAGCTGGGTAAATTCCATTAATTCCAGTTACCTCTATCTCTCAGCTGGGAGAAGCCGACTGTGCTGATGCGGAAGGCTCTCTGTCTCTCTCTGTTATAGGCTGCCCTCCAGCTGCCGCTGACAATCCACTCCATTCCCCCCCTTTCTGCCTACGCTAATATTTTTATGGTTTTAGTATCCCCTTTTATTCTACATTTGGCTTGGGAAGAATAAACTTTGCCACCCTAATTGGAACCAGGCCAACGGGTATTCCCCAATTAATAGCTTCATCATTGTTTTCCCAGAGGACCCTTGGTATTCTCTGAACTGTCCCTTATCATTGTCTTTGTTTCCTTTCCTGCTGCCCCACCCCTTCGCTACAGCCTCCTTTGATTTAACTCCTTGTAGTCAGCCAGGATAATAAAAAATAGTTACTGTGAGGTGCACCTAATACTCAGAAAAATAATAGTCCTAACTCCCTCATTCTCCACACTGAGGTAAGCCAGGAGTTCCCTATTTTAAAAATGTGAGCGGGGTGGAATCTTTTCCTGAAAATGGCATTTTGTTTGCACAGAATAAAAAGCATTTCCCACTATTAGTGTATGATTGGGATCACTGGCAGAGCAGAGACCACTTCCCTATCAGCCTTTGGAACAGAGTCATTTATTGGCAGCTTAAAGAGCAAAATTGGCAGGCACAATGTAAACAGAAGTAACTATATCAATAATCCTTTACTAAACCTATCTCAAAAATGTCTTCTAGATTATAATCTTCTCTCAGCAGCAGGATGGGGATGGGGTGTAGGGAGGATGCTCTTTCTTGTGTCAGAGTTTGGCTACAATAAATGCTTAAGGAAGATAACTTGCCTTTTTGACTACTATAATATCTTCTTAGCTGTCTTTTATTTAGTTATTTGTAATATTTCCCCCCTTGATTTGTAGTATTTAAAAGGCATGCAAATGAAGACCAATCTTATGTATATGCACTACCATGTCTCCTGCAACAGACACAACGAATGAAGTACCCTTGTTTCAGCTCAATAATCTCGTTTAAATTACCCAGTTTTTGGATATGAGAAACCAGAGCTCCTGATACTGATCTAACACAGACCAGTGTATATTTGGAATAGCTTCACTGAACTCAATGGAGTTACAGGGGTGCAAAGTAGATCAGGTCACAGTCCGTTTAGGCGCTTGATCCTATATAAGGATTCTAGCCCCAGTAAAATACAGCACTTGGGCACATGCTCAATTTTAAGCACTAGTAGTCCCGCTGTCTTTGGCTGGTTAAACTGGGGATATAACTGCCGCAGCCTTGCATTCTTGAGGGAGCACAAAGCATCCAAAGCATATCAGAGAATCTAGACCAAAATTGAAAGTCATATTTTCTAGAAAGGCTAAAATTCTCCTTGCATTTCTCATCTGCCAGTGCCTTTATGATTAACCTTTCAGTACTGTTCAGAACACTACTTAATAGTAAAAGCACAGACTGGAGACTGGAAAGGGGGTGAGTAAGACTTATGTCATCAAATCCAGCTAAAGATGGAGTTAATGGATGGAGCTCGCCAATCTCAGCTCATATTTGTTACCGAGGCTGCTCAAAGTGAATATATGCTCTAAATGTAGACGGACAGTGTCACATACATGACAGCTATAAATGCAGGGTCAACAGTTGACCTGAAATATTTTTCTTAATCAGTTGTGATGGATTCCTAGATTGTTGAAAGTTTTAGGTAACATTTTGTTGTTATGAATTTCCTGGCATAAAAACACCAAGGCCGTCAGTTAGAGCTGATACCGTTGAAGGAGTTTATAGAACCTTGAACTCTTCTTGTTTACAGAAACAATGTTAGCATAAGCCATTCATGGGATGCCAAGACACTGCAGGACTGCTAAGTTTTGCCATCAAATGATATGTATTTCTTTACTTTAGCTAGTTAGAAATAACAACTCAGTCCAATCCAAAGCACACTGCAGTCACTGCAGGTATTATCACTCACTTTCAAATTAGACCCATAGTGCCCTTTTCATCTTGAAGGATCCCAAAGCACTTTGCAAATTTATAAACCAATGAAGTTCAGCTACTTCTGGAGTGTTCATTTTAAAATCATATTTGAAAGATGATGCTTCCAGCAGTATTGCGATGACTAGTTCTATGCTGAGCAATTCATTTAATACTGGCTTCTACTAAAGGACCAATGTCTCTTCCTACAGTACTTCAGTTTTTCTTGGTGAGCTCCCACCCTAATTTTGATCAGGCCCATGCTGTACTAGTGTAAATATAAGGTCATAATTGAGGTAATAAGGTTACAGAATCCACTCTGGGGAGCTGGTTCGCTTGAATTAACTAATATTAAATAAGTTATAAAATGCAAAGTGTCCTGATTCTTCACTGGCTAGTCTAGTATTTACATCTATGCTCAGTGGGTGTAAAATGCTACCACTGTGATTTGGCAGCATCTTACTCCTACTTCACAATCGTGCGGGGAGGTGGGGGGAATGAGTATGCCAAGCAGTAATTAATGAAGTCCTGTATCTCCACTTCCACAATAAAACCTTTCCATTGTTTTGTGATGTGGCTGTAAAAATGTACACCAAAAATGTCTGAATTATGGTAGTTCTGATCTAAATCAAGGGAGGATTTTTTAACAACTATATTAAATGTAAATCTCCTTTTTTTGCCCCCAGTTACATAAATGCAAACATTTCAATATCAATGTTAAAAACTATGTTTTTTGGAAAAAAATCTAATTCAGAATATGTTTTTGTCTTTGCTAGAATTTTGGTTAAAATAGCAAAGGGACACTGTCAATTTTATTTAGTTTTAATGTGTTTTTTTAAATGTTTCCTATTATTTGTAATACACTTAAGAATCTTGTTTGTCCTACTAGTTTTGTTCCTTTATTCTGATAACTTTATTTTTCTTCTGCTTTTGTGTTTCTCACAAAGATTAAACCTTTTTATCAACCTCCTAGCTTCTGCAGCAGCCTCATAAATTCATTCTGTACAGCTCTAATAAGAATGTTTGCTAGTTAACAATGCTTTATAGCCAGCAGGGGGAGCTCATATATAGTTTTTTGTTGGCCTTGCACAAATTGTCTTTTTAAAAATTTCCACTATCAGGGATGGAGTGGATACACAATAAAGTCAGAAAGATTTTCCACAAGTATAATTAAGATTCAATTTTGAAGTCTAAACTATATGATGGCTTCCTCTGTAGTTTTAAAAATGGCTATTGCTGATATAAAATTACTTTACCAAGAAATTCCATAACTATTAATATTTCTTGCTTTATAGATATTTACTTGACACATAATAATGGAATGAGGTTTTCTATACCATAGGCTTTTTATAGATTTTATAGGTTTTCTGTAACATAGGTTTTTATAAGTATATGCTGTGAGTGGTATCTGTACACTTTTATTTATTGGCTTTTGTCTTTGTGTCATAGGCTTAACTTTTACTTTCTTTCAGATGTCTAAACATTTTCTTTAACCACAAAATCAGACTAAGATCAACAGAGACATTTCTGGTATCTTGGGAAAATATATTTCTGTTAAGAAAGAAAAAGACAGAAAGACAAACCTGCCTACCTACCTATAGGGCAAGGTTATGACTCATCTTGAGCAAAGTTAAGAAAGCCCAAGTTAGCCTTACTGTGTATTATACTTACACACCCTTGTGCATGTTGGTTTATGTCACACACAGACGCGCACACACACGCACACATGGGATGAATGCTTCACTGATGCCTAATGTACAAACCCAGATACAATGTTGACCAATGTGGCCTATTCCTCTAAGAAATGCTGACAATTCACGAAATGTTTGAAGAATATTGTTGTGTTCTCCCACCAATCAGAGGCTGTACTGGAGAGCAAAAGTGAAGAGTTTCAAGGACAGTCCCATATTTGATTTTTACAACTGGCCCTTTTTTGGACACGTCCCTAACATTGTTTAAATACTGCTTGTCCCATTTAATGCAAAGCAGGGGCAAGCCCAGTGCAATTACTGGGGGAGAGAAAAAGGAAGAAAAAAATACGGATATTCTAAATAACAATGGCTGAAGCAAGAAGCAGAGAACAGTAGATGCCCAGATGGTGCCTATTGTGATGGGTGCATTAGAAATACCATTGATTAGATAAAGAGACAGAAACTGGTCAAGCTTTGCCAGTGAGGAAGGGAGAACCAGCCAGGCCCCCTCTTTGTGTATCCTCAGATGAAATGGAAGAACTCAAAGGAAAATGTGTATTTTAATAAATTGGCTATGTCTACTGCTCCAACACTGGCTTCAAAACAACAAACACAAAAAGCAAGAGAAAACACCATAACCTTTTCAATATTCTTCATTAGACTCCACTGTCTGTGACCCCCAGAGTAAACTGCATCATCAAATCAATGGCACCAAAGCCGGCTCTAATTTATGAAAGGCCTCACCATGGAGTCTTCCTATACTAGTTATTTAAGCAATGAAAAGTCTTACCTATAGACCCTTAAGTAATTACACACTGAGCAGACTCATGCAGTGCAGATTTTCAGCTAAGGGAGGTCACTATAGAAACAAAAGCCTTTTACAGCTGAAAACAGGCATGTACTAGAGGGTTGGGTTTTTACAGCACTGTGTTATAAGCTGAATTCTGATTCTCTGCACAACATCAGAGTAAAGGGACTTTCCAAGGAGTAACTATGAAGGGGCAGAAGGGACAAAATCATCCCCACCCAACACCAAGGGAGAAAACAGGCAGTTGCACAGCTGTCCACAGGAGTAGTGCCTGAAGCCTTCTGAGTCAGGGGATCTATACTGTGTGGTAATTCCCCCCCCCATTCTGTCCCCAGCGTCTTTGCGGAGTAGAGAGCCATCACTGAGCACTGTGTTCTGGGTTTGCAAAGTCTGCTGCAAGGTCATTTTACAAAGTGGCCCCAATAGGCAGCAGAAATTGCCATTTGTGCCACAATTTGGGGAAATGAGACAAACCTGGTTTCTTCGTGCCAACACAAAGAAATGGTTCCTTCCACTGTGTAGCATCATAAAATTCCAACAGAAACGCCATCTTCTTGGCAAATGTGAAATAGTAGAGATAACCTTTTTTCCTTGTCTTTCTACTCATTTAGAAGATCCCAAAATGACATTCTAACCAGGCAAATGAAACTGTCCCCATCCTTTCATAAAAAGAGAGCAGGAAAAAGGTTATCATTTCATCTCCTTAAATCTTATTTGGACTTTTTCGTAGCAATGGGCAAGCTGATTCAGATCAAGTCAGAATTTTTGTTCATATTCAAAAGAAATTCTAAACTTTTGCTGAGGTTTGAACCAGTTTAACACTTTTTACCCCTTTATTTCTGAGCATCTCTGCATTTCCTGGCTCCTGTCAGAAATATTAAAAGTGCACCCAAAACAAACAAAAACACTCACACTCAACAAAACCAAACAAACCAAACTACAGTCCTTTTCCTCAGCAGATCAGCAGCCTAGCATCTCACTTTGAGAGTGATTCTTCACACCAAACATCCAAAACTTTGGTTCACCAGGCCCAGTGTTTGAGCTCTTCATTTGTTTCAATTCATTACTAATGTATACTAATTTATAAGTTATATACAGCTATTTTTTCTATAAAAAGTTATACATTAAATAACTAGTATAATTATAGATCCAATTTAAAGATACAAAAGTATCACTACAACAGTATGGCTGAGATTTTAAATGCACACAAATCAGGGGACAACAAGCCTATGCATCCCATGGCAAGAGTCTTGGACCCATTTGCATAAACAGTGTTCTGTAATATTATAGTTCTTAATGGTTATATGCTGGAAAATAAATATGAGATGTGGGCCATTAAGGTGGAAATCAGCATTGTTCCATTGACTTCAGCGGTGTTACACCAATTTACATGGCATGATGATCTGGTCCAGGGATCGGCAACCTTGGCACGCAGCCCCCCAGGATAAGCACTCTTGGAGGGCCCAGCCGGTTTGTTTACCTGCCACGTCCGCACGTTTGGCCGATTGCAGCTCCCACTGGCCGCAGTTTGCTGCTCCAGTCCAATGGGGGCTGCGGGAAGTAGTGCAATGGACCGGAGTGGCAAACCACTGCCAGCAGGAGCCGCGGTCAGCCGAACCTGCAGACGCGAAAGGTAAACAAACCTGCTGGGCCCGCCAAGGGTGCTTACCCTGAGGGGCCATGTGCCATGGTTGCCAATCCATGACCTAAATAATATTCTTTAGTGTAGTTCTTTGTATGTAGTTTCTTAGGCATTTTTTAAAGGAGAAAAGGTAAAAACAAATTATATTACAGTATGTACAAACACAAGTTCCCTCTCATGCAGCCTCAGCACGGTTTGAATGCTGAATTTTCAGCACTGATGGCTACTTTTTGAGCTACAAGAAGTAACTATAGTAGGCGCTCCAAGAGGAGGCTGCTATTTAGAGGTCGGCTTAGGGGAATTCATTATTAATATTTTTCAAATCACACTGATCACCTTTATTTATTCCTCTCATTTGTATAATCTTCATCATAAGTAAGGTTTGTGAACCTATCTGTACTCCTCACACTATGTGCTGTGACAAAGCTCCAAGTCTGTACTTGTGGGTCCTGCGCTTCCTGGCAG
>ML677349.1:9319502-9661024 GCA_007922305.1 Dermatemys mawii
CTGCCTTCCAGCACTCTCCTATATCCTTCTGGTCTGACTCCGTCACAGTGGGTATTACCCCGTGAAACCTTATGCTCTAATACTTTAGTTAGTCTTTAAGGTGCCACAGGACTCTCTGTCACTTTTGTTTTTTCTTGTTCATCTCCTTGCTCTTTCTGCTCATCTACAGCCACTTCTTTGTACCCTCACATAATCTCAGTCTATGCTCTTATGCTGGCACTCATCACATAATACATAAGCACCTCTGTTGGCACAAGAGCCACCAACCTTCCCAAACTTCTTTGCCTTCACTTCCGATTTCTTTTAATATGGCAAGATCTTTGCTTCCTTGCTTTATATTGCTCTTAATATTGCTCTTCCTCTGTGACTGTTTACTTGTGACTTGTTAACTCTGTAAATTGTTTTGGGCTTCAGTTTTGCCAAAGATGTTATATAAAATATGGAGCGTTATCTAATTATATACAAAACTACATTTCTTTTCACCCTTTCCTATAAAAACTATTCATAAGAAAGATTAGCTTGCAAACCATTAATGGCTAAATTCTACATCTATTTCAATTTCAAGCCTATTGAAGTCAGTGGAGTTGCACAGGGGTGCAAGATATTACATATTTTGGCTCTATTTTCTTTATATCACATAATCATATTTCCTGAACACAGACTACATATCAAGTGGATGATTGACCACTCTAACAATAGCTTGCTGGGAGAATATACATGTGATGACCTATTCTTAAAACACCAGTTCTTTTTATTTGTGAATTTAAAATTTTTGATTTATAATTTAACAAATATAAAATCAATTATAAAATTAATTATAACTATAAAGCATGTCAAGTATGGAACAATTTTCATATCATAATTATATGATCATCTAAACACCAGCTGATGCCTGATGGAAAACTTTGACAAGCATCCTGTTTAGGAATATCAGCTTCTGACTTCATGTGGAGAAGAAACTTGAGGGAAGCAGACGAGCTTTTAAGAAACAAAGATTCTGTATGCAGCAAAATTTCATCATTCATGCCTGAGACAGCATGCCTTATTGCTGTGTTATGCTTGTATTATGAGAAGCAGTGGATTAGGACTTCAAACAGAGAGCTAGCATGGCCTAACTTTCCATTCAAGCCTGGAGATGTTCAGATGCTATAGTTTTTATGGGACTACACATCTGTTCAGACCTTGGGTTAAGAAAGCCCAGGTGGACTTCAGGATTAGATGGACCTGTTTAAGCCTTGGACAATTAGCATACTCAGTATTATGAAAACACCAAAAGGGCTGAACCCTTGCCTGTTCAACCACTGCCAAAACTGTTAACTATAGATCTTGCCTTGTTAAGTTTGATTTAATAAATCTAAGAGACAAGGTGAGTGAGGTAATATCTTTTAATGGACCAATGTCTGCTGGTGAGAAAGATACGTTTTCTGCAGAAGAGCTCTATGTAAGCTCAAAAGCTTCTCTCACTGATCAACAGAAGTTGCTCCAGTAAAAGGTATTATCTTAGCCACCTTGTTTCTCTAATATCCTGGGACCGACATGGCTACTACTGCACTTAATAAAGTTGAGGCATTTTGGCCGCTTTCTGGAGAAATTGGGCCTATGCTCATTGGTCATTGATGCCGTTTTCAGAAAAAAATAGCCCTAGCACTAAAGCTATATACTAAATTACATTAAAATCTATGTTAAAAAGAAGGTTATTTAGGTTACACAGCTGAGCACTTGAAAGTCAGGAACGTATTGGATTTATAGTAGTCCCCATAATCATCTCAGTTCTTCTCTAGAGTATTCTGAAGCATCAAGATAGAAAACAAAAAAGATCCATGTAGAGGTGTGTGTATATCTATTTGAAATTTTTACAATTTTGTAGTAAATCTTTCCACCATGACTCTCAATTCTGGAAACAGGAATCAGAAATACAGTAAAAGGAAAACACAGAATGCATGCCTCAAATCATATCACCATATTGAAAAGAACTAATGAACTTCAGGTATCTACTGCATAGTTTGGGGGCTTACTGGAAAGTCAGCTCTGTGCTGCCATTGTTGGTCCAGTCAGCTCTTGTTGTGAGGTGAGCTGTGCACCACAACTGCCACTAGTTCAGCTTAGTCCAGCCTCACAGAATCACTCCACACAGGATTCAGAATCAGGCAGGGAACCCAGGGTGCTTGGACAGAATCCTGAGTTGTTAATCTCTATGACAGAACCCTCTATTCCCTCTTTTTAGAACTTGAGTCCTGTTCCCAAACCAGATTCTACCACCTGCAAGGTCAGGACAACTCAGTTACTCCAGGGTGTATCTCGCACAATATCTGTGTCCTTTCATGAGCACACCACAGTAACAATCTTTTATCATTTATACAATCAGTACATAGATTCCAACAAATCCCAGTACATGACCTCTGGGGAAGCAACACTATAATTTATGTGAATGAGGCTAGCCAGTGCTGGCATTTCTCCTCTTCCTCTGCAGAGAGAGTAGAAAGCCCCCGCCCACTTCAGCTCTGAGGCTTACAAATGTGTAGTTATCATAATGTAGGGCCTTTTTAATATAGATACTTTCATACAATTTGATTAATATGATTAATCATTAGAAGATTAAAAAGTTTGCCAAAAAATCAGTTTTGGATAAACACTGATTTTGGATGAAATATGGTATGAATAAACCAAACATAACAATGTGCTATCAAACAATATTTTCCCACTCCAGACCAGGCTTGCATAAAACAAGTCTAAGGATATCCAAACTTTTGCTTAAGTGATGGCTATATTGGGAACTTGTCAGAAATCTAATGGCTGTATCTACATTTTGGATTTATCTCTAGTTTTGTAATATAATCAGCAGTGGTACTAATATCTCTTTTTCCTTCTCTATGTTATTTGTTGATTCGATCTTGAATTTTTTTTAAAAAATGGAGAATTTCAATATGCAAATATAGTTTGTGCAGTGATAGCTAGTGGCACATGTGTTTAGTTGCATAGACTTGCATTTATAGACCAAAATGAATCTCTGCGATATATAATTCTCCTACAGAGGTAATTCAGCCAATTATTTTGTTAGTGCTGCCAATTTATGAATTCTTCATACTAACATCTGAAATTTGTCTGGGATTATATGAATGTATTTTTAGCATCTATTCTGCTTAGCTCCGTAATAACTTACTTTTACATATTTTGTCTTATCCCAAAAGATTGCAACAAGCTTTACAAACTTAAATAATATACTAATGAGAGAGAGAGAGAGAGAGAGAGAGAGAGAGAAAAATTCATCCAACTCCGAAATTCAGCAGCACTTTAATAGCACACATGAATACTATTCAAGAAATCATTTTGTTCTCTGATGGTTATTTCTGCAAACTGTAATAAATCATTAATTAATAAAAGAAAGCCAGAGACAACCATTTAAGAAAGTCTGTTGAAAAATTATATAAATTGATACATCAATACTTGCAAAAGCAAAATAACCCAGTTAATGGTGTGTTATCAGTTTGGGTCTGAGAGGATTTACATCCTCCTGTAAAGGGCACATGGATGGAAAAAAATCTTTTGTCTGATGTCTATGAAATCTGTTTTCTCCCATCTAGATTGGGACAGTCCTGCACAGGCTTTTGCTGGGAAGGAAAAGGTGGTGTATAAACCCCATTGAGATCTACAAACCGATATGCTATTTATTGTAAGTGCAAGTTATTATGATCACTAATTATTGTTCAAAAGACAGATTCTATAAATGTCTTATCCAGCTTCTTCACCGTGTTTGTCAGCCCAGGTGTGAGCCCCTGCATAGGGTTGATGGACAATGTTTTCATTCAACCAAGATCTAATACCGAAAGAAGAAAAGTAACTCAACAGTGCTCTAAAGAGGCACATCCTCCCCCTCCATTCATGCACTTAACTCTCACTGAAATCTTTCTGTCTAGGTGTTTACACCTCACACATCATTGTGGCTTCTAAGGGTATGTCTGTACTACCCGCCAGATTGGCAGGTAGTGTTCGATGTATCAGGGATTGATTTATCGCATCTCATCTAGATGTGATAAATTGATCCCCAAAAATGCACTCCATTGACTCCAGAACTCCATCTCCGCTAGAGGAGGAAGCGGAGTCGATGGGGGAGTGGCCGCGGTCGACTCATCGCTGTGAAGACGGCCAGGTAAGTCAACCTAAGATACTTCAACTTCAGCTATGTTATTTGCGTAGCTGACGTTGCATATCTTAAGTCGACCCCCTCCTCCCAGTGTAGCCTAGCCTAAGTGTCCTACAAATTCTAGAGAAGAACAATACTAGAAGATGTAAAATAAGGATGGTTTATAACTCTTACACTCTGTCTTCTTAAAACAAAAGATCAGTTACTTGCCAGTGTCTAGAATCAAATGGCACATCAGAATTTAGGGTTCAAGTTTGACAGTTAGGCCTGAGTTTGGATCCAGTATCTTAACCAAAGCAGGAACTCTCAAGCTCTTGCAAAATTTTCACCATCCACCCATGCACCCTGCCTCTTCTTAAGGGCATATTCACTCTCCAATCCCCATCAAGGACAGGACCCAATCCCTAAGGCCAGGGAATGTGAGGGGAACCCAACAGCCATAGTTCACAAGGTTTTTAAATTCTTTAATCCAGCAGTAGATCTGGATCCAGCCATCTGGATTCAAACAGCTCTTGGACTGGGGGGGCACCTCACTTCCTTCATCATCAAGATCTAGTATAATTTGTGAGCAACAGAAAACAGAAAACAGTGCTCTAAGTTTATGTTAGCAGATCTACTGCCTATATCATGAAAGTATTTTCATTGGTAGCATCACTTAACACTGCGGCTGTCCAAACCATTTGCTGGAGCAAGTCAAACACTTGGTGATGAGTAACATTTGTTGTTGACTTTAACCATTCCCCCCTTACATACAAATAAGGGCTTTCATTCCCCATCAGCTCTAATATTTGCAAAAAAATTCATTATCAATATTAGAGGTTTTAACAGTTTCTTTTCTTTTGTAAAGGTTCAACTTTTGTAAAACAATAAAAATAAAAACCCAATACTCACAAAACTGAAATATTTCAATCAAAAGTAATATTGTGATTATTATAGTCAGAATGGTGCCATATTCAATCAAATGCAGTCATATTTCTGAATTTTAAAACTTTCATTTGAAACATGTCCATTTGTAAATTTCATGTGTTTAAATGAGAAATTGCTATTGTCACAGAGCCTACTCAACATTTATATGACACTTTTCAACATAAGGCCAAAGACAGTCATAGCATAAGCAGGTGTAATTGATTAGAACTACTGTAGGGTCTGACAACCACTGAATTTAACAGAAACAATAGGGAATGATCAGACCCTCAAGCACATGTTAGTATCCCTACTTTATATCTGAGGTGAAGAGGTTTAGAGGCTTGAGCAAAACCATGACAGGGTCAGTGTCAGAGTGTAGATCAGAAAACCATAGTTACTAGCTCCCAGCCTTGTGTTTAGACTGATAGGCCACACCTTGTTTTCATTTATTTTTGGACCATCTTTTGTTACATCTCACCATACAAAATATTTTAGTCAAAGCAAGACTTTTCTAACATTCTGTCATGATATTACAATTCAGAGCTGACCTTTATACTGTGTTTTCAGTATGGCATTATTGCATTTTCACACGTAATCTGATTTCATTATACAGGTCTGAATTACTCATAACTGGAATTTGAACTAATAACAAGAGCCATTATTGATTTCTCTTGTCTCTTCATTAGAAGATTAGACTCTAGTTTATCTTAAAAGGGACCTGCAAAAGAAAATACATCTAAGCATAATCAAAGAGTTAAGCTTTTCTTTTCTTTTTTCTTTTAACACAAGGTAACTGCAGTGGTTTATTTTTCTGTGCAGAACAATCTGTGGGTGACAGAGTGCAATCAGAAAGTCTATTTGCAGCCTGTAACAAAATAAATGTTATAATGGAAAAGAGAAGAGAAAAGAAAACATTTTTTTAGAAAGAACCCAAATCATCATTTTGCATAGCAGGACAATGTGATTGATTTGTCATTTTATACCTTTATTGATTAATAAGATTAGAGGATACGTCTTATTAAGGGAAATTATTCAGAAATTTACTCTGGGATCAAAATTAATCCTTCGAGAATCAGGAACCCATGTCAGTATGTTACGTGTTTTGACTTTTATGCTTGTTATTGTACTTTTAACACAGTTTTGTCAACAACTAAAGTTTATATTAATTTACAGTTGGAATTACTTGCTTACATCATGCCAGAGGAGCCATTGTTCCCATATGTTACAGTGGACAACATAATGCTTGCTGCTTTCTAATTACAAAAATAAGACCCCTTTCCTTCAATTGACTCCAGGTGTCTGCTGAACAGTCATTTGGAAGATCAGGGCCTATATATTATACACCATGTAATTTTATTTATTTCATTGAAGATAAAGGATTGTGATATTTTTGTTAATTTCAAATTTAGGCCAAGATTCAGCTATTGGATCCTTGTAGGTATATCCCTCCATCCATATGGAGCCCTACTGAAGTCAAATAATCTGACTGTTTCACTGGGTTTTAAATCCCTTTAATTAATAAATACAGAAGAGAACAGTTTAGATCCATTCTACATCATCCTTGGCAACACATACAGTGCACTCCTTTTATAAGAATCACATCTGTCCCCTGGATGATTTGATTCATGTAAGTGGTTGATTCTTACAAGCGAATATTTTAGTTAGTATAGAAATGATTTTGTCCCAGTGCGTTTGATCACTATATGAAGTTAATTCTTATATCAGTGATTCATATAAATGGAGTGCACTGTATTTACACTGACGCACATAGCAAACACATTAGGAAGCGGAAGCTAATGGTAACTCCAATGTCAGTGCTAGATCAGTGGGATTACACCGGTGTAAAACTGATGTGAGAGGAAACTTAAGGCTAGAGACTGTTTCTTTCTTCTGCTTATTTGTGGTTTTACTTACTGTTTATTTTATGCCACACATTGAAAGCGTTCTTTTTATTTCTCAGAATTTTAAGTGATTAGTAAATTTGTATTTCTATTTTAATGAAAGTTAAGAAACGCTGAAAGGATGCTGGACTTCAAGAGTGAAAGATGTTACAGACACCCCGCCTCTCCAAAAAACACATCCTGGTTAAAAGTTCAAAGCTTTCATTTGTTTATAAATTACACTGGAATAAAATGCAGTGAGCAAGATAACAAGAACTATGATTTTTAAACACATGGAATTCAAATAGGCAACAGAGGCAGGAATTAGATGCACAAGACTTAGATTACTCCTTGATATGTCTCTGGTATTTGACAAGCTTAGGTTATATTTTAAAACAAGAACATGGATCTTAAAAGATATCCTTCCTTATTGAACAAACCAGACCAAAATAACTATTGAGTTACATTTCACCATCTTTTCATTTAAAAATAAATATACTGGCCAAGATTTTACTGATTTTGAGTGCCCAATGTTAAAAAAGTCCTGATTTTTCTAAGGACAGTAATAAATAATATAGCTTTTTTTTTATTAGTAGAGCTCAAAGTGCTTTACAAAAGAGGTAAATATCAATGTCCCCATTGTATAGATGGGAACACTTAGGCACAGAGAAATCTAGTGACTTATCCAACATCCCCCAGCAGGCTACTGCAGAGCCAGGAACAGAATCCAGCTATCCAGACCCCAGACCAGGGTCTAGCCACTAGGCCATACTGCCTCACCTCTCAATAGTGTTAATGTCACATTCCTTTAAGGAATCTCTACTTTGGCACCTAAAAACTGAGATACCATAAAATCACTAAAACCTTCAAAATTTTAGTCATCATCTGTTCAAATGAAGAAGGATGAAAATGCATGGGCCCAGAAGAAAGATAGCTACTGTAAAGTGCCCAAAGCCAATTTATCAAAGTATAGGTCACCCAGTCTCCAGGGCTTTCTTTGTACTAAACTGAGGTAATATACAATTATCACTTTCAGCAATGAGTATGTGTGAAATTCCTATAAAATTGACCATTTTATGTAGAAGATGATCTGTGGATCTTAATTTTTTCTTCACTGCAATTTATTGTGGGTCTACTCTAAATTTTAAACAACACTTACATGTAAAACAGGAGAGCACAAGCTGGAGGCAGAAGAACACTGAACAAGTAAATTTGTTAGTAGTGAGGATACTGGATGCTCATGGCCATTAAAAGTTGGACTGGTTGGAAAACAAGGAATTTGTTTTGTGAAAAAATGTTGACGCTTTGGCATTAGATTTCATTGAACAGCATGATGAATATGAGACCTTTCAAATTTTTTCCCAGCGCATAAGTGTAGCCCACTGGTTAGTGTATTCACCTGGGATGTGGGAAATTCAGGCTCAAGTCCCTTCTCTGAGTTCTTTGGTGCACCCTAATCACCAGAATACAGAATCAATGTTTCTCTCTGGCCCAATCAGTATTTAATTGTTCATACAAAGTGAAACAGCTCTAACAGGAGAGATTGAAAGAGACATATCCCCGAATGGCCAATAGCCTGGTATTTAGGGTAAATCATAAAAACATAAGAAAGGCCATACTAGGTCAGACCAAAGGTCCATCTAGGCCAGTATCCTGTCTACCGACAGTGGCCAATGCCAGGTGCCCCAAAGTGAGTGAACCTAACAGGTAATGATCAAGTGATCTCTCTCCTGCCATCCATCATCCCCCTTTGACAAACAGATGCTAAAGACACCATTCCTTACCCATGCTGGCAATAGCCATTAATGAACTTAACCTCCATGAATTTATCCAGTTCTCTTTTAAACCCTGTTATAGTCCTAGCCTTCACAGCCTTCCTCAGGCAAGGAGTTCCACAGGTTGACTGTGTGCTGTGTGAAGAACTACTTCCTTTTGTTTTAAACCTACTACTCATTAATTTCATTGGGTGGCCCCTAGTTCTTCAATTATGGGAAAAAGTAAATAACTTTTCCTTATTCACTTCCTCCATACCACTCATAATTTTATATACCTCTATCATCTCCCCACTTAGTCTCCTCTTTTCCAAGCTAAAAAGTCCTAGCCTCTTTAATCTCTCCTCATATGGGACCCGTTCCAAACCCCTAATCATTTTAGTTGTCCTTCTCTGAACCTTTTCTAATGCCAGTATATCCTTTTTGAGATGAGGAGACCACATTTGTACATAGTATTCAAGATGTGGGCGCACTATGGATTTGTATAAGATATTCTCTATCTTATTTTCTATCCCTTTTTTAACAATTCCTAACATCCTTTTTGCTTTCTTGACTGCCGCTGCACAGTACTTGGACGTCTTCAAAGAACTATTCACAATGACTCCAAGATCTTTTTCCTGATTAGTTGTAGCTAAACTGGCCCCCATCATATTGTATGTATAGTTGGGATTATTTTTTCCAATGTGCATTACTTTATATTTATCCACATTAAATTTCATTTGCTATTTTGTTGCCCAATCTTTCAGTTTTGTGAGATCTTTTTAAAGTTCTTCACAGTCTGCTTTGGCCTTTACTATTTTGAGCAGTTTAGTATCATCTGCAAACTTTGCCAACTCACTGTTTACCACTTCCTCCAAATCATTTATGAATAAATTGAATAGGATTGGTCCTAGGACTGACCCTTGTGGAACACCACTAGTTACCCCTCTCCAGCCTGCACTGGGTCTCCCATATCCCAGGTGAATGCCCTAATCATTTGTCTATTCTGGGGTGGGTTGCTCTTGTTCATTTTGACCAGAAATTCCATCCTGCACTTGAGGAAACTTCCCAGCAAAAGTTTAGTCAAAACTGATGTCTCTGCAAAAGATTTTAGTTTCAACAAATTGGCATTTTCCAACCAAAAAATGTTCCTCTGAAAACTTCCTGAACAGCTCTGATTAGAAGGCCTGTTAATTGCAAGTGCCTGACAGCCAGCACTGAAATTTGAGCTACTAGTCAGTACTGAGTCTACAGTAAAGCAGCAGCAAATAGCCCAGGTAAAATTGCAGAAGGTCACATATGGAAATTTCTAATAAAGCAGGGGCCATGGCTAAGTCCTAATTAGGAAATCTAGATTTCAAATGTAGAAATTGTTTTTATTTTCTGGGTTTACGATTAAAAACATATGTGGTCTGAGATAACATTTTATTCACATTAACATGAATAAACTGCATGTCTGTTCTGATTTTGCAACTGTTACCTCACTACAGAAAGATCTTTTTGGTTTTCCAAAAGGAACAGGAGTGTCCTACAAGAAACCCATACTAATTAAGTGTTTGTCTCCTTTCTGGATCATTAGATTCTTATGCATTTTGGCCTGCACACACACTGCAGGTGGAAAGGTACATTCAGGATCAGTTGCTGATTGCACCTCACTTTCTAATTTTAAAATTGCTAGTTGACATTTAAAAAATTCTGATCTACAGAATATCTTCACTTTTTACACTTACACTGAAGTATCCTTCCTGGGGGTTACTGCTCCAAAAGTAGAAAGGACTGTGTAAACACTTTTTGCCTGCCCATCATAAGTGGGTGCTGAAAGGATAGTGCTCCTCCTGAAAAAGAAAGTGCATCATCTCCATTCCTCCTGTGCTGATCCCTCATCAGCCTGCCAATCAGGAGATGCAAAATCATCTGCAAGCTCAAAGTCCCCTAGTTTGCAATGCTAACACTGGTGAGCAATCCTTTGTGTAGAACAGTTATATATATTCTTTTGTTTTAAAAACGGTGAGAGCTTGTCTGTTTTGTGGGGTTTGTTTAACCTCTTTGAGAATTTTGGCGGTTGTGCTATTAGACATCAGTTATCACATTAAAAAATTGTTGTTGTACATTCGAGCAGCCAAACTTGACTATTTGAATGTTAAAATAACTAGCAGCTTTTGTTTATTTCACAGCTGATTAGAAATCTGCCTTTTGCACAGAGACAGTATTTACAGGGTATTCATGTAGCAGACAGACAAAGTAATCGCCTTTCTCTGCAGCTGACAGCACACAGAGATTTTCAGCATAAAACTCAATGATGAACAAGGAATTTGTCGGCTGAGTGATAACTGGTCCTTTTCTTAACTCCCTCCTGATGGATTGTGGGAGGCAGACAAAATAAGAATCTGCTACACTGCTGATAAGTCATTTCTGATCTCTAAAAAAAGGAGAGTAGGGCCATATTAAAGACAAACACATTTATAAAAATAGCCCAGTGTAGAAAGAGATGGACAAAAGGTTACATGTGACTATTGTGTACCTATTAAGAGATGCAAGAAGATGAAAACACACTGGATCAAAACTGTATATTTGCATATGTCACAAGGTGGCACTGGCCCTTGAAGAGGGAGCAGTAGACAGCGCACCAGTGACTTGCAGCTGCCTCTCAGCTAAAAGAGGGCATCTGACACTAAACCGGAGAAAGAGACCTGGTAAGCCAGGGCTGCTGAGAGCACAGTGGCGGAGTCCATCAGGAAAAGGGCAAGTGAGAACAGCTGGTGATTAAACGACTTCACTGAAGGAAGCCATAGGCAATTCCAGAGGGAAGACTAAAGGCAGAAGAGCTGTCTGACCCTCCCAAGCCAGGACTGGAGAGGGCTGAAGGCAGGAAAGCAGCTAAGGGAGTTGCCTGCTGGTTTTCAAAATGGAGACCAACAGTCAAGGGCCAGAGAGGGCTGAAGTCAGGGAGCAGCAGAGGACACTAAAGGATTCCCACACTGGGGAGCTGGAGTCAGAGGGGCTGAAGGATTCTCACCAGAAAGGCTGGGGGTGGGGAGAATCCTGGTGTGGAGGGCAGGCTTGCACTCCAGCTGGAAGGGTTGGTTTTGCTGACCTGCTACAAGAACATTAGGGGAAAAACAAAGAGCCCCTGCATGGCAGAAAATACCAGAGTATTGTAAGGAAGGAGTCCCAGTACGGAAGCTGAGAAGAGTGGGGTTTTAAGGACTTTACACACTAGGTGTGGGAAATAGACTATGTTTGCGACTTTTGTTGGGGATTATTTGACTTATGTTTTGGTAACAAACCAGTCCCAAAGAGGAGTATTATGTAGGCAAGACAGCCTGTTGTAGAGTTAATGGAGAGTCTGAAGGGAAACAGCTATGCCTGTTCTGCCCTTGCCTGCCACAGGAGGGAGCCCCATGCCAGGCTGCCCGATCACAATAGTCCTAATAGTTCTGGTACACATTTTTAAGAAATGTAGGCCAATTGATTCAAACCCGAGTTCCTAAAATTAGGCTCTTCAGTCCATAGTTAGGCACCATAATAAGTGGTCCAATTTTTCAGAAGTTTGGGTGTTCAATACTTCTGAAAATCAAATAACACATTTAGGAGTCTAACTACAGATTTATGTTCCTAATTTTATGCACCTACTTTTGCCACCTAAATCTTTTCCTTTTCGGGATTAGTAATATCTTGCCAAATTTCCTCTTTTTACAGAGGTTACAAATGCCAGTACTGTACATGCTTTCACCACTAGGATTTATCAACATTAATGGGATGTGGTCTGGATAGAAATCAAACTATAATTAAAAGAAAATCCTTGTGTATGTTACAAAATACCACCTTGGATTATTCTACATTATAAAAAAGATTTAAATTACTTAAAAAACTTTCTAACACTGATTTAGGTAAAAAATACTAGCAAAAGGGCAGGAGTTTGTTGGTAAAAGACACAGCTTCGATTATGTGAGATCTAATCAAGGACCTTATATCATAGCACTTGCATTTCCAAACAGTTACCAAGGAGTAGAGTTACCGTGAAATATGTTACTGTGATAAGATTCATTGATACTTACAAGCACTCCTCTCATTCATTTTCATACATTAATGTAATTAAACTATTTTAAAAAATAAAGTGAAGTGAAAAACACCTAATTACTTTTCACGACATTTGCTACCTCTTGAGTTTCTGCATTTTTTTTTGATCTTCAACAAAAGAAATTAGTTAGTTTCACTATCATTAATGATTTATAATTAATTATAATGAGTTTTAAATCAGTTCTGCTTTCTGGTTCTCATGCCTGACAGCACTGAAGGATAATTTTTTTTAAATCCAGTTTTCACAAGAATTATTTTATTAGAAAGTCATTGAAACATTTCCTTTGGCTTAAGTTTTATAAAACTTGTGTTTAGAAAACCTATACATTTTGGCCTCACGTTTACTCCAGGTGCACTGGCAAAATAGAGCCAACTTCCTCAAACATAATTTCTTTTCTATGGGAGCCAGACTTTGTTTCAGTTTCTAAGTTTACTAAAGCACCAAACAGCAAACCTAGAAATTACAGTCCGGACAGGTAGTTTCTGCAGAATGTGCTGAAATTTTATTTGCATTTCCTCAGCTCTCATGAGCTTAATTTTGTCTTTTCTCCCACTGAACCAAGCCTACTGTGCCTGCAAAAGGAGTCTGCAGAGATTTAAGGTCTGAGGGACCAGGTCCTTATTAAAATATTTAAAGTCAGTGAATTTTCAAAAACTAAAATACTCACAGTCAAATGAAAACATCTTACAGTAAAACACATTTAAACATTTCTTTCCCACTTTTCTGATTCCCACCTCGACCCCCACCTCTACACATCAGCAGCTATGGAGCCAAGCCAATCTGCAACACCAGAGCCAGAAAAACCTGGTCTTTTGGCTTTTTGTCGAAGAAGAATATTTCTATGAGGACTAGACCCTTTGCCTTGAATAAAAGAACATGCAGCCCTCTTTCATTCAATGACGAAAAGCCAAGGAAGCCTCTTTACTCATGCAATCCCAAGCTTAGTGTGGAACTCTCTTAGAGTATGTTATATTGACACATGCTGGTTTTTATTATATCACACACACAAGAGCTATGTTAAAAGAACATTAAGGTTATGAAGTCAAGCACTCAAATGTTAAGAAAAGCCAGAGTTAAGAACGCCTATGCATTCATCGTGTGGATGGTGAGTGCTCACTGAATTAGCAGCTATTTAATATTTTGTTTTATCCTTATTGTTCAATTTTTGACTCTAGACAGATCTTACTTATTGTATACAAGTGCTGCGTGGAGAATGGAAATTGCATTTTGTGGAGGATTTCAGTGTTTCAGAATTTCTTTCTGTTCCAATTCAGAATGAAACCTGAAAATTTTCAGAAGTCTCCACAAAAGAAAATCCTTGGAAAAAAAAGACGTTTTGGATTAATTGAAATATTTCAGAAAAATCAACACAATTTCACAAAGTGTTTCAATTTTGATGAAAGTGGATTTTCGAAAGGAAAACTATTTTGTCAAAGTTCTTCTGACCAGCTCTACTACACAGTATTCAAACCCTGCTCTGAGAACAGAATTGTTAACTTCCTCATGGGCTTTTCTATGGTGCTCACTACTACAGAATCATAGAACTGTAGGATTGAAAGAGACCTCAATAGGTTAACTAGTTCACTCCTCTGCACGGAAGCAGAAATAAGTATTATCTAGACCAGCAGCTCTCAAACTTCTGAGAACCGTGACCCCTTTTTCATTCGGCAGCTGCTGCGGCGGATCCTTTGTATGTCTGCCGAAAAGCCGCCGAATTAATTACTTTCATATTCAGTGGCTATTTTCAGGGGACACGCCAAGCGCTCCTGAAATTGCTTGGCATGTCCGCCAAAAAGCCGCTGAATGCGGAAGTAATTCATTCGGCGGCTTTTAAGTGGTGCCAGGGGCTCGCAACTCTCTTGGGAGCACTCGGCAACCCCCAGGGGGTTCATGACCTCCGGTTTGAGAAACCCTGATCTAGACCAGTGATAGTCAGACTGTGGTTCTTTAATGTGTCTCCTGAAGCTCTTCGCAGCACATGATATTAAAACACTGTGTGATTTATTTATTAACTGATCAAAGATATTAACCAATCAAGATGATTTTACTGTGTTATTAACCAATTATCAACTTGCATTAAGTTATTCATTTATTTGCTGTGAGAATACTATATTATATATATATTTCTCTGGTCAGTCACACTACTGTGCCTCTTTTGGGTAATGTTGATCACTAATGTTGATCGAACCATTGAGGTCTGAGTATCACTGAACTAGACCACACCTGACAGGTGTCTGTCTAACTTGTTCTAAAAAAACCTCCAATGATGGAGATTCCACAGCTTCTCCAGGTAATTTGTTCCAGTGCTTAACTACCCTGACAGTTCGGAAGCTTTTCCTAATGTCTAACCTAAATCTCTCTTCCTGCAATTTAAGCTCATTGCTTCTTGTCCTGTCCTCAGTGGTTAAGGAGAACAATTTCTCACCCTCCTCTTTATAACAACTTTCTAAGCACGTAAAGATTATTATCATGTCATACTTCAATCTTCTCTTCTCCAGACCAAACGAACTCAAGTTTTTCTGTTTTCTCTTGTCAGTTATATTTTCTAGATATTTAATCATTTTTGTTGTTCTCCTCTGGACTTTCTCCAATCTGTCCACAACTTTCCCAGAGAGTGGCACCCAGAACTGGTCACAATACTGCAGTTGAGATCTTATTAGTGTTGGGTGGGATGGAAAGTATACTTCTTGTGTCTTACTTGCAAGACTCCTGCTAATACAGCCCAGAATGATGTTTGCTTTTTTGCAACAGTGTTATATGGTTGACTCATATTTAGTCTGTGATATACTATAACCCCCAGATCCTTTCCTGCATTATGCTTTCCGAGGCAGTCCTTTCCAAATTTGTATTTGTGCAACTGATTATTCCTTCATAAGTGGAGTACTTAGCATTTGTCCTTACTCAGTTTCATCCTATTTCAGACCATTTTTCCAGCTTGTCAAGATCATTTTGAATTCTAATGCTGTCCTCCAAAGCACTTGCAACTTCTCCCAGCTTGGTATTGTCTGCAAACTTCATACATATACTCTCTATGCCATTATCCAAATTATTTATGAAGATATTGAACAGAACTGGACTCAGGACAGATCCCTCTGCGACACCACTCACTATGCCTTTTCAGTTTCATTGTAAATCATGGATAACTACTGCCTAAGTATGCTTTTCCAACCAGTTCTGCACCCACTTTATAGTTTGTCCATCTAGGCTATATTTCTCTAGGGGGTTTTTTAATGAAAAGGTCATGTGAGAGTCAAGATTTGATGTTTACTGCTTCCCCCTGTCCACAAGGCTTGTTACTGTTAAAGAGGGATATTAGGTTGATTTGATATCAATGCTGACTGTTTACTTATCATCTTATTGTCTTCTAAGTGCTTATAAACTGAGTATTTATTTGCTCCATAATAATTTCAGGTACTAAAATTAATCTGATTGGTCTATAATTCCTGGATTGTCTTTATTTCCCTTTTTATAGATAGGTACTGTATTTGACCTCTTCCACTCATCTGATATGTTCTCCTGTCTTCCACAGAGGAGAGGGGGCTGTGTGAGACCCCCAGGCCTCTCCCCCACCAGATTCTGGGAGGCAGAAGCTGTGGGGGGGCCACTTTTGGGGGCCCCACAGGCCCAGAGTGCATTAGATTTGGGGGTCATGTTGGATAATCAGCTGAATATAAGCTCTCAGTGTGACACGGGGGTCATAAGGGCTAATGTGATTCTGGGATGCATAAACAGGGGACTCTCAAGTAGAAGTAGAGCTTATTTTTCCCCCTGTATTTGGCACTGACATGACCACTTCTGGAATGCTGTCTCCAGTTCTGATGTCCACAATTCCAGGAGGATGTTAATAAATTAAAGACGGTTCAGAGAAGGGCCACAAGAATCATTCAAAGATTAGAAATCATGCCTGATAACAGCGATTGACTTATGGAGCTCAACCTATTTAGCTTAACAAAGAGAAGGTTAAGGGGTGACTTTATTGCCGTCTATAAGTACCTACATGTTGTTAATGGGTTCTTCAATCTAGTAGATAAAGGCATAACACAAACTAAGGGCTGGAAGTTGAAGCTGGACAAATTCAGTCAGGAAATGAGGTGTACTTTTTAATAGTGAGGGTAATTAACCATTGGAACAATTTACCAAGAGTTGTGGTGGAGTGTCCATGACAGGCAGTTTTAAAATCAAAATTGGATGTTTTCTAAAAGATCTGCTCTAGGAATTATTTTGGGGAAGTTCCAGGGCCTGTGTTGTACAAGAGGTCAGGCTACCTGATCCCAATGGTCCCTTCTATGATTGGAATCTATGAACTCTGAAGATTTTTTTCAGTCATACTGTCTCTCTTTTCTGAAAGTATGTGCATTACAAAGAGAGCCTTCCTTGAAATCAGGGTATTGTTCCTGACAGCTGCCCTTTTACTGCTTTAAACACACAAAAAAGTACAACTAAGCTAGAAAGCCTTCAAACTAAGGGCATACCGTCAATCTCAGTTAGGCTAGATTCTGATATCCTTCCTCATGCAAAGTAGCACTTTACTTTACATGAAGCTCCATTAAAATCCATTTAAAATGTGTACAGGTTATCTGACTGGTATGGGAGATTTACTGAAACACAGACAAATGGATTTCTTCTTTCAAAGGACGTTTCCAGATGATGGGTAACCAGAGTTCTGGATAATTGGGGTTTGCATAAAGGGAGTTTACTTGAATTTCAGGATTCTTAATCTTTTTGATTTTACTGTTACTTCCTTTTCTTCTTAATTGCAACATTAGTGCTGGTGAAAGTGAGACACTGAGAGTTTTAACATACAAAGGACAAGTTTCTTCAAGCAGCTCTGCCACCACAGTTCCACACTGACCTCCTCCAGGCCACTTTTGTCCCACTGGATAGACAATACCAGCTGGGGTCAAAACACATTTTGGCAATTAGGAGGAGGCTGTTTTGATTTGTGGCTGAAGTCAGCACTAGAACTCAGAGCTAGGTCAGTGATCACTGCTTTACCAAGCCCCGTCAATTCTGGGTCTAAGGATGCAGTTTTACAAGAGCTACGTTACAGGAATGCTTAAGAGCCAAAAGAGGCCCTATAGTATAGCAGATCTGCTCCCATTCCCCATCAAGTGTGCACACACGTCAATCCTTTCAGGTACAGGCTCGCAAAATAATGTGGATCATCATATAGGGAACCTTTTAGATTTTCTCTGTTTCTGTGAGAACGGGCCTGAGTGTTTAAGATCCGAATTATACTATCTCTACAAACAGAAAAACAATAGAAATTATCTTGCACTACAGCATTTCATTCTCGATATGCAATCTCAGTTTAATTAACAATCAACCATTATGTTTTAATGGGCCGCATCTTGAGACTGTCACACATCTCCTTCAGTATGCTCCCTTGCTTTTGGAGAAACAACCACCCGATTGACAAGCACATGAAACAAAATTACCCCCCCTTGAATCAGAAGAAGGTGTCCTCTCAAGGTCGTACTCAGACAAATGGCATGAGCCACGTATTAAATCTACAGCAAATTACCACGGCTCTGGATAAACAGAATACTTCAGTTTCCTCCAAAGCTTTAATGCCACATCCTTCTCCACCTCAAGGATCAAATTCAGTGCAAAATTTCAAGGGGGAAAAGTACACACAAAGGTTATTATGAAACAAACATCAAAAATCACTTTCACCCAGGATTGAGCCCATCACAGACAGACAGACAGACACACACGACAAAGAAACATGAAGGGACACTGATACCCCACTAATTCCATTGCTAGAAGAAACAGAGGACTTCAATCAATCTTGAAATTAATTTTGCATTTAAAAAATGTAACAGCCTTTGCACTGAGTACAGTGTCAACTCTTTTATCTTGATTACTTGTTATGTGTCAAACAATTTAGTCTCGCCTCCCATTGTGCAATGATTGAGTTCACGGTAGCAAACATACTGGTCATAAACACAATGAATGCGCTATCTTCGCTCTAAATATTTGTTTCACAGAATCTGAATAATCACATGCAAATTGTGGTTTTTTCCCCCCAGTGACTTTAATTTAGTTCTCTTTAATGGGTTGCCTATAAATGTGAACCACCCTTTTCTCTGTAGTAAGAAGAGCCTGTAGAGGAAATAGAAGGTAATAGTAATGGCTCACCTGCCTGTAAGTACATTCTCAGATGCATGCCAAAAGTATCTGTTACCAAAATCCTAGTGTAGACACAGCTTACAAAAGACTAAGGGCTAGATTAACAGAGAAACTTATGTTAATACCACACTTTTAGGCACCTAACACATCACTGAAATTCACATAGGCTCCCTATACAACGAATGGAAGGAGACTGGTGCCTAGCATGGGATTCACAAAAGCCAATGTGCTAGGTTAGCCAATGAGAGCTGCCACCTTAAGGGTGTGTGCTAAGCCCATCACGCACTCAGCACTTCCCTGGCTGTTTTTTTGTAAGCTTGTCTAAAGAGGCCCAATTCGGTTGGCGAGCTCTGAGCACGCTTACCAGATCGGGGCCCACAGGCCAGTCAGAATACCACCTCTTTCTCCAGTTTGTGAATCGCTCTGGGGTGTAAGCATCCAGACATCTAGCATGGGGCAGCAGCGTGCTTGTTCAAAGACACAGGTGCCTATGGAGCTTTTACTGCAAAAAGTTTAGGTACCTGCAAGGCTTGGAGGCAGCTGAGGGGAAAGCGGGGCTGTGATTCCCAGGGGCTGATTCTGGGCTTTCAGTGCCTGACTTGGCCGTTAGGTGCCTAAGTCATTTTGTGAACTAGCCCTTAGTGCTTCAGACATGTGTTGCAGGCTTGCACCCCTCCCCACTCTAATGCAAGCAGTGGGGTAGGAAGGCGAAATGAAGTCCATATTCGTTGGTCGTTCAGTAGGTTACATGGCACATATATAGAGAGAAAAGGTTAGGACTGAAAGAGGCCAGAAGAACTGGTAAGGTCCATCTGCTTTCTGCAGTTAGGTGCTTTGAGAATTGCCATCCACCCTCATCCCTGCTGATGTCTGACATAGGTCTACAAAAGGATATCCACTGGGTCCTCTGAGTGAATAACTATCTTGGGCTTTCTGTCTGTTTTACTTTCTTAAGGTATTTCAATTTAAGACACAAAAATCTGAACTGTCTGTAGCTTATTGAGCACATAGTAAATGATTTGTTTTGCAGAAAGAGCTTTGTGAAAATGCTCAAGATTTCTCTCTTTAATATCTTCCCCCCAAAACAGATGGGACCCTCCCTTACAGTTAGAGAAACATGCTGTTTTTCAAACTGTTGTTTGATAAGAGATGTTCTGCTGCTTCTATTAAATTAGGTGCTTATTTTGATTTCTTCTCTCCTTCTTCTCAAGACACTTTCACACAGAAACTGAAAACAGCACTTTAGTCCTGCAATCCCCATGTGGATATTGAATAAAATAATGAAACTAGGTGAAAAATCCACCACCTAGAATTTACAAGCAGTTACAAAAGAACAATGGACTACTTCTGTTGTGGTTCAGAATAAGAGATGGTGGGATAACTTGGGAAGACAGAGGGCATAAAACCTGTTTTGCAGGGTCTACCTTTAAATAAGTGTGCTGCAGATTATTGCTGCTTTATTAACTCTCCCTAAACATTTATGCAACAATACAAATGATATTATATCAATCAATGAAGTGGGAAACCCAAATGGGTGCCTGGACTTGGGATTCAGCTTCCAAGTTTATCATCCTCCAGGGCTGGAGCAATTATTGTTGTTCAAGAGTCAGAGTGGAAAAATAATAAGTGATAGTGTTCTCTTATCTCTACCCAAAATCCAAGCTCTAACCACACGTGATGCCAAAATGAGATGCATCTCACAGTAGAGTGTGCAGATTTGCAGAGCCTCATAAAATGAACAATGACTTTACATGATCATCCTTAGGCTTCAGAGTTAACACTTTGATGAGATGAACAGGACCAGTTCACTGTTTACAGAAAGAGATTCTTTAAGATGTCTCAAACAACACTTCAGGAGTTGGGATCCAGTTCAATTTGGAAGGTTTACTTTAACTTTGCAGCACATAGATTTGTGATATAATCATTTTTTTGTTATGTAATTTTTATGAAAGAAAGCCTTAGTTTCTGAAGCACAGGGTGAGAGCTACCAGACAGTAGTACTGGCTATCAGAATCACAGAGAGCCATCCAATCTGACCCATGAATTTGCAATTGGAGAGTGAAAAGTGGGTAAAATTATCAATGGATGAACTAGTTCAGAGAAAAGATGAGTTGACACTAAATCAAACAATTGTTAATACAGTAAGTCCTCGCATAACATTGTACTGATATTCTTGAAAAATGTGACTTTAAGCAAAATGATGCTAAGCAAATCCAATTTCCCCATAAGAATTAATGTAAATGGGGGGTTAGGTTCCAGGGAAATTTATTTTGCCAGACAAACGACATTACATATATATACAGTGTAAGTTTTAAACCATTTTAAACAATGTAATACAGGTATAAGTTTTAAACAATTTTAGAGAGTTTAATACTGTACTCAGCAATGAAGACTGTGAAGTTTGCTTGAGGTGGTGGAGTCAGAGGGTGAAAGAGGGTGGCTTGTCCAACTGCGCCTCTTGCTATTCTTTCCAAAGTGCTGGGCGGGGGGGAGCACAACACCCAGCTCTGCCGTAGGCCTGCCCCAACTCCACCTCTTCCCCCAAAGGCCGACCCCTGCCCCTCCTCTTCCCACCCCCCCATGCCTCGTCCAGCTCCCCTCCACTCTGCCCTGCCTCTTCCCACTCTTGCTCCACCCCCTCCCCGCAAGCATGCCACATACTCGCTTCTGCCTCCTCACCCCCAGCCTCCTGAATGCCACGAAACAGCTGATTGCTGTGGGCGGGAGGCGTGGCGGGGGAGTTGCTGATCTGCAAGGCCACCAGCGGATGGGAGGCACTGAGGAGAGGGTGGAGGGTAGCGAATGTGGGGCTGCTGGCCCACCAAGCCCCACAGCCAAATGTTATAAGCAAACATTGAGCAACATTAAATGAGTATGTTCTCTAATAGATCAGCGATGTAATAATGAAACAACAATAATCGAGACAACTTTAAGTGAGGAGTTACTATATTTATTTAATTGTTAATATTTATAATCCATAATTTATAAAAATATTTTTCTATGTTTCTCAATTTGAGGAGTAAAAATACTAAAACTTCAAGAGCAAGTCTGTTGCCAGATATAAGAAACTCAAACAACACTCTAAAAAATAATGTAGGCCTGGTTTCCTACTTGCATTGCCTCAGAAATAAGGACCCGATCCAGACCTATGGATCTCAATGAAAAGAATCATTGCCCTTGTATCAGGCCTCAATACCACTGAAGATACAGTGGTGCCAAACTGGTGTCAGGGAAAGAGAACAAAAAAGCCCTTTGTAATTTCATTTACAATGGCGGGAACACAGATGTGCTATTGTCCACCTGATCATGGCATATTTAAAAACATAATGGGCTAAATTTATAGTAGGCACAAATTCAGGGATGAATTGGGTCAATTCTTCTAAAATACTCAGTATTTACAACTTAGTGACTTATTAAACGTAAGTCAGCTCTCTGAACCAATCTTTAAGCTATTATTTTTAAAGGGGAAAATGGATAAAAGCTTGCTCAGGGCAACAGCTTTCAGTGTTTATTTTCCTCATTTTCTACCTCACTTATAACATCTGTGATTAGGGATAAAAGAATCCTGCATTTCTACAGTATCTTCCTCGGTTTTCCTCACTTGGCTCAGGGACTTCCTTCAGGGCACATCAATATAATGTTTTCTTTATAAGAAGTCTTTCGTTGGTGACAATGGTTCAGCAGCATTAAAAATGTGCCTGGAATGTACATTCTGGATTAGGCAGCTAAAATAATCCACAGAAAATGTGTTCAGCTATACCCCTCTTTTGACCGGTCTGTGACATAAGGGCTCATTATACAGCACAAGATAACTCTAATGGTGAGAAAAATCTCAAAAGATTCAGTCTCTTAAAAACATGTTTTTTATATCATTATAGCAACGAAAAGACTTTCAAAGTCCCTAATCACATGAACTATATAAACTGGGGTGAAAAAAAAAAGGGGATATTTTGCTGTCTTGAGTCATTGATGTTTCTGAATGTGTTACCAACATGAGAAACTTATACAGTAATTGTCAGATATCAGTACCATCAGCATGGATGGTGCCTAGATACTAACGTGATAAGCTCCTTAGAAACACTTCAGCAAGGTAGATGGAAAGCACTTCCACCAGTCTGGTATAATGGTCGAGCAAAAGGCGCATCTCTTAATGTCCTTGCAAGATTCAAAGCCTGGAACAGCCCCAATGAAAGAAGTGCAATACTCTTTAGACAAGGGGAAAGGGAAGTAAAATGTAAGATCAGCTAACTATCCAAATTAATAAACTAATATAATTATTTACAAGAAACAGACTAGAGAATAGTCTAGCTACTAGGGACATAGGACCATTTCAATTCACTTTCTGCAGTGGTGGTGAAGGAACTGAGGTGGTTGGAGAGTGAACAAAAGAATGGCCATACTGGGTCAGACCAATGGTCCATCTAGCCCAGTATCTTGTCTGCCAACAGTGGTCAGTGCCAGACACTTCAGAGGAAATGAACAGAACAAGATAATTTATCAAGTGATCTATCCCCTGTCATCCAGTCTCACCTTCTGACAGTCAGAAGTTTAGGGACACCCAGACCATGGGGTTTCTTCCATCACCCTCTTGGCTAATAGACTTGATGGACCTGTCCTCCATGAACTTGTCTAATTCTTTTTGGAACCCACTTATACTTTTGGCCTTCACAACATCTACTGGCAATTAGTTCCACAAGTTAACTGTGTGCTGTGTGAAGAAGTACTTCTTTTGGTTTATTTTAAACCTCCTGCCTATTAATTACATTGGGTGACCCTTGGCTCTCATGTTAGGTGAAGGGCTAAATAACACTTCCTTATTCACTTTTTCCAACCAATCATGATTTTATAGATCCATATCATAACATTCATAGTTGTCTCTTTCCTAAGGTAAACAGTCCAAGACTTTTTAATCTCTCCTCATATGAAAGCCCCTAATCATTTTTGTTACCCTTCTTTATACTTCTTGCAATTCTAATATATTTTTTTTCAGATTGGGTGATCAGAACTGCACACAATATTCAAGATGTGAGTGTACCATGTATTTATACAGAGGCAATATGGTATTTTATATTTTCTCTATTCCTTTCATAATGGTTCCTAACATTATTAGGTTGTGTTTTTTTTTACTGCTACTGCACATTAAGCAGATGTTTTCAGAGAACTATCCACAATGACACTAAGAGTCTTTCTTATGAGACCCCATCATTTTGCCTGTGTAGTTGGCATTATGTTTTCCAACGTGCATTACTTTGCATTTATCCACATTGAATTCACCTGCCATTTTCTAGCCTAGTCAACTCATTCTGTGAGATCCCTTTGTAACTTTTTGCAGTCAGCTTAGACTTAGCTATCTTTAATAATTTTGTATCATCTGCAACTTTGCTACCTCACCGTTTCCCAGATAATTTAAGAAAGCATTGCACAACACTGATCCAAGCACAGATCCTTGGTGGACACTACTATTTACCTCTCTCCACTGTGAAAAGTGATAATTTAGTCCTATTTTTTGTTTCCCATTTTTTAACCAGTTACTGATCCTTAAGAAGACCTTCCCTCTTATCCCATGACTGCTCACTTTGCTTAAGAGCCTTAGTGGGGGACCTTGTCCAAAGCTTTTAAAAAAAATTGGCATTACATTAGCTATCCGCCAATGATCTGGTACAGAAGCTGATTTAAGTGATAGGTTACATATCATAGTTAGTAGTTCTGCAATTTCATATTGGAGTTCCTTCAGAACTCTTGGGTGAATACCATCTGGTCCTGGTGACTTATTACTGTTTAATTTATCAATTTATTCCAAAACTTCCTCTACTGACACCTCCATCTGGGACAGTTCTCCAGATCTGTCACCTAAATGAAATGACTCAGGGGTGGGAATCTCCCTTATGTTCTCAGCAGTGAAGATCAATACAAAGAATTCATCTAGCTTCTCTTCAACAGCCTTGTTTTCCCTGAGTGTTCCTTTAGCACCTTGATTGTCCAGTTGCCCTACTCATTGTTTGGCAGACTTCCTGTTTCTGATCAACAAAATGTTGCTGTTCATTTTTATATCTTTTGCTAGTTGCGTTTCAAATTCTTTTTTGGCCTACTAATTATACTTTTACAGTTGACTGGCCGGAATTTATGATCCTTTCCATTTTCCTCAGTATGATTTGACTTCCAATTTTTTATTTGGTGGATACCTATAATGTGAGCCTCTATAATGATATTTTAAAAATGTTTCCATACAGTTTTCAGCATTTCACTCTTGTGATTGCTCCTTTCTGTTTAACTAACTTCCTCATTTTTGTGTCATTCTCCTTTTTGAAGTTAAATGCTACTGTGTTGGTTTTCTTTGGTATTTGCTCCTCTACAAGGATGTTAAATCTAATTATATTATGGTCTCTATTATTAACTGTTGTGTATTTGGTTGTTGTGGTAATAGAACCTTGTTATTGCTATGGCAACTGAGTTAGATCATTAGGGGATAGCCCAGCCAGTTTTGGCTGGTTTGGTTAGTTCAGTGTGTGGCAATAAACGGCTGCTTTTAAGGTTCACTGCTCTTTGTGTCTCAAGTGATTTCTTCCTAAAACTACTTCCCCCAAGGATACAACATTAACGTTTCAGCTACATTAACTTCTTGGGCCAGATGCTGTATTTCACTTAGGTCTAAATCAAGAATTGCCTCTCCCCTTTTGGGTTCCAGGACTAGCTGCTCCAGGAAGCTGTCATTAATGGTGTCTAGAAATTTTATCTCTGCATCTTGTCGTGAGTTGAAATATTTCTAGTCAATATGGATATAGTTGAAATCTCTTGTTATGACTGGATTGTCTGTTTTTGTAGCCTCTCTAATCTTCCTGAACATTTCACAATCACCATTGTGGTCAGGTGGCCAGTAGTACAGTCCTACTGCTATACTCTTACCATTCAAGCATGAAATTTCTATCCATGGAGGTTCTAAGATTCACCCATCTTAGAATTGCGACTTCTTGTATTTGTATACAAGCAGTTATAAAATTTGTCAATATTTAGTTGTCTGCCTTCATGTGATGTAATTGAACGTGACTCTTTCATTTGACTGTTTCTCCTCAGCTCCTACCTGTACTTTATCAATTTCTTTCCTCTCCTTTTTACTAGGATATAGAGACTCCCCATTAACAGATCATCCCCTGCTGTGATTATCATGGGACTGCAAACTCTAGTAACCAAATGGCCAGCAAATACCCTCAATAAAAAGGACAGATATAATTCCCACTGTATCTTTCACTTGCCTTTTACAGCGCACAGCATCACCACAGTTTTATTCACATTGACCTTCGCCTAATTGGCTCTAATATATGGTCTGTGCAGGAGGTCAGACTAGCATATCATAATGGTGTCTATGGATTTAAAGCAATCTATGAATCCCGGACCTAGTCTGAAACAGACACTGGGTAAGGATCTATCAACAGTGGGTGCATCAGATAGAGCAGAGAAAGAGATCTGGATGTCATGGCCAGGGAGGAAATTTCCATGATTGGGAGGAAAATTTTCTGTCAGGAAGGAGGCTGGGCCTCATTAGGGAAGTAGGCCTTTAAAAAGGAGTATCAGAGCAAATTGGCAGAGGCCCTGGAGGTTTTTCGCCTTCCTCTGCAGCAGAGGGCATGGGTCACTTGCTAGAGGATTCTCTGTGCTTTGAAGTCCTTAAACCAAGATTTGAGGACTTCGATAGCTCAAATATAGGTGAGAGGTATATTGCAGGAATGGGTGGGTAAAATTCTGTGGCCTGCATTGTGCAGGAGGTCAGACTAGATGGTCATAATGGTCCCTTCCGACCTTAAAGTCTATGAGTCTATGAGTTGTGTCAGAAGCCTGTGGTTCTATTGGAGGAAACAACGTCGCCCAGAACCTGGGCTGAGACTTCAGCCTACAGAACCTATGGCTAAAATGCATGGCCAATATTTTCAAATGTAGGCACTTAAATTTAATCATCTACATAAAAGGCCTGAATTTCAGAGGTACTGAGCACTCTGAAAATCTGGCCACTTACTTAGGTCTCTAAATTTAGGCAATCAAGTTTGAAAAGATTAGCGTATGTATTTAGCCTACTTCACACTCACAGGACTATTGGTTCAGTTCCTGTGGGTAGAAAGGGACATTCACTGCAAGTTAACTACACCAGAAGGTCTGAAATAAAACTTGTTTCATTCCTACCACTGCATTATGCTTTATTTCCCGAATTCTGAAGTCAGCTAGACATCAGAGACCTGCTACAGTATCCGAACAAATAATGAAAACTGAATATTAACGGAAAAAGTAGAACAGATAAAAGGGAAGTTGCATTTAAGTGAACTGCTCACAGAAAGTGTATTTTGCCTCATCAAGACCTTCCCTGACAAGCTACATCTCTGCTCTTTATATACATAGAAAATTAGCATATCATTTGATAATGACCTATCAGAACCTATGCTTTGATTACAAGCAGCTGCTTTTGATTACAATCAATGAATCACTAATTTGTGCTCAGCCACAAAACAGTTGGACTCCATCTATTATTCATTCCTGAAGTGGAGATCTTATTTAGAACTGGATTCTGAATTTCACCAAAGCTTTCAACCACTTGGTTATTAATAATTTTGTTTTGAAGTTGGGTCTCTAAGGTTTCATGATGGCCCCTTTTGTTTATGCTTAAACTCTGAAATAATATGTGCAGCTGCTGCCCAGCTCAGTGCATCTTTCTCCCTGACCGTATGTCTAGGATGGGCTGGTTTAGTCTAACATCCACATGATATTCCTTTGATTTTCAAAAGCCCCAGCCTCTCTGTCCTGTATAAATTGAGCCATATTCACAAGGGACTGAGATACATTTTGGTCTGTGATTCAGTAACATGGGATCTTTGGGGTCTCTTACTGAGTTTTATATCTATATCTATCTATCTATCTATCTATCTATCTTGTGTGTGTGTGTGTGTGTACTGGAAGATAAAAAGATACATGTCATATTCCTTCTGTATTCAAGGTATTCAGCCTGCAACACATGGGATGTGATGCTAAATTGTACAATGTAACAGAGCCTCCTTGGAAATCAGATCTTGTATCTCAGAGGGTTATATCTGCAGTGTGTGTGCAGGTAGGTACACACACACAATTCAGCTAGGCACACACCTTTTGAGATCTGATTTCCAGAGCGGTTCTGTTATGTTATTACTAGTCTAATATAAGAAATTATATAGCATTTCTTCCAGTATCAATAACTCTGTTCACAAGAGAGTAAACAGCCCCTCCTGCAGACAGAATATGTCCTGCGCAAGCTGGTTTTAATGAAACATTATCTGTCTCACAAATGTGTATAGCTCCCTAAAACAGAATACAAATGACACCTCAGCTTATAAATGGATGATGATTAGACTTAAAATAAAGCTAATGTTCAATGTGTGCTGATTTTCTATAAAACAAATAAATAAATAAATAAATAATATTAATAATAAATGTTTGCAGTCAGGTGAGCAAGTAAATTTGCAATCCAAAAATGCTCTGCTACTCAATTTAGGTGGTAGGGCTGATAGACGTATGGCTATAATTTAAGAGGTTTACTCTAAACAACTGCTAAATGCATTCAATCTATATGGAAACATTTTCAAAACATAACCTGCATCTCTGAGCCTGAACTTGGGACCTAGGCTAATATTAAATTGGACAGTGATGCTCAGCCTCTGGGTCTCAACCTTCAAGCATGACACCAGCAGTTGTCTAGGGGAATCACAAACACACTTCCACATCTTGCTAGAAGCACCCTAATGGTCACTATGCTAATATACATGGAGCCTTCTATGAAGAAATACAGAAATTGTGTATCTTGAAATGTATCTGGAAGCCAGTACAAAGTATTCTGGGGTGCATCTCTAAAAGTTGTGGGACTTTTGAAGGAAAATGTATGTGAATGGCTGAAAGAGGGAGAGATCCCCAGAATTTTTTTTTAATTGAACCTCTATTTTTGTAGGTGCAGTTTAGTACCTGCAATAAAAAGTCACAAGAAATAGGAAAAAATTGTCCGTTCAGAATTGTATGACTAAGTTATGCAGGTGTGAAACTGTACCCACACAAACAATGATGCAGTTGGAAAATTACACCTCTAATTGGCAAGAACAGGGCTCACAAGAGAGCCCAGTCTTGTGGGCCATTTAGTTAAAATTTTCCCACTACCTCCCAAATAAGTACTTGCAGTCAAATATTGTGCAGTCAGGTCTGAAATGATCTTCTAATTTCCTTCTAATCCCATAGGATTGGTGGATAATTTTAACATGAAAAGAACAAAAGAGACAAAAAAGCATTAGTCGGATAAATGAGCCAACAAAACTAAGTTTAAAACAGATTTTTAAACAAATTGTGTGCATTTGATCTTTTAAATAGTTAATAGAGGGCTATATTGTATAACCCTTACTCACAGTGGTGAGCATTTACTCATATGAGTAGTGCCACTGAAGTCAGTGGAACTACTCACAAGAGTGCATACTACCTAGTACTACTCTAGGTCATACTTATTTCCATATTAAAGGCAAGATTTCCAAAAGAGATTTTGAAAATCTGGCCAGACGTGTTATGATAGGATACCTAGGAGCTGAGCACCTTTGAATGTTTGGCCCCAACTGAACACTTGAAAATCTGCCCCAGGAGACAAATTCTGCTCTTTGAATACATACAGCTTCCATTGAAATCAGCAGGAGTTATGCACACTTATCCAAGGGAATTAGGATATAATACAATAGTTAAAGTATTTCCCATTTTATAGTTTATATTTCAGCAAGATAGTTCATTAGCACAATAGCTGTGTATCTATGGGTCCAGCTACACTTTGAAGGGAATGTCTAATTCCCAGAGTGAGGAGACCTACTCTGCTAGCTCCAATTGAGCTAGTGAGCTAAAAAACTGCGTCACAAGGGCTAGCTGCCCTGAATATGCACCTAGTGTCTCAGAGGGGATCATACTCAGGGCCAGTCATGCCACTGTAGCTATATGCTATATTTAGTGTTCTAGCTAAATCAGAGCTAGCATGGGTATGTCTCCTCATGCTGTGAATTACACCCTTATCTCAAAGTACAGATGTACCCTAAATGATATTTAACTACCCATACACAGATTTAAAATGTTCGGAATGTTTTATTTCGGGGTCTATTTATTTCTTAAGGAATGCTATCTAACTTTCTAGCCTCTTACAAACAAAGAAACAAACAAAGGAGGAGATGAAACTGCCTTATGTTCTTGAAACACCTCTGGGAAACAGACTGGCTGAACAGAGCAGCCCAGCAATTCTGCTATAATGGACAGTAGCTTCAAACAACACAAAGACAGCCTAAATGTCAGATTTCCATTACTGGCAGCATGAGGTCTTTGCAACCGAGTTGATTCTATTAAGGTTTCACGTCACAGTTTGCTCTAATTACTGTTAAAATAGTATCTATCGTGTCAGAAATCTTTCGATTTATAAGCACTTCTAGAGCCCAAAGCACAGATACACGTGCACTGAAATTATTGATAGTAATGGCAAAACTAAGAGAAGTGAGACCTGAAATAATATCTCATCAAGTGACAATACACAGGTAATTTGCTCAGTGATCAAGCATTAGATATTATGAAACTACAGATTCAAATCCCAGAAGGATCATCTCAGAAATTCATCTCCCTACGATACTATCTACACATGAAAGTTGTACCCTTACAGCCCAAGGTGTGACTTTAAACAGATATAATTAAACTAGTGCAAACTGCTATGTGGATACCTTTATTTCTGTTTAAAAGTGGCTTTTAAGGTTTAGCATAAGTTGACTGGGAACAAGTTTAAGATAAAACAAAATAAGGCCCTCTAACAATGAAATAAAAGTGTCCACACAGCGGGTTGCACTGCTTTAACTATGTTGATTTAAGAATGTATTTAAGTTAAAGCAGTGCCAGTATCCATGTAGATTAGGTCTTAAGTAAGTTGAGGGGTGTGTGTGTGTGTGTGTGTGTGTATGTGCATGAGAGAGGTATTATGAATTATTACTATTAAATTGTATCACAGCAGTGCCCAGAAACACCCCTTTGTGCAAGATACTGTGCAATCACATAAGACCCGTTAAAAACCAGAACCTATTTGCTCTGTGTGGGCATAGCATTTTGCATCAATGTAGGGACAGGTCCACTGCCAGATGGACATAGGCCTCTCAAGAGAAATTTGGCATCCACCCACTCCAATTTCTCTATTTACACAGCCATTACATAAAGTGAGGAGGTGCTCCTGAGCTTGGGGCCCTGGTACACTGTCTCCCCTTTCCCTTCTTCTCGTCAGTCCTTCCTTGCCCTGTGTGCAGTGTACAATACACTGGATGTTTGAAATAGTGTATATATAAATTATTTTATATTTTGTGTATTGCATCTTTACTCCTGCTGTGGGAGACAGCTACCATTTTGTGTTTTGTTACAGAGGAGGCAGACATACAGTGTTTTCTCTCATGTAGACTTTACTTTTGTTCTTTCTTGTTTCCCCTGGACCTACAATGAAGACCTCAGAGATAATGAAGTAGGGCGTCCACTGCTTAAAAAGAAAAAGGTAATTGCTGCTTATGACATATGGATTTGGATCATAAGTTGAGTAGTATTTTAATACAATTGCTATTGGGGAAAAAGCTGGAAGCAAAAGAGACATTTCCAGAGTAGTATTATTTCTACTTTCTGGATGCTGGGACTGGGTGCAGGGGAGTCCCATGATAAAAGGGGTGCTTGAAAAGCAGTGGTAAATAATATGCAGCCTGGTTTTCAGAGGTGCTGAGCATCTGCCGCTCCCATGGATTCCATTTTGAATTTCAGATGTTAAGCACTTCCGAAAACCAGGCCTGTCCAAGACACCAAGTGGAAAGAGAAAATATATTGTAAGCATCTTTCTGCTACCTGTCATGTTTGTAACCTTCTGCAAGAAACACTTAGGGATCATTTTATTTTGGGGATAAGGAATTACGAACTGAGACAGGCTGCTGAGTTATGTTTATAAAAAAGGAACTGATGCTTGAGAGAGCTCTAGATACAGTTTTAAGCTATTTCCAGTTCTGTTGCTTGCCTGCTGAGTGACTCAGGGCAAATCACGTCACTTCTTTGTGCCTCCAAACTCCTCATTTGTAAAACAAGCAACACTTACCTCCTTTATAAAGCTCTTTTGAGACATATGGATAAAATGGGCTGTATTTATTATCATCATTATCATCATCAAATGATTGATAAAAAAGTAGTCTCCATGAGAGAAAGCTGTCTGTAAAGGCCTTCATCTAGAGCTGTCTGAAACTTGGAATATCTGGTTTACCACCAGCTACTTCTAGAAGACAGAAAACTACCCGAGAACAGAATCACAACACGATGGGTGAGGATGACGACAGCCTCTTCAGGATCCATCAAACTAGAGCATAGTCTGGAGGCTGAAACAAACTAGCTGTGTCCTCTCTTATCCAAAATTCAGTGCTAAATAGGAAGGCTTTTGCAAATCTGGGTTTAACCTTCAGTTGGACCAGACCAGACATACATTGCTTCAACTCCAGCATGGCTCTGGTAAGAATTTAAGTAAAAGGATGTTAGCACTTGTGTTGTTTTTCCTTTAAAAAAAAAAATATTCAACAAAGCAGGACCTCTGGATTGGCTGATAACAATCACTTTTTAAATGCTTATATTTTTATGTTTGAACTGGTTTCTGAACCATATTCCATATGTTTTAGTTGTATTTCATTGGCCTGGGGACACTGTGAGGCAAATAAAACGCAAAAGGTAAGATCTTCATTGAAAAACAAGGCAATAAAACAGACTTGGAAAAACTTTCTCTGTGATTGGTTCATTCTACATGTGATTTAGAAACAAATGATGAGATTATTACAAAAAGAGAAATAAAAGCATGATCTGGAAATGTATTTTTGCTGACACATTTCACTAGCCTGTTAGTTTGTATTGTGAGGCTTAATTGAAACTAATAACAAGTCAGTATACCTTCAGGATGCTTGGAAAATATACAATGCAATAAATATACACCGTACTGTATCTCCATCTACTGCTAACACTCAGTTATCGTGTATAGTCTCAATATATTAAAGTACAGATGTGCATGTGGCCCTGAGGTAAGTATAAAATTTGGAATAGTTAATAAATAAGTAGCAAACAACAGATTATGAGCTCATGGGCCAAATTGTAGTACATTTTTAGTTTTGGCTAGAAAACAGATGTTTATTAAAGCTGCAAAAGCCCTCCCATTATGAGCTTTGAGCTAAACTTCCAGACTTTTCTTCCTTTATTTGTGTGTCCGTTTGTGTGGAAGGAAGCAAGCACACTTGTATGCTCACTTTTGAATATGATCTTTGAGGTTTTCTCTCAGTCTTGTCTATGGCAAAGATTCTTATAGAATAGAGCCCCAGTGAAAATATCACAATTTAAATGTAACAAAAAAGACTTCTGAATAGCAATTTGTTTCCGTGGAAGGCACTGGATAATACCATCCATCTTATGCTAGGAAAATATTTGTTCAGGGGAGCAGCAAGCTCTGAATCTACCTGAAAGGGCAATTGACCAAAATGTGAATCCTAGAAGCGCATCACCCTATCCCTAAATACTTCTGATTTGGTGCCCCCGGCCCTTCCTTCCTTTTTCACAGCTGACAAACTGTGAGACTCCAAATAGATAACGATGCACAGAAAACAGTCAAATCAGTTGCATACCTACATACACCACACTCTTCCCTATAGTGTGTATTAAAATCATTAATTTAATATAATAAATTACACACAAAAACATTAAAACAACATTATTAAGGTTGCAGAGTCAAGCACTCAAAAGTTAGGAAATCCCAGAATTAAGGCTGTCTGTACAACCTTCATTAGGCCCGCTTGTATATATGCATTATGAAACAGTCTTTAATTACATGGTCACATACAATTTTTTTCACAGGATCTCTGCCTTATTCAGCGCACAGCATGGACAGTGCTCAATTAATGAACAGCTATTCAATATTTTGTTTTCTCTTCATTGTTCGGTGTGTGGCTTCAGGTCTTATTTACTGCACACTCGTCAAACCTGTTCTAAAGATTATTAGGGGCTTTTCTATGGTGCTCATCACTACAGAATCTGAGTGCTTCACAAATCTTAATGAATTTATTTTCATAATATCCCTGTGAAACGAACGGGTATTATTATCACCATTTACAGAAAGGGAATTGAGGATCAGAGTGGTTAAGGTCAAAAGTATCCATCTATTCTGTGGGTCCAATTTGACACAACTATGACCTGATATTTCAGAATACTTAGCATTATACAGTACTTATATTCAATATTCAAAGCACAGCTTCCATTTTGCACTTGTGGTGCTAATGCTAGCGCCCAATGCAAGAGAATACTGTTAGTGCAAGCAACTTTAATTTTGAAATATGTGATTCATTTTTAATAAGGAAACTTCATTTGTTTAGTTTGAAATGTATTTTAAAGGGCCTGTAATAAGCTGCATTCTACAAAGTGGGTCTATTTATAGACAAAAGTAAAAACAAGAATCCAAGGACTCTATTCTCAAAGAAATTGCTTAAGCACTGCATACTAACAAACTGAATTTGTTCATGCACAAAAGCCTGTAGATTTTACTGGTGATTCATAAACTTGGTATGCACTTTGGTGGCTTTAAAAGCAGCAAGCATACAATATTTCCATATCAAACACTTTTTGACATGAGAAAATGCTCCTGCAAAATGCAAAAAGGCCATATAAACATAGATTTGATGTAGATCTTGTCCTCAATAATACATTTTCAAGATTACATTATCTGCAATGGAGCTGTTTAACTCAGAAGGCAATACGGCTCAGATGAGAGCCCAAACTGGACCTGCATACAGGGTATGGCTTACCAAGTCCATCAGCCAGCAGCAGTGTTCCCCCAAACTGTCAGTTTCTGGCACATCCTAGGGATCCCCAGATCTCTCCCACTGAAGTGGCATTGAAGTCTGGAAGCTGTCTTCCCTACATTCATTGTTTGCCATAAATGCTGATATATTACATGTTGGCTTCCTGCATGAATTACATCTTCACCTAATGGTTTATGCCAACAACTACAGCAGCCTTCTACTTTTAGTTAACAGTAGTAGAGGCTTATGCTTTTAGAGTTAATGCTCACCTGCTCAACTCCACTGATCAGCGTGGAATGTGTATGTGGTTACAGAATATTTCAGTGGCATCAATGACAGATGTTTGCTCATATCCCTCTCACTGTACTTTGAACAATGCAACTCAATTAGCTCTGGCAGGAAGTCAGTGAACCAGTGAGGTGGCTTGTACACTTAGGATTTCTACATTAGCTATATCCCAGGACTTGCACACTAAATGGGTACATTTAAATGAAACTTCATTTGGCACGTCTTCTGCTTCTAAAGTCCAATGCAAAAAAATGTGACCACTTTCACTCTGATCTATATAGATTTTTATACCGCGCTTATCACCATAGTACCTGAGGGTCTGCCACTAGTTCGTTAAACAACATTTCTAATGTCTGTTACTTGGTGTTTGTTGTCTCATTCTCTTACTAGGAGGAGAACCATATGCTTGTTTTGGTAGGGTTTCTGGGTATTTTAGTTTGGTTTTGTGTGTTTTAAAATATACCTGTTGCTATGCGTTTATATTAGAGAAGGCAAGATCAAAGAAATATGCCTTGCACTTGCATCAGAATATGGTGAAGTCTGTGATAGTCTTTAGTGCCTGGGCACTTCACTCCACAATCTCGGACCAGCCTCCAGAAAAGCTCTGTGTCATGGAGAGATGAGTTTTACACCCTACAGTATAGCATTCCATCCAGCCAGAGGAGTGTAATTGTTGAGTGTAATTGTTGAGTACCTTTATGCAGTCTTTCAGATATCCTGGGCCCAGACCATGGATTATCTTAAACTGAGACTTTGAACTTGATAGAAATTCTATGGGCAACCAATGTAGGGACTGGGGGACAGATCTGATGCGCTTCCAGTAGCCTATGACACTGAAGAGATGCTTTAGTGTTCTGGAATTTCCTTATCATCAACCTGGGCTCATGATACACTGAATAGAAAACCTGAGATACAGAGCTGTGCCAAAGCAAGTGCAGCTGAATCATACAGCTACGTGTAAGTTTGGGCACATCACTCGCAATATGATCAGAGATGGTGTTGATTTTCTTGTTGAATAACTTTTCATTAATCAGCAGAAGCAGAAGTTTAGAGTGATTGTATGTTGTTGGGGAGGAAACTAATTTTATGGGCCACTTAGCCACTGACAGCTCCTTCCACTGTTCCTGAGGTGGGGAGTATGTCTGTGGAGGCTGGGGGGGAGAGTGAGGACATGGAGGATTGGGGGAAAATAAACTGAGATTGTTGCAGGTAGCAGCATAGTATTATAGGCCTCTGGGTTATAGAAGTCCCACTAGCAGTCTTTGCCACTGTCCCTTGGTAATGGGTAGGGCCTAGTCCTGGGATGCATGCGAAGAATGGAATAAGGGCCTTGCAGCAGGATTTTGTTGTTGTTGTTTTAAAGTCATACAAGTGAGACTGGGGTGAACACACAAGTGGACTGTCAGTTGTTAGGAGGATATGGAAACAAAAACGGATGGGATTGGACTGGAAGGTCAGGAAGTAGTTTGCCTTGTTGGCTGTTCTGTCTCTCCTTCTCTCAGGCAAAGAAATCCAGTACTATTTCAAATGAGCAACTTCTGGCCCAATAGCCTCAGTCTTACAACTTCCTGCCACCTCACTGAGCCAAGATTGTGCTGCACATTCTAGGCTCTTCCAACCCTAGAGTGTAGCAGATCATTCAGTGCCAGGATTTAGCATGCTTCCTAACTTTAGCCACACCTTCAAAATCTGTCCCTCCACCAGTAATGACAGTGGATCAAATTTTGCTTCACTCACTGCCCACCACAGTGCATGCAAGTCAGTGAGAAGACTGACAGACAATACAATGAACTTGTGGCCAGCAAAAATGCAACAAGGACTGGAGTAGTAATAAGGCAAGAAGAGGAGCACTAAGAAGAGCAATAAGGCAAGAAGAAGGGTGGCAGGTGGGGCGGGCGGGAGTGGATACCAGAGCACAGAAGCTTCCAGAATTAAGCCCACCTGAGAATAACTGAAACAAACTAATGTTTTCTTAGTCCCATGGATTTTATGGGTTAAACTACACATTTCAAAATGATGTTTCTAACAAAACTGGGCTGTAGCACGATGCTGCAGTTTATGTCGTGTTTTTATAAATAAGAGGATTTTTTAAATTGATCTGAGGCAGCTGTATTTTTCAAAGTGGCTTACACTGTAAGTGTACTTTACACTGTGCTAATGGACTTTTCTAATACAGCAGTTCTAATCCATTTTGTCGGCTATGGATAGTTATGCTTCTGCAAACTGGAGATAGTTTTGTTCCCATTTCGCACATGGATTTGAATGAACATTAGTGATGGGTGAATGGAAATTCTGGAGGTTCAGTTCAGTTTGGATAAGCACCCAAATGTTTCTGTTTGGGTTTACAAAATGGAACTGGGAATATTCTCATCAGAAAGGCCTCTTGTGAGATTTCCAGAACTTCCTCTTTCCAGTCCAGAGCCCAGGAACCACAAGGAGAATAAATATATATATTGCTTTAAAAAAATCTGTATACTTTTAAATTTCTAGAAAGGTTTCGGTCAGTCTGAGGGATGAGAGGATGTTCAGGTGGTTTCTGACTGGTTCATTCATTTGTAGATAATGTATGTTAATATAATGCTGAACTGTACCAGATGATGGAAATTCATAATATTTCCAACCTGCCTGACTTTACTCTCCAATATTCATTATACATTATATAGCTCCTGGAAACACCTTCTTTAGCATGGCAAGGAATGACACCGAAACATCTAAAAACCTTGAAGGAACATCATCCAAGATTTATAATGCTAAATGTATTCAGCAGCTTACACATCCCAAATAGTGTACTAATATTAACTAACATTTCCTCATGATATTGTCCACATTTTACAGATGCGTTCACTGAAACAGACAGGCTAAGTGATCTGCCCAAGAGCATATAGTGAGTCTCTGGTGGAGTCTCAGCAACTCAGGGTACCGCCATGGTGAACGCAGGAGAGATACTGGCACAGACAGATTCACTTCCAGTATTTCATCTCTCTCTGCAATCCTTCAGCTCCCACTGCTCTCATAGAGTAAGCAATGTTATGTGACAGCATGAATGTCTCTGTTTCAGAGCAGTACTTTTCTGAAATGGACCGGTACTTTATTTTACTTCTCTGAAATGGTTCAAACACATTCCTGTCACATTTCCGTTCCTGCTGCTCTGATCTCTAAGCTGTTGGAGCAGCATGGTTATAAAGGGAAACAGCACAAACAATAGCATATGTGTTTGTCCTGCATGAATCAAAACTGGCTATTGATGTTTTTTCAGAATTCGGGAGAGGAGACATTCATTTTGTCAAGAGTACTGAAGGTGGAGAAAAGGCAGCCTAAACACATTATTTTCATGCAGCATAAGAGATAATGAAACTACCTATTTGCTGTGCTCTCAGAATTTCTGGAACATTAATGATAATTTTTATATTTTGGGGAATCAGAGGCTTAAAAAATGTTCAGTGCTTCGCTTGTGAAATGATGACTGTCCCTTTAAGAGAAGCATATTTACCTTTTTTTGCTAAAATAATTTATAAGAAAGCAGGCCATAATGATGCCCTTTTTAAATTTTCCTTCAAATCTCTCGCAGATCTCTCTCCAACAACCACAGCCAAGTAATTTTTGCCAAAGAGCAGAAACAGAGACATTTATTCAGCTATAGTGTTCTGTAAGTCCCTACCTCATTACTTACTGTAAGTACAACTTTTCATGAATGGTTGAAAGCAGAAGAGTATAGTTAGGGAAAATTGTAATTACTAATAGGAAATCTTGCTGCTATGGGCAGAATATACAGGCTGATGTAGTTGAGAAAGCAGACTTAAGTGGGTCCAAACATACAATCGTCTTTTTGGCATTACAACAAAGATATTTTGAACCTTGCAAATTTAAAATAAAAACAGTGAAATGTGTGTTACATTTCTTTGAAAAAGACATATAAGGGTCTCTAAATAAGCAAATTATTTTTACAAATATATTTGGTTAATAAAATCTCTAAAAGTACCCATTAGTGTTACATAAAGGAGACTGCAACCTCTGGAAAGTCTGAATCAATTATTGACCTTGTCAGGCCCGTTACAACCGGCATCCCAACTACTAGAGTCTTTGTATTTTCTGGACTGACAGACTTTGCCTCTACCTCATGCATTATTCAATAGAAAGCAGAACAATGAATTAAGTGGGCTTTTAAAAAGTGTGTTAAAAGGAAAAACAAGCCGGATAAAGAAAGATTAATCACGGAACCTATTATATTTTTTTCCCTACAATTTATGAAAAAAATTGTAGCATTTGTAGAGCTGGAGATGTTCTTACTTGTTATTACAAGAACACCTTCAATTTTGCACATTTCTCCATGCTGACTTGCTGTCCGTGGGGTGCTTGTAGAACACATATGGTATACTGTGGCCACTTTTTCTTTTCTTACTGAGAGCCACAGTACAGCTTTGGCAAGCAACCACTTTAAGGATCGACATCAAAACTGGGAGTTTATTTTCTATAGCGGTCCAATTAAAGATATCCTAGAACTCACAGAGTCTTTGTATTCTCTGGCCTGACATAGCTGTCAGGAAATTGGAAGTGTGCACTCACTTAAATCGATGTTAGATTGTCTAAAACCCCCCACATACAATACAGCACAGATTGTATTACTCAGTACCTCATGGTGAGAAGGGCTATGACTCAGTGTCTTCAACTCTTATTATTACAATTTCACACAGCCTTTGCATTAAGATTTGCATAGCGCTTTGAATTAACTTTCATTAGGCATCTTGTCTTATGTTGATTACTGAACATACTTGCTTTTATAGTGGAAAGATGGGAGTAGGTATTTTAAAACATGTACATCTATTATTGACTGTGTTTTCCCAAATATTCTACAGAGAGAGAGAGAGAGAGAGAGAGAGAGCGCAAGATATACAATAATAATCAAAGGATATTTATTATTATAAATACTGACAATCACAGAGAATCAAACATTATTTTAAGAGTCTAGTTTTCTCTGTAATATCTGATCCTGCAAATACATACATATGTGCTTAACTTTATATATGTGAGTATTCCTATTGAAGTCAACATGACTGCTTGTGCTTAAACAGATGCACAAGTCTTTGAAGGATTGAGGCATTCAGGTCCAATGGGAGATGAAAATTCTCAGTATCTGACAGGATCAAGGCCCTGAATTAGCTGGGATTCAATCATTCATAGTCTTAATCATGTAGTCCCACTAATCACATATTTCTTTGCTGATTCTTTTAAAAATACTATTTATGCACATATATACTATAAGTATGATATCGTAGTGTAGTCACACACACACACACACACATACGCACAGAGAGAGAGAGAGCTTTATAAAGGAAATTACTGAAATGGAATGGAAGAGCAGCTGGCAATCCATGTTGGGAAAAAAGGAAGATGTGACAACTTCAACTAAGCCAGCAGACAGAGAATCACTTGATTTGGTCTCTACACATCTTCAAAATCATGCTCTGTGAACATTGTTATGACAGGGAAAAACAAGATTTTTTCCCTGTAAAATTAAATGTCACTCTCAATAGCATAATATCTGAAACATCATCCTTCCAAGTCCACACCAATACTTTACACAGAAAATTAAACTCTCTCTGTTTATTGAGTGGATAATGCAGTCTTCGAATGTGTGAGAACCCCTGCTAGGTGAGAAATTAAAAAAGGAGCACTATAAAGACTAATGGTATGTATGAAAAAAAAGAAAAGAAAAAAGAAAAGTAAACGTAATTGGTAATCAGAAGAAATCATAAAACTAATCATGCAATTAATGTCTTAAAAAACCAGCATATGAGGTGTGTATAATTACCAGAAAACAATACAATGATGGTTTCAAGCATTAATGATTGTAAGGGGGCCTGATCTTCAGTTTTATAGGATAGCTTTAAATTCACGTAAACTAGTACATTGCTTTGTGTATACACACACGCACACAGGAACATACTATACTGTACACACACAGAGACACACAGACTATATTGTGTCTAGAAGTTTCCAAAATACTATGGGTTTTTTCGTTTGTTTTAAAGATTTTCCTTTGGGAAAAAAAAACAAATATGATTCTTTCACCCTTCTAATTCACACCCTTCTTCTGTTGCCAATGAAAACAGAAAATGCATTTAAGAGGAGAAAAATATACTCCTCATCACGTGTACTAGAAATGATGCAAAGCCTAGAGGAGTTCACCCAGTGCAGATACTGGACTAAACTAATGAATATATATTAACATATATAAATATTTTCACATTTCTCTTTAAAATGCTACACAATATATTCATAAATCTAGCTTTGTTTCATGCATAATTGTGCTCCAGAGCCAATTATAAACTTACTGATTATCTAATATATCAAGGCATTAATTTGTTGATTAAAAAAGGGGGAGGAGAGGAGCTGCCAGGAAATCACAGGTTTTTTCAGACCGCTGTATGTCAAGATGTAAGCTCTTTTGATGTAATGCCACTTTTTAGGCTTCCCAACTTCAGGGATTCTGAACCCTCCTATGGTAACGAAACACGCTGAAGAAAGAATTTAGATTTTCTAAGTGCAGGAAATGATGAACACTCATCTTTGATTTGTGAGGGGGGATCTGTTGCTAGATAATAGATACTACGATGATGAAAGTATGATGGATGGATACTTTTAAAGACAGCAGAGTCCAAAATTCAGTAACCTTGTAGGATGAGACGAAGGATAGTCCTGTGGTTAGGGTGTTTATTTAGGAGACTGGGCTCTCAATTTTCTGCTTTCTTGCATGATCAAATCCTGAAGGCTAGATTCACAAAGGAATTTAGGTGTGGTGATGCTGGGCGTGGCCACACCCAGTTTTTAGGAACCTAGAAAAATCATTGGTATTTCCAAAACCAGAGTTCAGCACCTACACTCCTATACAATGAATGGGGAGAGATGACACCTCAGAATGGGATTCACAAAAAAAATAGTTCATGCTAGGTGGCTCCTCACCTAATCTAGCCTATGCAGGTGCCAGAGTGTGGGGTTTGTGCTAATCCCAGCCCCATTCTCAGAGATAGATGTCTGAGTCCAGGCTACATGGAGATGCCGTCCTCTGTTTGGGATTCTCTTGGGATTAGCACTGCTGCTATTTTTGCAAGAAGCCGCAGAGGGAAAATGAGCTCCCTCATAACTTTTAGCCTTGGGGTAAGGGTCTCACCTGGCAGGTGAGAGACCCCTGGCTCAAGTCTTCCTCCCAATTGAGGGGGAGAAGGGATTTGACCAGGGATCTGCTACCTCCCGGGGGAATGCTCTGACCACTGGGCCATGGGATAATCTGATGTTTAACTGAGAATAAATCATTTTTAAAAGTCATGGAGCTGGGGCCACAGCGAGAGCTCAAGAGCAAGCATGACAATTATTTTGTAGCCTAGGAGTCAGAGCACTCATATGGGAGACCCAACATCCAGTACTCCTACTGCAATGACTTTGTGTGGGTGTATAAAACTACCACTATCATTGAGGAGCACCCAGAGCACAGGAGTAAATGATTACACGAGGTGCAAGGTGGTGGGGAATCAGGACTAGGAAAACAGCACTTGAGTTTGGCTCTCAAAGGGAGATTCAGAGGCACAGTTTGAAAGTGCACCACTGTATAGAACCTGTGGATCACTTCATCTCAGTACAGACTCCGGGGGAGGAGAAAACATGCTGGGATAGGAGGGACCCAGAGAGAAAAACGATTTGTATAAGCCTCACATAAGCAATTTTTAGCAAGTGAAAGTTACCTATCTACGTGGTTACAAGCAGTGGCCCAGGAATGAGAGAGCACTGCACAGGAAGCCATGATCACCAAGCCAAGAGTTCTCTCTGTTGTGACAACACCACCGCTGGCTAGTATGAACAGCACAACAGGAGTCCAGTGTAAAAACTGAATTCAATGGCTAGGGCACTGGACTAGAGCTCAGGTAACGTAGGTGCTATTCCTGGCTCTGCCACTGAACTGCTGTGGGACCTTGGGAAAGTCATTTAACCTCTTTCTGTCTGCTTCTCCTACCACTTCCTGTCTGTGCCTATACAGCATCTAACATAATGAAGATCCTTGCTGGAGCCTCCTGGGGTATGTCTACACTGTGATAAAATACCCACAGCACCGAATCTGAGAGAGTCCAGCTCAGCTGAACCAGGCTTGCAGGGCTCAGGCTCAGGGGCTAAAAACAGAAGTGTAGACGTTCAGGCTCAGGCTGGAGCATAGACTCTGGGAACCTCCCACTTCAGCACCAGAGCCAAGCTCCAGCACTTTTCCACTGCAATTTATAGCCCCTCAACCTGAGCCCCACAAGCCTGAGTCAGTTGTTCAGGGCCAGCCACAGCCACGCCTCACGTCTTTCATTGCAGTGGAGACGTACCCTAGGAGCTGCTACTACAAATAATTCATAACAGTGGAGATGTGGTTTTATCAATGATTTTCTCCCCAGACTTGTGTTTTGGGACTCTTGTGCAAGGAAGAAGTGAGACCCATAAGGGTGTCCTAGGAATTTCAGCTGCCTCCTGCTCAGGAAATCTCTTCATCCCTGAATAGATGAATAGATTTTGCAGGGATAAACGATCATGTAAGGAAATCTTAACTGAGGTACATTATTTTCCACTTCACCTCATTTCCTATCTCATCTCTTTAAAATGTCCAAAAGGGATGATCTAAGCATGGTACAGTCCAAGAAATTAAGGTCCCAGTTATGAGATGTCCCAGAGTGCTGCTAAACACAGCTGTGGAGAGGAGGGGGACAAAGATGATTTTAACCCACCTGCGTGCTCCTGCTGTAACTTCTGGCCCCTACCAAGGGGCTGCTCTAGCTTCTGGAGATTGCCAGAACACAGTACGCTCAGCTCACACCTCCTCCTGCTCCACATGCACCCCATGTTGGAAGGTTGAAATAGAGATGGCGTAGTGGCACATGTGGCAGCTCAGGCTATCTGCCTGAGTATAATCCTATCTGTGTATGTACTTAGCTGGTGCCACCTCTTATGCCTCCCTGGCTATGCTAGTATTTTTAGCGAGCTGGCTCTATCAAAGCTAGCTTGAGTATGCCTAGACATCTAGAGATACCTGAAGGCTGCTTTGTGCCACCAGAGCAGCACAAAGCAGCCTTGCCCCACTGAGGGCAAGGATCTAGGCTAAAGATCTCTTTTCTAAATGTATTATTACACGTCTGCCTTGCTCTGCTAGTATCCCTTGTAAATGGCACACAACAATGCTTTGGATGAAAATGTGGTCATTTTCTGTTTTGTTCTATCGAGAGGAGCATAATATCAGTGTTGAATTACACAGCATAATAAAATGACGTGTCATTGGGTTCAATAACTACCCAGGAGCAAAGCAGGTCCTGCAACCAGGTCCTGCAGTCTTCTCACTGATACCTGAAGAAAGATGTAAAACTATGCCAGTGAAGCCAAACATTGATGGAGCTTGATAGTACATGTATCCATGTCCTGATCCTACCACACAGTGATTTCTCTAACAGTCAGAAGTCGTGAGTTCCATTAACTCCATGAAAGCTAACTCACACTTCTTGGGAAATCTGTGCTGCCAAACATGGTGACTAGTAAAAGATACCAGGAAAATCATAAAGTTAAGTTCTAGAGCTGGCTGGGAATTTTTTGACTACATATTTTTTTCATCAGAAAACACCGATTCATCAAACCCAAACTTGAACACATGAAAAAGCCTGTTTCAATGAATTTCCTGTTTGAAACACAGTTTTAAAATTGTCAAAACATCCCATTTTGACCACTTCAAAACAAGACAGTTTCATTTTTGGTTCAAAATGACTTTTTGTTTAGAAATGTAAGTTAATTTATGGTAAAAAGTATTTTTTAAGAAATGAAACATTTCAGAATTATCGAATTGACCCAATTCAAATGTTCTGTTCATATTTTTGGTTTGAAAACATTTTTGAGCTTTCCAGTTTTTTTCTTCCAGATTTGGGTATGACAATTTGTTTTAAATCTAAAAAAATTCACGGGACAGAACAACCATACCCAGCTCTATTAAAATTCTGTATGACATGAAAGAATCAATTATTTTTTAAACTAACTACTGCTATGGCCACATTTCATAAAATGAGAATGGGCCTAATCCCAAGATTGAATACTTTATACTCCACTCTTCAAAAATAAGGCTTGATTTTCAAAGATGATGAATACTCATAACTTCAAAGCTTCAAATGAACTCACTGAGTGCTCATACCTTTGAATATCAGATCACTCCAGCTATTTAAAATTAGGTGCCCAAAATCTGAGATATTCAAAATTATAAAGTCCTTTGGAAAGTTTGGTGCTAAGGGACTTGCCCAAGATAGAACTAAAAGCTTCTGGTGAGGCCTTTCATTGTGAGGCCTGAATGAAAATCCTGATCTCCTAACTCATAATCCTTAACTTTAACCACAAGACGATCCTTCTCTGTTTTAGGATATAATCTTTTTTTTTTTTTTACTACATGCTGATGACTTTCACAAGAGTTGTTCCTTAAATCCTCCTTTTGTATATCTTTTCAAGGCAGTCCAGAATGATTTAACCTTAAAGGATTCTTGTTTCAAATAGTGTTGCAATGATTGACATGAAGCAGCTTTTATACAACTGCTGTAAAACCAGGAGAAAAAAGTGCCAATTAAGGTAAACAAATTAAATGGTGTCTTAGATTAAGAAACCAGATTCTTTGTTAGGACATAAATATAATTTCATACCATGGGCTGGATAATTTACCTTCTGTTAAGAAAAGAAAAGTGTAGCTGGGTCAACTTTATTGATGCTGAATTGATACCGCAGAAAAATAAGAGAAATCCTGCTTTTGTATAGTGCAATTCAGTTGCTTTCTAACAGTACTGTTAACATTAAAATAGTGAAATCACATTCCGATTCATGATCCGTGCTCCTCTGAATATTAAGATGCATGTTACGATTTAGAAAAATTAAGGGATAAGGATCATTTATATTCTCAGCGGATACTCTTTTTATTTTATTTATTACTTAAACAGTGTGTATGTTTATTAAGCATCAACTACCAACTGCAGGAGGCAGAAACAAATTTTAACCTCATGTAGTGAGGGATAAAACATACCATTGATAGAGATGTTTCTTCACCAACAAGAAGGTGATTACAGAGGTGAGTTAGATTCAATATGAATGTTAAACTACAAGAGTGTTATGATTCAGAAAATTTTTACAAAAGGAAGTTGATATCAATGATGAGACAGTAAATGTTAATATTTTTGTGTAACTCTTCTTGTGTGTGATTATTTAAAGTTCTTATTCTGATCTTTTGTATTCACATACATCAATCTTCTGTTTCCTCTGTAAATCTTATATACATGGCTTGGAGCTGTGTCAAGAATAGGAGTATTTTAAGCTTCTTCTTTTATCTGTAGACCAGATTCTGGTCTCAGGTGCACCATTTTAATTCCACTCACTCCAGTAGTGTGGCACCAATGTAACTCAAAACAGAAAATCTGACTCCAAATTAGTATTCAAGTATGTGGGTGTGCGTCTTCGTCTTCTATATGTGCTGCACACTATGCTGTCTTTCTGATTACAAAGTTGCAACATTTTTGCACATACCGGTGTAGGGAAAAATGTAAGCAGATGTATAAAGATAGAGCATTTCTAACATCAGTATTGCCTTTTCTTGACTACATACTGTATAGGATTTTAACTATTTACCTAATGTATCTCAAAAAAAGAAAGAAAACTTACAGTAGGCATTTGTTCATTTGAGTTTGTGCACGTTCATTCACTTTTCCAGTAGTTCTCACTATAGTGATAAAGTTCTGTTGCAATGAATACATACATGGAGTGTGAATAAGAAACCTGTTTGAAAAAGATTGATCTCTTTTAACTTTTTAATGTTAACTATTTAAATCATTTATATAAAACCAAATTTAAACTATAGCTAGACATTTTCAATTAGTTCTACTGACATTTCAGGTCTATACATGATATATTCATTGCAACAGGACTTTATCAGTATAGCGGGACCTACAATAACTGGCAAATCTTCATATTGTCATGTGTAACAACCAGGAGAAAATTATTTATTTAGAGCTTAGCTTTGCAAGCCTCAACTAAGGACCAGCCTTGCTAGGAGCAAAATCCCATCCTTGGATGCAAACTCAAAGTTCCCTTTGACTTCAACAGGAATGCTAGCTGTTTATCCAATCACAGCATTCAACCCTAGATTAAAAAGCCCTATACTTCTGAATGTCTCTCATTGAAGGTTTCTTTGGTAAACAACGGGATGGTGCAAGGTATTCTTCTGGCTGATTATCTGGTTAGAGTTCCTATGATATAGCTGTATAGTTTTAATACACTACAACTCCCATTACACACCAGTGCTGCTGCCTGGGGCTGAAGACAGAGATTATTAGGACTGAAACACTATTGTGGTGAAACGAGGTGGTGAACTCATGCCTAATTCTTCTGGAGACGAGTCCTTTTATATGAAATACGGTGTCTAACAGATAAGGTTGTGTTAGCAAACCAAGGAAGTCACTACTGGATGTAAGATCTATTACTCATAAGACAGCTGCCAATAGGGATTTGGCTAAGCGAACAAGATGCAAACCCCAGATGAATGACTGATCAAGATCTAATTTTGGATGACCTGATCCTTAAAGGGTTTTTTGGGTAAGTCAGACCTACATTTTCAAAAATATCAGTGTTTTGGTTGTCTCCGTTTTTAGGAACCCAATTTGAGACAAACAGGTGTCTCAAGTTAGGCAATAAAAATGGAGATACCCAATATTAGTGGACTGAGGGCTCTAGGGATTCTTGCAATATACATGGGAATTAAAAATAACAATAGATGTTCTAGCAATTCATAGCATGCAAAGTGAACCACCTACACAGGGAACTAACATACACATGTTGTTTAATAGTACAATAATATTTTTATACAGAGCTGGAAAAAGATAAGATAAATGCCAAGATAGCTGTGCTACAGCTTAGTCATTTAAGAAACAAAGCTGCAGAGCATTGGGTTTTGTACAATCCCATGAGAATGGCACTGCTGGCATGGAGCCTGCACTCAAAATGGTGTCAGCGGCTCTAAGCCGCCTACTGGAATTTTAAAACTGTCTATTAGGAATGAATAAGAAGCATATCCAAACACAGGCACAAGGGTCAAGAGTGCCTTGTCCAGGTTCTGTCACACTTACAACAGTTTATGTTAGGAGTAACTCCACAGAAATCAGTTGGACTTAGACCAGTGTAAAAATGCAGCTGCCAAAGTCAGAATCAAACCCTCTCTCTCTCCATGTTCATGGTTTATATTCTACAAAGGCAATTTTAAAAAAAGCTAACATGCTTATAGTATGGCAACAGCTCCTCCGACTGGACTGATGAGCAGTTTTAAATGTGATCACTGTACTTATTTAAATAAAAAGAATATTTGAATAGGCTCTTAAGTGAATATTCAACTACATCGCCCCCTACAACAAACAAATAAATAACTTCATTTTGAAGCAGCTGAATCAGGGGAAGAGATGGAAACTTGAAAAATGTTATTCAGTTGGGCATAGCAGCTCCCATATTGTAGAATCACTGTCCTCTTGGGCTTGCTACATTGCAATATGACAGTGTTAAACTAGCTGAAATCCTGCCTAATGATTTTCAGTGCAAGACAGAATGAAATGCATGTGCACGGTAAAATTCATATGTTATTGTGTGAAGCATATTTGAAGCTTACATTAAATATCATAGAAGGAAACAATTCAGCAGTCATATATATCAAGTCTTCCTGACCCACCTCTGTGTTTTCTATTCAGATATCACAGCAGCAGCAACCTTAAATTGTCTTTGAAGGTGTCCCTTCATGTTAATTGGGCCTGACCTTGCTAATGAGATCAAAGCTTGAAATAATTTGGTTGCTCGCTCAGGTTTTGTTCTGTTTATCAGTCTCAACTCTTATTCAGTTCCCATGTAAGAGCACCTTAAGTAATTAACTATTGCAACACAAAAAAATGTATCCTACACTAAATAACATACTCAATATGTCACTATGGAATAATGAAATGTAAATGTGTGATGCACAGAAATTTGGCATGTACCATCTAGGAATTACAACAGGTGACTTTTTCAGTGTTTAGTGCACACAGTGCAATATTTTTTTATTCCAAGTGCACAAAATAAGAGTTTTAGTGTGTCCAGTACTTCACATCTCTCTCTCTCCATCAACTTATACAGCTTTCACCAAGGTAATATCAGAGCACCACCCAGAAAATAAAACACCAAAACAAACAAAATTCTCTTTTTCCCAGATGCCTGCAGAAATAGCCTGAAAAGCTTCATATGGTACTAACTACATTCTACGTTACCTTCAGTAGAATATGAAATAGGAATAGGAAAACAGAATTTATGTTCCTAATTACCCCAGCATGGGCCAGGTTATGTTTTTGAATACACTGGGTTGGGCTGAGGAAGGTCCATGCTGCAGAAGGAATCCCAGGAGGAATTCTATGTGAAACAGCCAAGACTTCCCCCAAAACTCAAGAGAAATGCACAATGCAGGGGCAGCTCCATAACAGAATTTCAAAGGTGCAGCTGCTGCTGACTGGTGCGGAACAGAGCAGAGCCACTTTTCTCCTTTTGGGAGGCTTGTCCAGGGGTGCCAGTCAGATATATTATCTGTGTGCCCTAGTGAAATTGCGCCTCTCCCCTGAAAGGTGAGCCAACGGGGTTAGGAGGTTAGGGAAAGCTGCTTGCATCCTTCTTCAATCCCTTGTGCCCCCAGACAATCTACCCCTTGGCATTTGATTTTGCTTTTATAAATGCATGATCTTAAATGTATTCATATAGGGCCTGATCCAAAGCCCACTGAAATCAATTTCAGTGGGCTTTGGCTAAGTCCCATAATTGGGTATCAGGACAATAACTGAGTAGCGGAGGCAAATTCAGTTTTCTGTGTATCTCAAACAGAAAGATGCCCAGAACTCATGGGCAAGTGCCTTCTCATAATTGAAATGTTTCCTATCTCTGAAATCACCAGTTTGAATGTAAAGCATAAAACAAAATACCAAAACTCATTGTTTTAGAATGCACTATGTGTTGTGTTAATCTCTGTTTGAAATTCCTTAATTTTCTTATGAGAAAACATTTAAATTGCAGCAATCATCTGAAAAACAGTAAAAAGAAAAGAAAAAAAAGATTCCACTGCTAAATATAAAATTAAGTGATAATCAACAGTCATGATCTTATCTTGTATTATTCAAAATTCCATTTGAGAAAGGGTTTTCAAAAGAAATCAGACACTAAGTACTTAAGATAATTGTACAAACTGTAACCTGTGAAGCCATGGACTGTTAACTAATCACTATACTTCAACTAATATTACCATACAGTTGCCAGGTAATTCCTGATAAGAAGTGCACATTGGTTGACTGAGAATTACCAGAGGAAAGTGATTCTCCTCTCCCTGCCATCCCCCAGATATCTGCAGTCATACTGAAGACATAGGAATTTCTGTTCTGATTAATTTTATAGGAGGTGGGGATAAATGCTGTCTATATTGTGTTTGGGTGGGGAAAAAAAACATCAAGCCTGCTAATAAATACAAAAAGATACACTCTCTGAAGTACAATAGTTGGGTCTGGGTTTTTTGGAGGGAGGTTGTACATTTATTAGCCTTTGGTACAATGTAATTGAGCACTGGAATACTGTATTCTTGGTTTGCTGATGTTTTAATATGCTGTATTATATATCAAAACATGGGACGAATCCGTTTAGTAAATTTTGGATCTCTGAAAATCATCAAAGAGCATCTTCTAGCACATATTTATGAAAAGAGCTGATATTCTGCCATCTTTGGTATATATTTTACCACCTTTTCCCCCTTAAAGTGTCATGGCATAAGACAGAAACTTGAAAATAAAATCTATTTAACCAGTCATGTTTTTCCCTATTATGCACACACCAGATTGTTATTGTAGACCAGGGGTAGGCAACCTATAGCACGGGTGCCAAAGGTGGCAGGCGAGCTGATTTTCAGTGGCACTCACTGCCCGGGTCCTAGCCACAGGTCCGGGGGGCTCTGCATTTTAATTTAATTTTAAATGAAGCTTCTTAAACATTTTAAAAACCTTATTTACCTTACATACAACAATAGTTTACTTATATATTATTAGACTTATAGAAAGAGACCTTCTAAAAACATTAAAATGTATTACTGGCACGCAAAACCTTAAATTAGAGTGAATAAATGAAAACTCGGCACACCAGTTCTGAAAGGTTGCCGACCCCTGCTGTAGACTGATTAGAAATACTAAGCTGATGTCACTGAGATCTTTTAAGAGAAAATTGCACTGGGCTATTTGTCCCAAATGAAAGAAAAGTAAAGTAGTATATTAACTAGACTTAGGAAGACAAATGAAGAAATCAGAAAAATTATTGGACGAGGCACCCTCACAAATAATCTGCAAAGAAGACATCAGTGGCTGGGACATGTACTGAGAATGGAAAAAGAACACTTACCAAATACCACCCTTGAATGGAAGCCTGAAAACGCAAGAAGAAAGAGAGGAAGACCACGAATAACATGGAAATGAACAGTTCTGAATGACATCAAGCACCTCAACATGAAATGGGAAGATTTGGAGAGAAGAGCAATTGATAGGGAAGGATGGCAAATGTGTGGAGCCCAATGTGAAGCAAAGCTCGGGATGGACTAAGGTCTAAATATATTAACTTTTCTGGACAAAGATACTACAAGAGAAAAACAATATTTTTTCCACCAGCTATTCAGTCTTACTGAAATTTTTGTGTTCTGTAAAAAGTTTGAGCAAATAGCCTTGCCATATCTAAAATCATTCATTTAAGCATTACTCCTTGTTCTTGTAAAGCAAACTAACTACAGGAACTCCTCACTTAATGTTGTAGCTATGTTCCTGAAAAATGTGACTTTAAGTGAAATGATGTTAAGCAAATCCAATTTCCCCATAAGAATTAATGTAAGTGAGAGGGTTAGGTTCCAGGGAAAAAAAAATTCACCAGACAAAAGATTATATTATATCTATATATATACACACACACACACAAAGTATAAGTTTTAAATAAACAATGTAATACTGGTACACAGTGATGACGATTATGAAGCTTGGTTGAGGTGGAGGTGTCAGAGGATGGGATATGTCCCAGGGAATGCCTTACTGCTAAATGATGAACTAGCTTTTGGCTGAGCCATCAAGGGAGAACACATTGTTAATGTAGCTTCTCACGCTCTACGAGGCAGCACAAATGGAGGTGGAAGGGGAGACATCATAGCAGACAGAGACGGACACACACCTTGTGTGCAGGAGAGAGAGATGCACACCGCTCCTTTAAGTAAGCTGACACCTTTCTTAAATATATTGTCCTTTAAGTTGATCAGGAAGTTGAGACAGCAGCTGCTGCCCCAAGCTCTTTCTGTCTCACTCTCTCCCTGTTCCCAGCCTGCTCTATATGGGGAAGGGGTAAGCAGGGTGCAGGAGCAGGGGGGAGGAGGATACCCTGATAGACCCCCTGTCTCCCCACACAGCAAGCAGGAGGCTCCCGGGAGCAGCTCCAAGGCAGAGGGCAAGAGCAGCACATGGCAGTGAGGGGAGGGACGGCTGAACTGCAGGCAACTGATAGCCTGCTGGGCAGCTGCTGCACAGGGAACTTAGGGAGCGGGGATCCGATAGAGGGGCTGCCGGTCCACCCTGGTTCCAAGCCCGCACCAGCTAGCTGCAATGGGTTGTTCTTCCTGCAAGCAGTGGACAAAGCAGGTGGCTGCCAAATGACGTTAGAAGGGAGCATTGCACAACTTTAAACAACCATGTTCTCTAATTGATCAGCAAAGTAACAATGAAACAACATTAACTGGGAAGACTTTAAGTGAGGAGTTCCTGTACAGCTAAAATCACGTTGAAGAAAAATTTCACTGCTTTCACAATGTGCAGGGCATGTTTCCCTCTAGTGGCTGGTCCAGAGAGAGAATGAGAGATCTAATACCACTATTTCTCCTTTGGTTCAAACGTTACAGATGTGACTTTACAAAGGAAGGAGCAGCATCCCAGTCCCAGCTTCACCAATAAATAGGTGATTTATACTGTAATTACATCTGTTGTCTGCAGACATACATTTGTAACTGTAGCGAAGCAAACTGTTTTCCCGCTGATGCAGAGAGGGAGGAACAATTCCCCACCCACTGGTGGGAGAAGCCAAGCTGGGCCCACCCCTTGAGCCGGAAGCAGAGGGGCAGGACAGAAAGTATAAGAGGCAGAGTTAGGGTTAGGGTCAGTATAAGAGGCAGGGCCTCCAGCTCAGTTGAGGAAGAGGCAATGAAGGAGTTGGATGCTGCTGCCTTGCTGCTGGTCCCTGAACCAGAGACTGAGATGTATCAACCCCTGCCTCTGGAGGAACACTCAGACGAGCTGCTGCCTGGCAAGTATCCAGAGGAGCTGTTGCCCATTGAATACCCCAAGGAGCTGCTGGAACTGCTGGTTGCTGAGTACCCCAGGGAACCTGGGGGCCCATGAGCGATGAAGCCCTATGGCCAGGTATAGGGATAGGAAGTAACCCAGGGAAACCAGACATTAGTCCGGTTGTGTTTTCTGAAGCCAGAGTCAGTATGTTTCAGAACTGCTGACCCAGTGGTGGGATTCCCCACCACTGTTAGGGCCCTCGGCTGCAACCAGGTGGAGTAGTGTGGGCCCAGGACCACCTACCTCCTGCTGCTAACCCCGTCCCTAGGGTGGCAGCCTACCCACTTTAGGTCAGACGGCCTGCATTCATCTGCATTCATTCAAAGAGCTGGGCCATAGACTGTTTCTGCTCTTTCCCACCCAAGGGGCTTGAGCCTGGCTGTTTGCTGCCTGTCTAGCCAAGGAGCTGGGCCACAGACAGCCTCTGCTCAGCTCCACTCAGAGGGCTAAGCCTGGCTGTATTTCCTGCCTGCCCTAGTCAGAGGGCTGGCTATAGACTCCTTACTGACTTACAGGGCTAATCCACTCTTGATCGGCTCTCAGCCCTTAGGTAGCGAGGTGGAGTGGCCTCCCTCTAATGCAGATAGGGAGAAACCACTCCAAGCCACTAAGTAACAATGCGTTTATAGGTTATAGGGCATTTTCTCTTCAAGCATCAGATTACCTGACTATCTTCTAGAGGAGGATGTCTGAGTAAAGGAAGAGGAAGGAAGAAACCAAGATGAAGCAACATTTTATACATATGTTTCTCAGAGCATTGCCCTGATATCTGAGGGCTCATGGGGATTTCTAGTGGTGTTTGAGCAGAACTGCAACTCTTTGCATACAATCGCACATCACCACCATTGGCATAGCATTGGTTGTACTGAACCATTTACATCCTCTCTGCTCGCACTAGACAGGCTCTTTCCATGCCATACATTATTTTCACAGTTTGATGCAGCAAACTGAGTAAATGCCCTACGACAAGAATATGAAAAACAGCCTTTTTTGTTCTAATTTGGAAAATGAAAGCATGCTGCAAACTGCACTGACTGGAAAGTCACAGATCTTTAACACAAAGTAAGGGGAGAGAGAAAAGAAAAAATCATTCTCTAGTCACAGCAGGCACCTTTCCCTTTCCCTGTAAACTGCGCTGTCAGCAGAGTCACCCTTGTGTCACTTTTCAACACAGGATGAAAAAGAAATAGATCTTTATTAGTTTTGTATTAGGAAAGTTGCTATTTGGGAGTTTGAGGCTACAGACTAGGGGAGCTGGTGATTCCTCCTGTGTGATGAACTATGAAACTAATCTAGAACAGCTCCATAAATCCACCAGTGCTTAGGCTAAAGAGCAAATAAAACGGACAGTTTTATAACGTGGCTTGTAGTCCTCACCTCTGGAGATGCAAGTCCATGCAGACTACAGATCCTGTAGCTCATCTTGGTTATCTATTATTTGTATTAAAGAATACTCCAGAGGCCTCAACTAAAATTAAAGGCCCAACTTTTTAAGTCTTGTCTTTTAGACAGTAAGCCATGTGGGACAAAAACTCTTATTGATTGTATTATTATGCTGGAAGGTGTTGGTGGCTACTGATAAATCTGTCTTTGATCTATAGGCAATCACAGAAGCTGATGGCCATACTAGTCATCCTTCATTTAGGCTAAATGGAAAAAGCACTTAGGCTCCTCTGTGGAGTAAGATAGCTGAAACAACAGAAGCCACAATGTAAGACACTGGACCACATGGAAAGGTCTGACCAAGACAGGGAACATAGTGCAGGGGCGCTGGCACTGACTGATGGAGGCGTGTGTGTGTGTGTCAGAAGCACAAAGTGACCAGAGAGCCAGGAGAAAGAGAAGCTGTGTGACCATGGCTCTGGAAAACATACAAGAAAGAGAGCTTCTTTTGGGTAGAGGACTGGCTGGAAAGACAAGCTTGGAAATTGTGAGCAAGGAAACTGCCAGCTGTTTATTCCTACTTTATTCACAAAAACAGGACTTTGTGGATATTCTTTGTACATAAACAAGAGTGCACCAAAGAATATACCTGAGTCATATTATCACTTTCCTCTACTAATAGAAACAACCCAGCAAGGCTCCGAATGTTGGCTAACTGGAGCAACAATGTATTTTCACAGCACCTGGTACAATAGGATCCAGCCTGATTATGTCCTGTAGGTGCTACCACAATATAAATGTTAAATAATGATAATAATGCTAGGAACATACAGTAAGAGACAGACCCTGCTCTGAAGAGCTTACAGGTTAAATAGACTAGATAGACAAGGATGAGAAAAAGGATAGACAACATGTCTTCTCATAACAGAGGAATTCTCTGACCTGCAATCTCACCACATCTACAAAGCCCAAAGATATAGACCAAACTCTGTGCCCTGATGCCCGGACAGTTCTCCCTACACACGTCCTTGGTATCACATCTGTGAGGAGGCTGTTTCAATCACAGTTTAGCATTCATTGCACTGAAGTGTATCAAGTTGCTGCATTTTGTTTGTTTATTGCAAAACTCCTGTCCACAACTCTGAGTGCCCCCAACAACTATTTAGAATCTTAATCCTACTAGAATAACCACCCAGAAACACAATGCTCACATGCCACAGCAATTAATATAACATGTCAGCAATTCAAAGGGGCAAAACATGTCTCCTTTGTGCAAAGAACTGAAGAAAGGCAATGCTGTTCTATTGCAGGGGTCGGCAACCTTTCAGAAGTGGTGTGCCGAGTCTTCATTTATTCACTCTAATATAAGGTTGTGTGCACCAGTAATACATTTTAACGTTTTTAGAAGGTCTCTTTCTGTAAGTCTATAATATAGAACTAAACTGTTGTTGTATGTAAAGTAAATAAGGTTTTTAAAATGTTTAAAAAACTTCATTTAAAATTAAGTTAAAATGCAGCATCCCCCGGACTGGTGCCCAGGACCCGGGCAGTGTGAGTTCCACTGAAAATCAGCTCATATGCCACCTTTGGCACATGTGCCATACGTTGCCTATCCCTGTTCTACTGTCTTTTGGGTGAGTTTTGTAATTTTTATTGAGACATACTGGGTACAGACACAGATTCACTTCACAGGCGCTCTGTGTCCTCACCATCCTGTTCAGCCCTGTCACATCAAGATTTCACACTTTCTGTGCATTCCATAATCTCAGGGAAAGTTTCATTTCCCAGCCCACTGCTACAGGCTATTAGTCTGGCACAAAACTCAGGCTCAAACAAAATGAAAAAAGATAAAAGCACAAATGAGGAAAGATAATAGCCACAGCTTCTACTGCTCTAGGTCCCACAGACTCTGGATATTCTCTCAGTTTATCTCTCATTAGGAACATAATCCCACCCCACCGTTGCTATTGCTGTTGCTCCAAACAACCAGGTACCTCTATCACCCCTTAAGCAGATGGCCAATTGCTGCAGTGTTCCATGCACAGGTATAACGTTCACTAAAGTTTGATGTGTAATTGGATGGAAGGGATTGTATCCTAGTTGCTGACCACAGAGAGAGTGTAGAGAACTTAGAGCAGAAGAACCAGGGACAATACACAACAAGTCAGTCTGTACATGAGAAAGCACCCCAGCAAGGTCACGGGCAACACCAAGGTCTGGATCAAGTTTCAGTCTTCGAGATCTAAGGACGAAAAACACTGAAACCAAGCAACAACAATGGAAAATTTTACATAGTTAATTATTTCACTTTTAAATCACAGAATCAAAGTGGTCAGAGATGGGAAAGACCTACTGGTGTTAGTTCACCCAGGCCATCTCCTTGCCTGTAGAGGCATCTTCCTTGCTGTATATTTTCTGATCATTTTAAAGAAGTGACCCAGCTACTGTACTTATCCATGCAGCAGCAGCCCACCTTCCCTTCTCCTTACCCAGCCAATTTAAATAAAGTGCCCTGAAATAAGCAGTGGGGTCTAGGCAGTGCCAGTCTTTCTCCCCCTAGAAACCCCATTCTTTGGAAATTTTAAAACTAGAGAAAACAATATTATGTACTGTAAAGGACAAATACACACTGACCAAGGGAAGCACTGATGCCCAGATCCACAAAAGGGATTTAGGTGTTGTGATGCTGAGCATTGCGATGCCTAACTTTTAGGCATCTAGAATACAACAGGAGCAATACTGAAATCTACAAAGCCTGAGTAAGGACCTAGGCTCCCATTACAGTGAATGGGGAGAGACAGGCACTTTACAATATGATCTGCAAAAGCCAGAATGCTAGGCAGGGAGTTGCCTAAGTTTGCTAAGGGAGAGACTGAGGAGAGAGGTGTATTCTAAGCTCCATGCCCTCACAGAGGAACGCACTTAAGTCCTGGCTTCAGAGAAGCATCTATCTCTGTTTACGATCCACAACCAAGAAGCCCGCTCCTGGCATCAGGCAGCTTAGCCACCTACGTCAAGTATTTGTGAGAATGAGTTACGTACCTGCCTGACTCCACACAAAAAAGCCAGAGTAGAAGGTGCCAAACGTGTAACTTTTAGTGCAATAGTCAGAGCACTCATCTGGGATGTGGAGAACTAAGTTCAATTTCCCCCTAAGGCAGAGGGGCAAAGGATTTGAACAGGTATCTTCCACCTCTCAGATCTATAGAATATACTGATGTGTGGGCCCCTCAATCACTCCTGCGGAGGCTATTCCATTTTGGATAAATAATTAAAGAGTCACTGGAACAGGGGAACTGAACTCTGGCTCTCCCACCTGGGCATCTTAATCATCAAGCTACAGAATCTCTCTCTCTCTGGCCCAGTGACTCTTTAATTATTTAGCCACAGTGGAAGAACTTAAATAGAGAGAGTGAGGCAACATCATATCAGAATGTCCCATAGCTTGGTGGCTGAGCAGTCTTCTGAAATCTAGGTGAGACTCTGGGTCATGTGAGTGTTCTAACCACTGGCCAAAAAGTTGTAAGATGAGCACTTACATCATCTGCTGCGCTGACCACATTCTGAACAGGAGCTGATCTCATAAGTGATCTCTGAGCATGCCCACCCAAAGGGGCCCCAAGGGTGAGACAGGGGCTTCCTTCACCTGTCTTCCCATGGTTAGCGGATTGCTCTGGGGCTCAGGTAGGAGATAGGCATATGGACATCTTAGAGTGATGCAGCAGTGTATGTGCCCAGAGGTAGAAACACTGGTAACCAGGGAATTTTACAGAGAAAATCACAGCACAGAGTGATTTTAGGCATCTACAAGGTTACGAGGACATTTTGTACATTGCAGTAGCACCTAAAACTGGGATTTAGGTGCCTGCGTTTGAGGCTTAAGTACCCAATATCTTTGTGGATATGGGCCTGAGTAGAGCATGACTAGGTTTCCTAACTACTACAGTAATAATAAGCTATTTCTCTATAGACCAGTGGTTCTCAACCTATTTACTATTGTGGGCCGTATATGCGTGGGCCACATCCACACAATATCTATACTATCTGTATGGACTGCAGGTTGAAAACCACTGCTCTAGACATTAATCTGCCACGGGCATAGTTACTTGTTAAATTATCAGAATTCTGTTTCTCCTCCAACAAAATGTTACAAAAGCCAAAATCCAGACTAAGAACTTTGTAAAGGTAACAAAAATTAAAGAACTTGCAGCAGGTGGTACCTGTCTAATCCCAGCCCAAACAATCTGCCACTCTCCTGTTGCAGAGAAGAATAAAATAAACAGAATCTGTTAGTGTCTTGGGAGGGGGCAGAGTGAAAACAAACGGCACCTCTTGTCCAAGCATTCCTGTAGTTTAAATGGATTATTCTTAGCAGGTGGAGTAATGCTTGTGGAAATAGACACAGTTAATACTAGCTGGTAGGAACAGAAGGAATGGATATCACTTTCATTCTGCAATAATTACAGGGAATTCCCAGAAAATATCTGGGCTACTGTTGACTACCTGGCAAACAGAAAATGAAAACACCTGTGTGCCAGACACCTGTATGCTGTTGCTGCTGATCCATCTGCTGTACATACCACATGCTTGCTTACTCCCCGCTCTTCCTCCTGCACAGTTGGCAAGGGAATTCATTAGAAAAAAAAAATCTCTGAAAAACATTTTGGACAAAGGAGCCAACACAGACTGTATAATAGAAGATGGCAGCTTTGCCAATACCTACACACCATATTTTGCATGCTGCTTATACTTACCCATCAATGACTTATTTGCATATTAACTGGAATACAGAAAATATATTAGGGATATGACCATATTGTTATCTGATGTAGGTCTAGCTCAATGGGAGGAAGACGTTCCAATAAGTAGTTATTCAGACTGTCACTAGCATTGCACCCATTGCCCTAGCTCAAGAAGAATTAACATATTTTCTTTCAAAGTACTCTCTTTTTATCTGTATTCCATCTTTTTCTTCCCTTCTTGCTGTGGCAATGTAGCTGAATGATCATGATACAGCACCTGAATCCACTTCAAATTTATGTCATTTTGAGGATGATTTCTTCAAGAATCAAATAAATCAGCCTACATTCTTTTGGGTCCTAGAAGGATTGAAATCACTCAGTACTATTATTTAGTATCTAATAGCACCCACAATTGTACTAGACAGTTCAGAGAAAACACAGCTCCCTGCCTCAAAAATCTTCAGGCCAGGGTACATGTGCAGTCAGTTGCAGAATCGGGGACTTAATGTTGGACTTGATTTTTAAAAAGAGGCACTAAAATACACCAGGAAGTGCAAGGAAGGACATGCATTACAGATATACAATTACATGGTTTTTCACCATATGTGTATACGTCTTGTATGTCTCATTGGTTCAAATGTTGGCTGTGCTTTTTTTTTTTTTTTAATTATAATGCAACAACATTTCATTGTAGACGATGGGGGCTGCAGGAAGCAGTGCGATGCTGGCCGCCACTTTCTGCAGCCCCCATCGGACCGGGACGGCGAACCGTGGCCAGTGGGAGCCGTGATCAGCAAACCATCAAGTAAACAACCCGGCGGGGCCCACTAAGGGTGCTTACCCTGCGGTGCCTCATGCCAAGGGTGCCAATCCCTGTGATATACTATTAAGGAATATCTTTTAAATGAACATTTTAATAAACATTAAAACACACATGCCACACATTTTGGATAAACTAAGATGCATTTTTCCTAATATATTATTATTTATTTTTATTGTAACCCCCCCCCCCCCGATATTATGGCTTCTAATTAGTTTACTGTTTAATACAGTGCAGTTCAAGGCCTGCAAAAACCAAACAGAAAGTGACACCACTTAGGGTTGCATACACTTGTATATATACACACACATACTCCTACAGCAACATATTGCAGGGTTTTTTTCCCATTTTTAAATCATACATATTTCATTAAGCTTTGTGCAGAGTGTCTTTTGATTTATGGTAATTGTCAACAAGAGCAAAAAACACAGACATTTTTAACCTTGCAGTATTGAGGATTTAACTGGGATAAAATTAAAGTGATTAAAAGAAATCACCCTAAGCTATTGGGAGGCTGACCATTGAGACGTTATTTTTATTTTATTTTATTTGTTGTCTGCAGCAGCAGATGCCAGCAGCAACATCTGATTCACTGGACACCTCCAGTGTTATCCCAGCATGCTCATGGCCTGGAGGACTTGGAGTGAGACTAATTTCCATATCAAACCCAATTTAGATGAAACATCTTGGTTAAAAAAGAGCCAGCACATCAATAGGCCCTTGATTAGATTTTCATCTCCTGAGCAGACAAATATGAATATTTATTACCATGAATGCAGCTTTTCCTCTTTCCATTGCTCTGATCTTGAATATTATCCAGTGCTAATTTTTATGAAAATTTGGGCAACATAATGTTTTCACATAAACTGACAGTTCTTGAGATAATCCCGTTATTGTTCGGTGGAAAATGACAGTTTCTGCTTATTCATGTGTTAACGAGGGATTAAATATTGTTTTTCATCACCATAATCTAAGATGGACTGGAAATTAAAATTTGAACATTGTATATTAGCAAAGCTTTGAGGACCAGAATTTGTTTGCATTCACTTAGCTAAGATCTGTAAATTAGTAGTTTAACAATCAACTGAAAGCAGCAGCATAAAAACACCACTGAATATTTATAAAATAAATTCATTATCCTACCTTTTTAGGGCTGAGAGGGTAAAGAGCAAGGTAGCTAAATGGCTCACAAATAGATGTGCCTCCACAAAAGTAAAAAAACTGCATCATTGTCAGTGTCAAGAATCTTCACATGTGCATGAATTTATGCTGCTTTGCAATGGTAAGGAATCTTTCACTATGTTCTTGTCACAGGTCCTAATGCTCTTTTAAAGCGCCTAGTACCCTCAGCTCTCATCGACAGATAGATCAAGCACATTTTGGAATAGTGTACACTTGTTTTTAAAACTATCATGCTTTCCCAAGAGTGGTTTTCATGTACGTCACTGCATCATACTTCTGTAGCCTAAGCCATACTACCCTTGATCAGTACACGCAATCCTATATTGATAACAATGGGAATTTTGCTGTAGATCAAGGGTAATATATAGCTTTAAGGGATCAATTACCTCCTTGACACCTGTGCGTACTGCTTAGTGATCCTAATAGCAGTTACATCCATGTACTGCAGAGAACCTACTTTGTGATGCTGTACATGGCCACAGTTCATGATCTAGAAGAATAAACTCTAAAATATGGTCAAAACACATCAAACATCTGTGTTGCCAAAACCCCTTCAAAAGATGAGGAGATAGTACAATCCCGCTCCAAAAAAAAACCAAACAAAAAACCCAGAACAAAAAACCACACGAAACAACCCCCCAAAACAGAGCTTCTAAATTTAGAATAAAATAGAAAGTTTCATGTCTAAATTTAGAATGCAGTTGAAAATATTCCAACTAAAATATCATCTTAGATTTACAATACATAAATCCTTTCATTCCAAAGGATGGCAAAGTGAAGTACAACTGGACACATACAGCATCACTGAAATCTTGCGGCCCCTTGGTATAAAACGGTAGTGCTATGCAAGGTAATGAAAATGTCGGCTATCTTCACATAAAGCAGACAGGACCTTGGCTTTTAAGTCCTGATGGAAAATAACTAAACAAAATAAACCGCACAGTATTTTTGTACTTATACAGAAAAAAATAAGGGTTGAGTTGACTTCTAGTATTTGAACTTCTAGTCCTGAGGAATGGAGGAGCTACATTCTTACAACTACTGTGGAAGAAAATTTAGGAGGGCCTCACTTTAGGCCTAGAGATATAGTCAAGTTAGTATAAGGCTTGCTATAGAGCAAAGAATTATGGTTTAGACCATTTGCAGTTATTGCTTACAGCACAAATAACCAGCGAGATCTGTAGATGTTAACCCCCGCCTTGTTGACCTCAGAGATGTCTGCTTTTAGTCAGTTGAGCATGGTAAGCTGATCGTAATCATGGGTTTTGTCTGGTAAACATGTTTATCGAAATTAATGTTAAGAATACTGTGATTTTATTGGTACTTAATTGCATTGACTCCTTATATGGCATAAACAAGAAAAGTTTGGGTCTTCCCAGCTCAGGAAGTAACATACGGATGTATGACGTTTGTATGACGTTTGCATAATCAATAAGAGCTTATAAAAATCTATGAATAATGCTGTGTGGGTGGGGAGTCAGCTCTACACTGGTAGGTGTTAGACTGTCACTCCTCCCCAGCATCGATGCTTGTCTTGCAATAAAAGAGCCTCAGGCTAATTCTGATTCCAAGAAAACAGAGGGTGGTCTTTTTTTTCCACAACACTACTGTGGTAAAAACCGGGACTAGTTCCACAGGCATCAATGGGGTTTCACCAATGTAACACACATAGTGTTTAAAGTTTGAAGCATGGACCATTAGTAATGCCTCTGATGATAGCCATAAAAATCCCTATGATGTTTTCCTCAGGAAAAGGACAGAGCTGTTCTTTTTCTCAAAAGAGTCAACTGCTTAGCCCTTCAGTGACCCGGTCTATACAATATACCACTGTCAAAAATCAGAGAAAACACTAACTAGATTTCAAAAAATGAGGCTTAATAATTTTATAACTAGAAACAACACTTGTCGTTATTCAGGATAAGGATCTAAAATTCTACTAGGTGAAGAGAGCCCCAACTCCTTTTCATTTACTGGGAGTTGAGGGCATACCAGCACCTTGCAGAACTGGACGTTAAGTTAGGGGTAACCAAATCTCAAGCTTCAAGGCATAAGGTGGCCACCAAAGAGATCAGAAAGAATTTTGTCTTCGTGCACAGCTTTGATCAGCTGACGAGATGCATTATGGAGGTTTTCATTTTCCTCTTATTCTTCAGGAACAGGTCACTGCTGGAGGAAGGATGCTAGACTTCATGGACTAATAACTTCATCTGGTATGGACGATCTTATGTTCCTATTTAAAAATACTGCCTCTCTTCACTAGGCATGTGATGAATGCAGGCATCAAATCAAGGGCTAGATTATGCCAATGATTTTAAAGAATGCCAATGATTTTAAAGAACTCCACTGATTTCAATGGCACACTTGCCTATGTAGCCAATGGATTCATTGTTTGTATTTAACTAATTTTTCCTCTGGAGTTTTTTGGAGAATTTCAGTTGGAAGTCCTGCTTAAAAATCAATGGCTTGATATAGCCCAAAGACAAGATGTAGCCTTGAAACTAACATATGTTACTTAAAAAAAAGTTGAAAATGTTAAAAAAAAGCAATAAGAGGATGCATAAATTCCTACAGCCACAAGGCAGACCTTACCACTTTCATTGTACACAGTACTGAATAACTGTAGTTACTATAGCAACTGCCACATCACTTGGCACTTCTGCTACTTTAAATCAGAATACTACTGTAAAGGAATTCATAAACCAACACGACATTTGACTATTTGTGCTTCTTACAATGTTTAAGGAGGAAAACATACATCAGAATAAACTGATAATTGCCTCTGAATATCAAGCTCATTATTTCATATGTATATAATTATTACTATAATTATAATCTCTTTTTCTTTAACAAAATGTATGTAAAACAAAATACGTAAAAAGGACAGGGGGAGGTCACAGTCAGAATGTTAGAAAGGAAATTACCACAGACACCAAATTTCAAAGATGAAGCTGCAATCTGTCATTCATGTGTCAAAATACTTCTTTCTATGTTATCAAATATGGGGAATAATAATTAGAACTTTGCCCTTTCACAGCCAGAATCCATTTGATAATGAAAGTCAGCCTTACCATCACCTGAGCATGCGCTTAACTTTAAGTATGTGAGTAGCATGATGGAAGTCAGGACATTTAATTATATGATTAAAGTTACACATATGCCTAAGTGGTCGCAGGACTGGAACCATCCTCAGTAAAACATTAAGAACATAAAGATGGGTGAATTTCACTGCTTTGACCAGAATACAAAAAATAGAGCAATGACAGAGCATGTCACACTGGTGCTTGGGTAGCACTATATGTAAAAGAAAGTACAGAGTCAAATACAGTACAAATCTTATATGTATTACATAATGCCATACATTCTCTATGTATAGAAATTCCATACTTAATTCTAAGAGTATAGCAGTACAAAGATAGTAGTGACCACAATGGTGTCAGTGATTAGGAAATGCTCAGGGAGGTTAGAGAGGCTATAAAAACAGAAAACTCAGTAATAATGGGGGATTTCAACCTTTCCCATGTTGACTGGACACATGTCACATCTGGATGGGATGCAGAGATAAAATTTCTAGACACCATTAATAACTGCTTCTTGGAGCAGCTAGTCTGGGAACCCACCACAAGAGAGGCAATTCTTGATTTAGTTCTAAATTGCACAGAGGATCTGGTCCAAGAAGTGAATATAGCTAAACCATTTGGTAATAGCGATCATAATGTAATTAAATTTAACATCTGGGTGGGGGGAAGGGGTAGAGGGATACTGAAGAAGCCTACCATTGTAGCATTTACTTTCACAAAGGAGAACTACACGAAAATGAGAAAGCTAGTTAAATAAAAATTAAAAGAAACAGAGTGAAATTCCTGCAAGCTGGATGGAAACTTTAAAAAACCACAATTAATAGAGGCTTAAATTAAAAAAAAAGATAGTAAGAGGAGAAAAAAATGCCAACATGTTTAAACAGAGTAAAAGAGGTGGTTAGAGGGAAAAAGGGCATCTTTTAAAAATTGGAAGTGTGATCCTACTGAGGAAAAGAGAAAGGAATATAAAAGTGTAGAAGTATAATTAGCAAGCCAAAAAGAATTTGAAAAGCAACTAGCAAAAGACATAAAAGCTAACAGCAATTTTTTTTAAGTACATCAGATGCAGGAAGCCTGCCAAACAACGCACAATCAACCTGTGGAACTCCTTGCCAGAGGATACTGTGAAGGCCAAAAGAGAATTTGATAAATTCATGTCGGATAGGTCCATCAATGGCTATTAGCCAAGATGGTCAGTGATGCAACCCCATGGTATGGGAGTCCTAAGCCGCTGGCTGCCAGATGCTGGGACTGGACAATAGTAGATGGATCACTCAACAATTGCCCTGTTCTGTTCATTCTGAATAATCTGACACTGGCCACTGCTGGAGGACAAGATACTTGGCTAGATGGACCACTAGTCTGACGTACTATGGCCATTCTTTTGTTTTTATCTAATTCTTTTTTTAACCAAGTTACACTTTTGGCCTTATCAAGACCATCCGGCAATGAGTTCCACAAGCTGATTGTATGTTGTGTGAAGTAGTATTTCCCTTATGTTTGTTTTAAACCTGTTGCTTATTAATTTCACTAGGTGACCCTGGTTCTTGTGTTATGTGAAGGGGTAAATAACACTTCCCTATTCACTGTCTCTATACCATTAATGATGTTATAGATCTCTATCATATTCCCCGTTAGTTGTGTTTTTTCTAAGAGGAACAGTTTCTGTCTTTTTAATCTCTCCTCATATGGAAGCTGTTCCATACACTTAATCATTTTTCTTGCCCTTCTCTATACCTTTTCCAATATATATTGGAAAAGGTATAGAGAAGGGCAAGAAAGATATATCTTTTCTGATATGGGGTGACCAGAACTGCAAATAGTATTCAAGATGTGGGCATTTCAGGGGGTGGGCATATCATAGTTTTATATAGAGGCATTATGATCTTTTTTGTTTTATTATCTATCCCTTTCCTAATGGGTTCTAACATTCTGTTAGTTTTTTTAACTGCTGCTGCACATTGAGTGGATGTTTTCAGAGAGCTTTCCACAATGACTACAAGATCTCTTTCTTGAGTGGTGATAGCTAATTTAGCTCCATATTCTGTATGTATACATCGGATAATATTTTCCAATGTGCACTCCTTTGTGCTTATCAACATTGAATTTAATCAATTTCAACATTTTCTTGCCCAGTTACCCAGTTTAGTTAGATCCCTTAGTTAGATCCTGTCCACTGCATGCATCCGACGAAGTGGGTATTAGCCCACGAAAGCTCATGCTCTGAAAAAATTTCAGTTAGTCTTTAAGGTGCCACAGGACTCTTTGTCACTTCTGCAATTCCAGACTAACACGGCTACCCCTCTGATTCTTAGATCCCTTTGTAATTCTTCACAGTATTCTTTGGACTTAACTATCCTGAGTAATTTTATACTACCTGCAAACTTTGCCACCTCACTGTTTATCCCTTTTTATGTATATATTGAACAGCATTGGCCCAAGTACAGATCCTTGGGGGACCCCACTGATTACTGTGAAAACTTACCATTTATTCCCTTTGTTTCCTATCTTTTAACCAGTTATTGACCCATGAGAGGACCTTCACTCCTATGTCATGACTGTCTACTTTGCTTAAAAGTCTTTGGTGAGGGACTTTGTCAATACTTGAAAGTCCAGGTATACTGTATCCACCGGATCACTTTTGCCCACATGTTTCTTGACCTCTTCAAAGAATTCTAATAGATTGGTGAGGCATGATTTCCCTATACAAAAGCCAGACTGACTCTTGCCCAACATATTGTGGTCATCTATGTATCTGATAATTTTGTTCTTTACTACAGTTTCAACCAAGTTGCCTGGTACTGAAGTTAGGTTTACAGGCCTGTAATTGTCATTATTGCCTCTGGAGCCTTTTTTAAAAATCAGCATCACATTAGCTATCTGCCAGTCATCTAGCACAGAGGCTAATTTAAGTGATAGGTTACACACCACAGTTAGTAGTTCTGTAATTTCATATTTGAAGTCCTTCAGAACTCTTGGGTTAGTAACATCTGGTCCTATGACTTATTACTCTTTAGTTTATCTATTTGTTCCAAAACCTCCTCTACTGACACCTCAACTGGGACAGTTCCTGAGATCTGCCACCTACATAGAATGGCTTAGGTGTGGGAATCTCCCTCACTTCCACTGCAGTGAAGACCAACAAAAATTATTTATTTATCTTCTCTGCAATGGACATTTCTTCCTTGAGTGCTGCTTGAGTGATCATCCTGGAGTGATCATCCAGTAGCCCCACTGATCGTTATGATACTAGCACATTTTATATATAATATGTTATTACATAGGGCATATTTCAAAGATTACATTGTAAATACATCGTTTTTATTTTGCACTTTATGCATTTTTCTTTGGTCTTTTTTAACACTGTGGATGAAAATTATTTTAAAAGCATCTCTCTAGCGGACTATATACAATAATGAATAGCTAATATATAGCATTAACATAGTCTGTAAATATTATCAACCATGCATTTGAAAAAAAAGTACAAGGACTTACTAAATTAACCAATACAGTTCCCTATTCTCTGTGAGGAAATTTATCTTATGTTTAATTTTATTCCTTACAGTTTTTGAGGAATGAATTCTATATGCAATTAAGGACCAAATTCTGATATCATTACTTATTAGTACTACTTTATGATACACGTATTCCCACAATACTTGCATAGTAAGATACTTCTCAATGTGAGTATGAGTTAATAAAATTAGGTACATTAATATAATTCTCTTCAAAATTAACATGGGCTATTTTAAAGTATAAAAGTGACTTAGAAATTGCTATTATTTAGTCTTGTAGTATAAAGTCATTGTTGATAGGTGGAGCAAGTAAAAATGTTTTGAAGTATTTAGATACTCTATCTGTTAATCAATATTTAATGCTTTTAAATTATCTTTGATTTTATTTATGTATTTAGAATTGTACAAGCATCCATTAAAAAGAAGTACCTATCTCTTGTCTAGGCATTCCTTGACAATTTCTAAATATGCAGACATAATACAGTCAACTCCAGTAACTATCTATTAATCGTTAATCTAGATATCAACAGCAACAGGAAATTACACAGCAGCAAAAATCATACCCAAGAGCCCCTGTTAGAATCTCCCCATTCAGTCACAACTAGGAAAAACAAATGATACCTGCTGGTCAAAAAAATAGTAATTTTACAGATAAAGTGAGAGGAACAAGTTCCAAAACTGAGGCATTCTTGTGGAGAAAGCTCTGCTAGTTGCCCCCTTTCTCTTATCCACTTAGGGCTGTGGTAGCATGGCCCAGGAACAAAGGCAACATTTGTAGGTCAAAATTAGGGCTTTAAAGGTCAAAAAACATATTTTCCATTCTATTTGGTACTTAACTAAGGTAATTCGAAAAATGATGGCATCACATTCTCTGGCAAGAAATACTTCATTACAAACCAGTTGTCAAATTCTGCACCAGCTTCACTTTCTGGATAGATTTACATTGTAGGTCCATGCAGAGCACATGGCAGTAGTCTAATTTGGAGGTGACAAAATCATCAGTGACAGTTGCAATGCCCGCCTCTGACAGAACCTCCTACTTATATGAGGATGCGGGGGAGGAAAAACAGTGAGATAACCATAGCTGCCAGATGATTTTCTAGTAGCAGGTGAGAGTCCAATCAGATTCCTAAATTGCAGCCCTCCCCTAAAAAATGGCAGGCAAGCCAGCTCAAACAAAGTGGGTGACACTAATTCTGCCATCTCCTCTGACGTTTTCCCCCAACTGCCTTCTCCAGACTATCTGGCAACATGCTGAAATATTACAATCTGCGCTACGTTTGAGAATGTGTTTTTAAAGTTATCTTTATCGCTTCATATTTAATTTTATATTTTATATTTATTCCAATAGGGAAGGTAGTAATTTGGTAATGTGATGCCTGTCCCAAGAAGCATTTATATCATTATAGACAGTCTCCTACCATATACCCGTGGCTTCCTATTTCACCATTCCCCATGATGATTTTTTAAATATTGATCTTTATGTTTTATTGTAGTAACACTACTTTACATAATTTCAACATAATTCCAAAACTTATCAAAATATCTGAAACTGCGATTTCTCTGAAATATGTCAAAATATCACTAATCTACTCTGGAGCATTTGAGTCTACAGAAGAATGCTCTTTTCACTCATATTTTGTTTTGTGATATTTCCACTTGGTTTAAAAAACTATTTTAATTCAATGTCTGTCATTACATTAGTGCATCACAGGGAACTATAATTCAAATCCTATACATGCAATTAACATTCCACATTAGAAAATTAGTAGAGAAAAAACTAAAATAATATACCTGTAAGCTGGTAGGCTCCTTCACCAGTCCAGGAGAGAACCAGTGCCACACCAAAGTCTGATTAAGACTCTTGCCTTAGAGCATAATATTATTATACAAAGACAAAAACTCATGAAAACAAAACAAAGCTATTCCCCCTGACCAACAAGCTACAATCACCAGAGGCCTTTCCCCTTGCTTCTTTCAGTCCCAGAAATAGAACACCGCTCCCCTCTAAGCATCTGCTGAGTCATGTGACAAGCAGAAAGCCCTTAACTCGTTTCCTGTCTGTTTCACACTTTCATGGTATCCTTCTCCAGAGACTATTATGAGGTCAAGGAAATCAAATTGAAGTAACATTTGGTCTGAAACTCTACCAGGGTCCTGCTGGCTTGGTCATGCCAGGAAGGAAGAAAAAGGTCTAGATTTTTCCCCATTAGACCAGGTGATCCACCCATTAACTGTGTCATGAACCTGACTCCTTGAAAGACAAAAAAGGTCATTTCTAATTTAAAAAATCAGGGTGTTTATTCTGAGTCCTTTTGATTTTAACATCTTGATTAAGTGATATACAGTTATCATAACATCTAACTATTGTATCAGAAGAACTTCTGATCTAGCAAAAGTATCTTTCATTTTGGTTATAGCTGTCCTTTTCATTTGGCTTAACTATAGTAAGCACAAGGATGAACTGAAAATGAACCTTTAGACTGGACTAGTATAGTTGGATTTAACCTGGCCAAAATTGAATTTGATCCTGAGTCAACAAATAAATGGCTTAATAATAGAGCTCCATTATTTTTCATATAAGTGAGACTGTGCAGAAATCTATTTTATATATACATAATCATAACTGATAAGACTTGGATGGGGAAAAGCACAGAATTGAGAGAGACATTTTATGAGTTCACATCTAACAAAATACACAGAATCAAAGAGTTTAATCTGTCATCTTTAATGTGCCGAACAGCTTGGTTATTTTTCCTGCTAATCACTTGACCTTACTAATAACCTAGGATATATTTAAACCTTGGATTCATGCTTCACCTGGGTTTATTTCTTTCTGCTTATTGCCTGCTAAAAATGCATCAACACTGTCAAATGTTTCATTAATCCAAGTCAGAGTTTAAAAGATACTGAGGAAACATCAATCAATCAATCAATCAATAATATCTATTATGCCAACTTACACATTGTGAGAAAAGTTTCTACCAGATATTTGTTTCATTTATCCTTCACATTCTGTCCATTTAGCTCCAAATCAGACACCTTCTAGGCACATTGCTCACTTTCTATGAAGCTCTTCTCTGGCACAAACTATATTGACTATTTGAGTGATGTACTAAATTTTGAAAATAATGCTGAAAATAGGAATTGACTAAATTGACTGCCATATTATAGCAGGTGAATATCAGATTCAGACTCACAAAAAAGACCCACAGTGACAGCCTGATCCAAAACTCACTGAAGTCAATGAGAGTCTTTCCACTGACTTCAGTGATCTTTGGATCAGGCACAGAGGCTCCAACCCTTGAAGTACAGGTATAACTTTACTAACACGAGTAGCTCCACTCACATCAGGGGACTAGTTACATAAGTAGAGTTATGCACACCTGGATCAGGATCCTCACCATAGCACCAATGGAACTATGTTGATTTGCACCAGACAAAGATCTGACCTGTTTGCAGGATCAGATCCATAAACCAATTAAAGCTGTGGATATTCAATAGTTCTCAGAATAGTTCTCAGAACTGGCAACGCTTTAGGCCCAGGCCTTTACTTATGTGCATAAAGTTACTCGTGCTTAAGTCTTTGCAGAATGGGCCATTAGTCATGAACTGTCAAAGAACAGGAAACACCAGAAATTGAGAATGAATCAAATAGTTAATCTACTTCAATGTGACCAATCTGTGGTTAATTATACTTAACACCAAGAGTAATCTAAACACAAGAAACAAACATTTGTCCAGACCTATGAGCATTTTCCACTAGCAAAATTACTGAATGGTAAAAGAAAAATATCCCTTTATATACATAAAATTAGCACCAAAATTAGTATTCACCTGCAGTTCATACAAGGTTCTTAGCAGACAGCATCATCTTAATTAATAAATTATAAAATGCTTAGTAGAGTTTTTGCTTCAAATCACCATAATGGAAAAATGCACTGAAAATAAGCAAGTCATTCACAACTAGGTTTGCCTTTACATCTAAAGACACAAGCTCAAATTTAGATTTTAATTGATCTAGATGAGATTGTACAACACTGAAACCGGGGGAGGGGAGGAGATAATAAGACACTTCAAGTGCCTTGCTCATCTTTGGGGATTTTGTACCTCATATACAACAAATCTAGGAAGTGCATTTCTTAATGGCTGCTGAGCTTTACACATACGTTTGGTGCTTTATTCTCTGTGGGGTATGGCACTATGTGTGCAGCAGATTGTACTTTGACAGATGCAGCTGTATCATAAAAAAAGCCCTTAGCATTATTAGCACTGGTAGCTCATATACATCCATGAGCTCTAGGATTTCATAAAAGAACAATTAAAATGCTTTTCAGAGTAAAAAATACCCCCAAGTTACTTACCTTCCCTACTCCAGTCTGCAGAATCTTCAGTCCAGTAGCTTTTTCAAGCTTGTCTTTGTTGACATCTGTTAGGAAAATTAAGACACAGAGAGTAAAGGGAAAGCTGGGATTTTTATGAGTCTGCAGCAGTCACTATATAACCAAGCTTTTTTCCCCCTTGCCAACAAATTCAATACAATTCCTGTTTATCTTATTTATCTATGTTATACGTTTCACTCATAGCAACACTACTATTGAGCCTTTGTGTCATTAATCTTTCATTAATATCTAAAAGAGAAAGAGCAAAACCAGATGTGTTTTCTTCAATATACTAAACCTCCTTTAGTTTAAGAGTGATGGAAGACGACAATATAAATAAATCATGCCCAACTCTACAATGGGGATGGAATAAAATTAAATTGAGCCTGGACCAATCAAATCTTTGGAATCCACCCACCCCAAAAAATACATTCCAGAATGTCACATGAGGTGGATTCAATATCCTCTTTTTGAACAGACTTCCTTCTAGTACAGCCCCACTTGCCCAGACAGACCTTTCCCCCTAGATCAGACCCAATTCTTACGTTAAACTCCTGACTTCCCTTTCCTGTCACATTAGAAGGCCCCAGTCTTCTTTTTAAGTCCTTTTCTGGTCTCAATACATCTGTAACTGGGAGCAATATTTTATTCTTAAAATATTTTTATATCCCACAGGCATGAATAGTTTTATAACAAATTACCCCTGCTTTGCGGATAAGGTAACTAACTAAATTGTTCCACAATCTATGAAACCCCCTTTGAAATGAACTAAGCCAGTATTTAACTGAGATTTTCCCATTTAACACTTTCCACACAGCAGGCATTGAAAATAAACAAACAAAAAAATCATGCACAAAACCAAATAAGTCACTGAAGCAAATCAAATAAGTCTGTCTGAACATAGTAAACCCAAATAAACATAATAAAGGGAGTGCTGAGAACAGTCATCCCTTTCAGAAAAAAAAAAACATTTGAAGTGCTGTAGTTACAAAGTGCGGCATTTCACAATATAGCAGACTATTTTTATGGGCAATGTTTAGTGACTTTATTCGTTCAGGTCCAGATCCAAAGTGAAAGTCAAATGAGACTCCCACTGAATTCAATGGGTTTGAATCAGGCCTTTAGAGCTCATCTTCATTTCCTGTGACTGCATAATTTCTATTGTTTCCAGTAGCAGTTGTGTGTGTCCAAGGAATGAAGAATCAAGTCTTAATCTAATTCCAGTTAAGAACATGTGGTGAAATCCTAGTCCTAATGAAATCAGTGGGAGTTTTGCCATTGACTTCAAGGGGATCGGGACTGTATCCATGGTTTAAAATAGAGAGGAGATATAGGTCCATCTTTTGGATGTACATAACTGTTAGCTTTATTTTTATATAGGGTACCTCCCAAGGTGATGGTCACAGTTAAAACCTTTATCTAGAAAGGCACTCAAACACACTATTTGTGGGACTGGGACCTAAAATGCAGAGAAATTAAATACATTGAATTAAATATTGCTATTTACTGTTTATATAATGCTTTACGTATTCAAACTGCTTTAGCTACATTAACTAATGTGTTTACCCTCACCATGCCAGAGAGAGTTAAGTAAATATTGTTATCTCCACTTTCCCCAGAGGGAAACTTGAGGCAGAAACAGGCAGGGACTTGCCCACCATTGTGCAGAGGATCAGTGCTTGAGCCAGGTTTAGGATTTTAGACTTCTTAAGCCTGATTTTCAAACTGCAGGCCTGCACACATTGATATGCTTGACACTTAGGTATTTGCAAATGAACATGGACAGGTAAGTGGCCACCTAGCTTCTGTTTGCACACATACTTGACACACGTACATTAGAAATGCAGTTTTGCATACATGTACAGTGGGGAACTGCTTTAGGGGAATGGTTATTTGAGCTTTTGAGTTGCTGGGTTTGTGGGTAGTGAGTTATACTGAACTGAACTGCTGCACAGTAGTTACATTTGCGTATTAATTTTCTTATATCCTTAAGTTATTTCAAGGGTGCCTACAGTGTATTGTATAAATCTAAATAAATCACTTAATCAATCATTGTAATCAACCTCCAATTTCCAGCCTTGTGCTCATTCTCCTGCACCATGCTGCCTCCCACCTACGCATTCATTTATAGCATGCACATTCAAAGCATTTTTATGCCAAATACAATTATTGAAAAGAAGCTTTATAAAAATAGAAAACTCTACAGGATGAGTCAGAGAAACATCGTGTCTAGCAGAATGCTTTGTAGTTCACAGTTTGTACGTGATAAATAAGAAGACACAGTACAGCAGAAACCGAGTAAATGCATTACAGGTTAAAAAAATCTCATATGGTTCTGTATGTCCTCTACAGTTAATAAGAAAATGTTAAGCCTGGTGTATTTATTACAATGTATTTGGCCAGGAGGTAATTTAGTGATTTTTCTTATCTTTTTCCATAGCCTCCCTATCACTGAAGTTATTTTACTTTCAATAAAGCATACTTAAAAACCACCTATACACCATAATTGCCAGTTACTATAGGCCAAAACACAAAGAACAGCTCTTACATGATCGCCATTCAGTTCAATAAACCCTTGCCAAAACTGAAACCGCCTAGAGTTTCCAAGTGCCCGGTTTTCAACCGGAACACCCGATCGAAAAGGGACCCTCCCAGACTGGTTAAAATGAGCAATTGTGTGAGGGTAAGGGAGAGCAAGCAGTGGAGAAGGGGCAGGGCAACGCCGTTCGGGTTTGTTCGGTTAGAAAGTTGGTAACTCTTGAAAAGACTGATTAAATCCCATCTTGAGGTGACCAAACTCAGGCCAAACTCAGGCTTTGGCAGAATGATGTTCAGTTCTCGACACATATAGGAGGAGTTTTCCAGCTGATTAAATCCTATAATGGGGCACAAAAGGAGAGCGGGTCTTGGAAATAGAGGGGCCTCAGGTTAAATAGCATGTTATAGATTATCTATAACATCTTGATTTCTACTCAAAAGTGAACAGGAAAGTAGCGCAAAAATTAGACATTAGGTATTATATGCTCAGTATACATGAACCCACCTCAACAGTGAGTTTTTTAATGGCTAAAAATCAAGGTGCTCTTTAAGTTTAATTTTCCAGTGCCTACATTTTTAGACACACAATTTTCTACTTCTTAGGAGTTCAGCAACCAAATGTCCACCAAAAAATAATAATAATAATAATCATCATCATCCTTTGGAGTTCTGAATGTAAACTGCAGTTGTTCATTCTATCAGGTAGAAAGACCAAATCCTCATCCTGCAGCCCTTGTGCATCCATGACAGTTCATCCGAATTTTGGGTACACAATTCAGAATCAAGCCCTTAAAACAATCTGAATTCAGATGAGCTTTTGAATGACCAAAACCTGAGGTTTATGAGAATTCACACTACAATGAAAAAAATCACACTATAATTAACTTAAGAAAACAGTTAATTTCCCTTTTTTATACACACACACGCACACACTTAAAAAGATGATGTCCAATTATAGATGGTGTTTATTAAGACATTTTGAACATGAAAAGTATTGTATAGGTTCTAAGCATATTACAATGTTTAAAAAAGTTGTTTTTGTTTTATTATTTATACTCCTCCATAACATTTTAAAAAATTTAGGCCAAAATTTTCAGATACAAACACCTAAAGTTTGGCACCATATTTAAGCACCTAAATAAGTGACTTGATTTCCAGAGCTGTTGACAAATTCCACTGAAGTCAGTGGTAGCTGCTGAGCTCGCAGCCCCACTGAAGAAATCTAACCACTTATTTAAATGCCAAAATATGTATTTTGGTACCTAATTTTAGGTATCAAGTTTGAAAATGTTGGCCCTTAGATGTGTAAATGGTTAACCAAAATTTTTAAACACAGAGGACAGGGCATCCAAAAACAAGGATAAAAAAACTGAGCCCAGATATTTAGAAGCACATTGAAAATCCTTTGAAAATCTGACACTTGACATTTTAGAAGCACTGAATGACATTTAAAATCAGCACCATCTAACTTTTCTTTTATTTCCATGTTATAGATATATTGGTGGACATTTATTTTGCAATTTCTTTTTTTAAAAAAGGAAAGAAATAGCTACAGCCAACACCCCATATTTCATATTCTAACAAAGTTATTTTTATGGCCAATTTTTAAACTCCTAAAATTGTAACAGATGTGTGACACACTCATCAATAGAGAGACACTAGTGGTAACTGTTGTAAAAAAGTCAGTGAGCAACCTATAAATCCCTTTTTTAATCTTCTTCTGAGACAAAAGGGGTTTCCAAACACACAAAAAAGAAGTCCTTTAAAATTAAATTCACTAGATGAAGGATATGCAAATTACCTGAAGAAGCGGAACCTTATAATGTTCTCAAAATTCTGCAATAGCCTATTTAATTAGTATTTTAATTTATCAGAATAATTCTTTGCACTTGACAATTTATGCAGTATTCCATATAATTAAGTACGTAGCTACAGTGGAATAATTTTGCCTACTCTCTTTATACTGGTTATTTTAACCTGAAAAAATCCGTGGAAGTCTCTTTTGTGATCTAAATTACAACGGGGACAACTTAATGGCTTTGCTCTATTAGAGAGCACGATGAGAGTGTAACTGAGTGTTTAAAGGTAGAGGTTGTCACTGATTCTAGGTCTTGGTACCCTGAAGGGATGTCTGATGCACTTTGAGCAGCATCATTTATTCCCTTTAGCATAGGTCATCTTTCACTGATATTGTCAGGAATTCTTCAGCGGCGAATATATTTCATAGTTTATCATAGGCAGGGCCAGCCTTAGATTCTACAGGGCTATATGAGATGTCAGCTATGGTCTCCGTAACCTGCATAGCACATTTGTGAGGGGGAGAGGTTGGGGGGCTAGATGGTTCTGGTATACTTACTATAGCACATACACTGAGTCTTAGCAAGTAGCGTGTAACCTACATGGCCAAAGCACTTCCTGGTTCTCCCACTGTGGCTCTCCCTTGAAAAGGAAATTTTTGCAAGAGAAGCAGATCCATAGGGATTTCCTCAGATATTCCCCAGCCTCATTCCTTTGAGAGGGTCACCATTTGTCCCTGTCCAAGGAAAATAACATTGCTAAATCTGACCAGGGATCTGTTGAAGGTGAAGGCCACCCTTACAGAGATCCTGTGCCCCTGAAGTGACACTGGCATCCAGCACATCCTCCCCAGCAGCACCTTGGCAACACAGTTTAAGTGCCACCATGCTGTGGGAGCCTCACCAACTGCAGCGTCATCTTGGCAAGGAGAAAGGAAGGAAGGAAGATCCACAGGAAGGGATACAGCCTAGGACTGCTTTCACTGTTTGGAAGATGTTCACTGGGTGCAAGTGAAGAAAACGTGCATCCATCTGAGTCAGCCTCCCCTCCTCTGCCCCATCTCCACTCCCTTCCCTCAATGCCCAGCATGGATCCACGCTGTGTAGAAACCCCTTCACAGGGTCTGGGATTGGGGAGGACAATGTTGTTGGAGCACACAAGCCTCCTTTCCAAGCATGTGTGGAGAACTCTTCCATCCATGTATCACAACCTGGACTCATGATATGACAGCCTGAGAATGTATTTATTTTCGTTTTGTCAGATGAGTCCAAGCAGGTGGCTGTAGTGTTGCTTCGCCACCCTCTACCCCCAACAGTGTTTCAATATAAAACAGTGTTTCCAGGAAAATCACATTACAATATTTGGGCACTTCCCCACCTGTCAAAAAGAATTAAAAGATTCCCACAGGTAGCTGCTTTAGCACAGGAGATGTATTTACTAAGACTGCAGTGGCATTCACACCATTTAGTTTAGAAGAAAAAAGGGCCAGAGGAAAAAAATCCTTGACATTTCAGAACCCCCTGGGCTTTTACTTCCCATAAGAAGCTGAAATGTTAGGGGGCTTATTTCTCTCTCTTTCCTATGCAGGACTAAATATTACTTGGCATTTATATGGTACAGCTCATTTCATTTGAGGATCTGAAAGTGCTTTACAAACACTAAGCAATCCTCATAACATCCCTGTGGTACACGTTCTTTGGCTAAACCTTGTTTGTCTTGTAAAAGCCAGTAATCTTGTGACTGAAATCAATGGGACTATTCAAGTGAGTAAAACAGCAGAATTCAGTTAATTATTCTCAGTGTACAGATGGGTAAATCAAGGCACACAGAGGTTTCAGTGTCTGATACAAATCCTATTAAGTAAACAGACTCCTTTTGACTTCAGTGAATTTTGGATCAGGCCCTTGAACACCACAAAAACAACTGATATATAGAATGATATATGCAGTTAGAGATAGGTGTTTTCACAAGTGTCTGTACAGATTGCTAATTCAGTTGTGCATGAAATTCAAGGTTGGATTTACTCTACTTTGTTTAAGATCTATATATGCTACCTACTAGAGCACCTACTGCCAACCCACTATTCAAATATCTTCCATGTATTGAGGCCTTTCTCCCTAAATCTGATCATTTCTCTAAACGAGGGCATTGTCAGGAATTAATTCCCTGTTGCAATTTGACAGAGCCGAAATTTGCTGTCGTTCAGCACAAGGTGCTGTTTTCTCCGGCTTTTGCCTGGGTGGGTGACCCTAGTGGAGCTGTATTTCACATTTTTGATGGGCCAGGGAATTTTTCATTTATTTATTTATTTTCATTGTAGCCTCTGATTTTGTGAGACCATTAACAAACCCCAAATCTTCCTTAGACAGAACTCAAGTTATGAATAAAGCTTGATGAATAAACTTTAAGGACAGAAGGGACCATTATAATCATCCAGTCTGACTTTCTACATAACACAGGCCATAGAGTGGCTCCTTCATCAGGCCCATAACTTATGAATCAGTAGAGCTTTGAGAAATCAGCACAGGACTTAAATATTTTGATGACTTTTTCTTAAAAAAAAAAAAGTCAACTTACAGTTAGGCAACAGATTTAGCCCAATGAGAGGAAAAAATCTCTCACTGGGCTATATACTCACTTACCGAGTTAGAGCATCTAGGGTTCACATTCTGAAATTTTTCTCTACTGCCATGAGGGCTAGAGACATACTTTTAATAAAAACAAAAGCTGATGTTCATGATTCACAGATTCATACAGTTTAAGGCCAGAAAGGTCCATTATGTTGTCTAATATACCTCCTGTAAATCAGGGACTATTAAATTTCACCTGGTCACTCCTGTGGTGAGCTTGTGTTTGACTAAATCATAACTTGGTTGTGGCTAAAGCATATGTTTGAGAAAGCTGGTCTTCCTGGAGTTGGGGCTTAAAAACACCAAATATTGTGAGACTCTAGGAGTTTCCAGCTATGAAAGTGTCATTTTTAGATACCAAAAAGCTATTTTAGAGGGGTTTAAGGTTTTCTTTGAATCCTGTATGCTTAGCCTAATGTTATCAAAAGTATCTGGCTTTACATGGAAAAGCATATGAAAAATATTTTCAGTCAATTATTCTAAATCTCTAAAACATTTCTCTGTGATATATGCAGTAGATACATAATACAGGAGTGTGGTTTTGCCTGCAGGTTTTACTGAGACTCATTGTGGATTTCATCACTAATCAGTAAGTGCCAAACTCATGCTGACAAAATTTTTATTCCACACCACAGCACCACATATTTCACACATGATACATAACACACACACATATAAATTCACACAGGCATACATGAGCACATACACAGAGTGTGTCTAATATAATAGAAACTGGCTCAATACTACATGTAGCCCAATGGATTTATGCATTACTACCACCAACTTAAAATAATAAGGGAATCGATCTGGGAAACAAACCCTTGGAGCACAGAAAGTGAAAATATGACATCATTCTAAAAGGGTTCTTTGGGTGAAGCCTTGCACTCTTTACCCCTTATTCTAATTCTTATTTGAAAAATACTACAAGCAAGTGGCATTCCCAGCAAGCACCATACAAAACAGATACATTCAAGACAAAGTCTAAACACACACCACTGCTGGAGTTTGGCTTCATTAGTAATTTAGATATAACACTAGCGAAACAAACACAGGCAAAGCTTTCTTTTCAAGTGTGATTGTTCCTCTTCTGTCCCAGCCTCTATTTCTCTTTGCCTCAGAGAATGAGAGAGAGGCTTCTCTTATGTCATTTCTGGAGCTAATAAGATGCACCTGCCACTGTTATTCAGTAGTAATTATCTTGCATCTTCATGCAGGGTTCAAGTGCAGGTCATCAGGGTGACCCAGAGGAATTCTGCATAGAGATACATGTACTTTTGAGTTTACTATCTCTTACAAACACAGGAGGTCTAGTTCATATTCATAAACCTACTTTAACAATACTGCATATTTTATCTCTCTTCATTGCCACAAACCTGTTTGAATTAAGGCTTAAATTCTAAGTAGCAGCTTTGTGAATTGTACCTGGTCATTGCCTTGGTAATCGCAGGCACAGATGCCTTTTGCTTTATTGCTGTTCCAATCTCCAAACTCCAGGATGCAAATAAATAAGTAAATAAAAGTCACAACATAAACATCCTCTGTGTTCCAACTTCAAATGAAAAACAACTGACTCAAATAGGGAGGCATAAAGCTGAAATGCCTCCTCATCCCAAAACCTAAACATCGATTTTTCAAAGATGAGTCTACAGTTTACAAGCAAAAGCTATTTTAACTCTTTGTTTTTCATCATTATTGGGTGAATAAGTGAGATCTTTCTGTTCTGTTGTGTCTTGTAAAATGTCTGTCTAACTGGCAGGCAGACCTGAAATGGAAATGGTTGCATGGAAGTGAAGCCATGTGGTAATACTAGTGATAGCCTGCTAAATGTTATGCCAAATCCACTTTTCAAGTCATTTTTCATATGATTAATTAGATATTGTTTCAATCTCACTTGCATTAAATTAATTTTTATATCAGTGTTTCAGCATCCAATATGTCCGAGTGATTTTTTCCCACCACTCCTTGTTGTCTTGAGAAATTTAAAATATAGCTTGTATCTTCAGCAATTTTCAGTATACACACGCTGTAAAATCTACGATAGCCAACCAAACTGACAGGAGAAAGGTGAAATTTAGGCCACTCTTGCTGCTCTTAACACAACTTGCACCTTGACTTTCATAGTCTTCATTAAAAGACATACTACAGCCCAGGCTACAAGTCTACAGTAAAGGACTTTCCATTAGTTATATGCACACAACTCCCTCCCTCCATGGGGGTCAAAGGTAGGAGCACACAGGTATCTATAAAAACAGAATTTGACTGTAGCTGAGTAGCTGGAAACAGCTCCCATATATATTTTAAATAAACTATCTAAAGAAAAAAATTCTTCTCCACACCCCAAATATGGAATTTTCCCCCAAAATTCCCCTGGTTTAAGGTGCAGGACAGATATTATTCTGTTCTGGATCAGAAAAATTCCTATATCTCATGAACTTACCAAGCTCTCTCTTTACATTGTTAACAACTATTATCTTATGTATGTAACTGCATTATTTATTTATTTTATTTTATTCATTTAAAAATAATTGCTTTAACTATCCCTTTGAAATACAAACACATTGTTTTTTAAAAAGTTATTTTAAATTAGAGGAGTTTTAAATATATAACTATAATTTTCATCTCTCGCTGGATCCTGTTCAATCGTATTCCATGGTGAGGAATGTAGCTGGCTTTACAGGTAAATGGACCAAAAAATGGTCCAGTCTTCTTAAAAAAACCTACAACCTATTGCTAAAATAGATTTTATGTAACATATACATGACACATATAGAATATAGGATGGTTTTGTGTGAAGATTTTATAGGCACTTGTTTGGGATGACCTGAATAAGTCACCGTGACTTTACCACTCATGTGTAATGCCAAGTTCATTCTGTCTAACCTCTCTGACACCAAAACATCATGTATTCTCTACATGCACACAGAGATTTATAAAAAGCTTCAGTAGTTCAGGTTACATGAGTGTTTGCATTCTAACCCTCTGTTTTCAATTGCTAATAACTTGCAGACAACATCACTAATTAGGGGTAAATTTTCCAGGCATTGTCTCTGTCTGAACAGGGGTTTATTTTTTAAAGTGTGAGCAAAACTAGTTAATTTATTTTGGAAAAAAGGAGAGTAAACCAACCAACCAACAGATTTTCCCCATTAAATATTTTCTTCCAATATCTTTTGAACACACCAGCAGCAAAAGACTGGCAGTACAAAGCTAAAAACTGGTAAATATCCCTCTCCTGGAAAGTCAGTTAAGTGTTCCTATGAAAACTGGTTTTGATTTGGCTGAGTTATGAGAATTTGAAAATTGCACTTAAAGAATGTATAGAAGATTTTTAACAATTGTAATTATATGTTTAATATCAGTCATGCATGTTATGAGAAAAGGTCAAGAGCAGTGCGCATGCATGTTTGGCTATTTAACTGCTTACTCGAATATTTATTGAATATTTGAAGTCAATGAGAATGTCTTACAACATTTAAAGAATAATGCACATCTGTGTAGAAATTCTTGCCCCTTTGTGTGGAGGTCATTGCATAGAATAGTGGATTCTGTACCAAATTATCTCTCTCTTTTCCTATCTTTTATCTTTGAAAAAAACTACAAGAAATTCAACTGAAAAATTTTGAGGAAACATTAAAGTTGCACTGGATAGAGCTTAGAAAGTCAGGAAAATGAAATAGGTAATTTATCCAGTACTAGCAAAAAATGGAAAAAAAAGTTGAAGAAATGTCTGCCTCACTTCCAGTTCTCATCAAATTTCACTTTAATGATAAAAAGTTTAACCAGTTTCAATGCAGCATGCAAATTTTACAATTATTTTGAGCCTGAAACTGGCAAAGAATACAGCAGCATGAGTGTTGGGGCTAACAGATAGTCTTCCTAACTAGTTGTTTCATGGGTTGCTTCCTGGATAACAGCTCAAATTTAATATTTAATTGTAATATCTGAAGACCTACATATACTGAGTCTTAGGCAGCATAGCATTAAACTTCTTGCATCTGCATTCCATATTAATCTTTTAGATTAGAAGACAAGACTCTTGTTCCCAAAGGACTGAAAGGTAAAAGATGGTACCATTTCCGCCATTTCCGGCTTCCATTTCTGATTGGTTGGAATACTCCATCCCCTGACCCAAATTGTACCAGGAAAACTGACATTCCATAAAATGAGCATAAGGTCACAGGGATTATTTTTTCTTTTTCTTTTTTAAAAAGTTTTGGCATAGCATTATAATATTTTCAATTTGTTTATTTTATCTATAGTTAAGATTTAAATAGATTGCTTTAACTTTGTGTTTCTAGTGATTAAATTGCCACAGTAACTAGGCACATGGCAGTAATAGCAGCTAATCAGAATTTATCATATGTTCAAGAGCAGCTTATCTGTTTTTTGTTTCCAGCTGAATGTTCTCTGTTCATATATATTGTGACGTTGCTCTCTACATAATTTTATGAAAATATGCTAATAAGTATGAATATAATGTAACTGGAATATGCTTCATGTAAAAGGTCTCTTGTAAGGTATCATTACAAGGCTAATAATCTACTGCGTGTGGTCATCCTATTTGTATAAATGTATCACGCTTGTATCTGAAACTAGAAATATGAAATATAACTCTGAGGGCCTATTGTAATTATGCAAAGTGTGGGCCATTAATGGTAGTTTGGAATCTTGATGGCTCCCATCAGCCAGGACAATTGACTATGGATGGCTCTGTTTGCAGGCAGGCCTTCCTATGAGTCAGGCTGGGAGGAATGAAGGCTGGACTTTCACAGGAAATGTGAACATGTCAGCTGGTACTGAAACCCATCTTAAACTTGGTGCTTTTCCATTTAGAAGGGGTGGGTGGGGACCCAGAGAGACAAAAGATTCTCGCCTTATGACAAAGCCAAATAAGGGGGTGCAGCAGAACAAAGGTGGCTGCAGTCATGAGAAATCCCCTAGCTACCACCTGAGCTGGAACAAGGGCTGTACAAGGGGAAAGAATTGTGCCCAGACTGGGAAGGCATCCAGTCTGTGAAAGAAACTTATTGAAACATCTCTGAGGGTGAGATTTTATCTGTATTCAGTTTTATTACTGTATTAGGCTTAGACTTGCATGTTTTATTTTATTTTGCTTGGCAATTCACTTTGTTCTGTCTGTTACTACTTGGAACCACTTAAATCCTATTTTCTGTATTTAATAAAATCATTTTTCACTTATTAATTAACCTGAGGTATGTATTAGGACCCGGAGGGAAGGGCAAACAGTTGTGCATATTTCTCTATCAGTGTTATAGAGGGCAAACAATCTATGAGTTTACCCTGTATAAGTTTTATACAGGGTAAAATGGATTTATTTGAGGTTTGGAGTCCCATTGGAAGTTGGGCATCTGAGTGTCAAAGACAGGAACACTTCTTAAGCTGCTTTCAGTTAAGCCTACAGCTGTTAAGGGACCTGATTCAGACCTGGGTCTGGATTTGCAGCAGGCAAGGGGCAGAAGTAGTCTTGGCACATCAGCTGGCAGCCCAAGGGGGTTTCTGTGAGCCAACCCGTCACATATATTTCATTTCAATTCCTCATGATCTCTGATGAATCACCTTTTTTTGTGTTGTGGTGGTCTCATTCAGGGGATAAAGAACAGTCTTCTGATTGAGGCAGAAGCTTGTAAATCAGAAGGCCTGTGTTCTATTTCTGGATCTGTCAAAGACTTTGTGTATGATCTTGGATAAATCTCAATCTCTTATTCCTTCATCTTGAAAATGGGAACAATAATATTTACCTGTGTAATGTTTATTCCTGTGCTCTGTTTTAGAAACTTCCAGAAACTAGCAGAGGAATCATAGAATAGACTCATAGAAGATTAGGGTTGAAAGAGATCTCAGAAGGTCATCTTGTCCAACCTCCTGCTCAAAACAGGACCAACACCAATTAAACCATCCCAGCTAGGGCTTTGTCAAGCCAGGCCCTAGAAACCTCTAAGGATGCAGGTTCAATCACCTCCCTAGGTAATCCATTCCAGAGCCTTACCACCCTTCTAGTGAAATAGTGTTTCCTAATATCCAGTAGACCTCCCTCACTGAAACTTGAGACCATTACTACTTGTTCTGTCATCTGCCACCACTGAGGACAGCCGAGCTCCATTCTCTTTGGAACACCCCTTCAGGTAGTTGAAGGCTGCTATCAAATCCCCCTTTACTCTTCTGCAGACTAAATAAGCCCAGTTCCCTCAACCTCTCCTCGTCAGTTATTTGCCCCAGCCTCCTCATCATTTTTGTTGCCCTATGCTGGACTCTCTCCAATTTGTCCACACTCTTTCTCTGTGTGTGTGTGGGGTGGGGGAGCGAAGTCAGCATGTAGCTTGCATGTTTGTGTTCATTCAGCAAACCGGTTACTTGGAATCCATTGGTACCTGTGTGGTTTCTTCACATTGTTTTTGTATTGCAGAAAGCTAAAAACACAATAGCATATTTCTCGGGGGTTTTGTAAAGCTACCATCCAGGTTCTGCCATCCTTACTCACAGGAAGTGGTACCTTCCTTCTCTAAAGGATTCTCATCTTGGGTAGTGTGCTACTTCTGGTAAATTGTGACAGAACCTGGCCCTAAAATTGTAAAGTGCTTTGAGACCCTTGGATGGTGACAGTAGTAATATATTTGCTTGTCTTCTCTTAATCATTAAAGCTTAGTGTTTATTCTGCTATATTTTTTAGTACCTGCTTGTTTACACTGCTCTGAGACTTAGCATGCAAGAAGTTTAAAGGGTATGAATTATTCTTGTTGTTTTCTAAGTGCTGACTTGAAATCTTTGGACATCTGAACTGGCAGAAGTGTGAATTCAGGGTGCACTAATTCTCTACAAGCGCAGACATTGTTATTTTTAGTTAGGGTTACCAGACAGCAAATGTGAAAAATCAGGACAGGGAGTGGGGGTGAGGGTAACAGGAGCCTATTTAAGAAAAAAGACTCAAAAATCAGGACTGTCCCTATAACATTGGGACATCTGGTCACTCTATTTTTAGTAAATAAAAATTAACAAGTTGTCATTTTGTTTCAGTCATTTCCTCAACATCCAATCCCCACTTCCAAGAAAATTGTGACTTCTAGGTTCATTTCTGTAATGACCCACAACACATGTATAAGCCATCTTATTTGTTATTCATCTGCAAGTACACTTAACGTCAATCTCATGGCACAATTGGAATCACACTGAGTTGGGAAAACATTAGTAATATTTCAGCTGACTAGTTCACTAACTCATGAAACAACACAGTTAATGCACAAGGGTCACTCACTAACAAAATCTATTTGCCATGCCCTCAGAACAAAAAGAAAATATTTATTACTGACAATGACACTAGTAACAAGACTTGCAATAAAGCGTTCTGGTGAAAGTGAACATGAGTTAGGCTACCCTGCCCATTGTTTCCCATAGCAACTGAATATTTTTCATAATTCCCACTTAATAAAGGCTTGAGAGGCTATTTTGCTAAAGTAAAAAAGGATTTTTTTCAAATCAGCATTGAATGGAAAAATGTGTTTCAAAAAAGATCTGCAAGATACTGTTCTTCAATATTACATTCGTTATCACATTGTATGTAACACTATGTTTGTCCTGCTTTGGGGGCAAGTGTGTGTTAGCAAGCAGGCCTAGCAGACAAAGCAATGTAAGGCTGGGAAATGGAATGATCTGGTGTGCATGAATATGGGGTGAGGGCATTTGGAAGGTGTGGGAGGGTTAAACCTCTGTATGCGTGTAGACTGAATATATTATACATATTGTGTGTGTGAAACCAGTGGGCAGTTTCACCAGTCAGGAAATGGACGTAAAGCCTGGAATCTCAGTCCTTTTAAAGCCCTTTCCTTAGGACTCATTTACTATCTTCCAAGGAGTCACAAAAACACTAAGCAAAAACAACAATCAAACCTCAGAGGTTTTCCCCAGCTTTAGCCAGCCAGAAGTTGAAGGCATAGTCTTCTCTCCCCAAAAGCCATATTCCTCCTCCTCTTTGGCCCAGCTTTCCCTACCTTTTTTATTCCATCCCAGTCAGCCATGTGACAAGCTGGGACCTGTTAACCCTTTATGAGCTGCAGTACTTCATCTTGGCAGGTGGTAAAATAAGGTGAGTGGCAGGGAAGGAAGTGGATGCAGCTTCCCTAGCCCTGCTAGAAGCAAAGGAAAATCTCTGTCTCTTGCCTGGCTGGTGTAGTAAAAGCTCTCCTTTTGGTTTCAGGTTTCAGAGTAGCAGCTCTGTTAAGTCTACATCCGTAAAAAGAACAGGAGTACTTGTGGCACCTTAGAGACTAACAAATTTATTTCAGCATAAGCTTTCGTAGGCTATGGCCCACTTCATCGGATGCCACAAGTACTCCTGTCCTTTTGGTTTCAATCAATTTTAGCTTGTTTATAGGCATGGATTTTGGCTGGCATCATTCCTCCTCAGTAGCAAAGCCAAGTACATTCTGTAGCACATCCCAAATGAGCAAAAAAATCTCCAGAAACTTGGCACAACAATAGTAAGAATTTATGCCACATATTTGAGAAACATTTTTTATGATAATGCATTAGGACTGTTATTTTCTGTTCCTTCAGCTGCAAAGCTAAGCTGCCTTATTATCATGAGTGTAATTATACTGATCTTAGAGGAAGAAAGTAAAGTATAACTATGTCTTTAAAAAGTACCTAACGTAGATTTTGTCACACAAATGATTGTCATATTTTGAAGGGGGCTATCTCAGAGCTAGAAGCAAGTCTGCACATCCCGAAGGGATGCTTGAAATCTCCACGTTCTAGTAGAAATCTTTCAATTCAAGCCTTCACGGGTCACAAGATTAGAATGGGTCAGAAAATGTTTGTCAAAACAGTTTTCTGTCAGAAAAATGGCACAAAACCATTTTTTTCAAGAAATCATGTATATTTTGAAGAAATTTCATTTAAAAAATTGGGAAAAAATCATAAATACTTAAATGTCCTGTTTCATGATTTTCAGAATGAAAAGTTTTGATTTTCTATTTTGAAATGACTTTTTATTTCAAAAATTACTTTTATATTTAAAAACAACTTTTTTAAAAGGGTCAAAACCAAAATAAAACCTTTTGAATTGACAAAAATAACATGTTTCAATTGATCCAAATAATTTGGGGGGGAGGAGGAGATTATTTTTTCCACAAAAATGTTCAAAATTTTGACTATTTATCCTCATTCGGCTAGACTCTTTTTGAAATTGTGATTTTTTTTCAAAGGATGCAAATGGCCAGCTCTACCCAAGATATCAGAACTTACACCTGTCACTGGTCCAGAGTTGAAAACTGTTGTTCTGTATTTCAGCTCTCTGTTTGGGGGGAAATTCCACATCAGAGGGTAGAAGGAGGAAATATTTACCTGGAAAGCTGCTTTTTATAAAGTGTCTGAAATTGCAAAGAGGTTCGTACCTTTACAATAAGTTCTGGGAAATAGGGATAAAGGGCAGTGTGCAAGTGAGGTGGTCAGAAATGTATGATTTATGCTATTTAGCACACGTAAATAGCCACCACATACAGTATATGTTAGATGAGATTGACACATCCATTCTCCACACACACATACACTGTTAAAGTGTCAACAGTTACCTCACATTAGTATCTGCAAAAACAGAAGGGCCAACTGCCTCCCCGTGTGGGAAAGCTCATAGGAGAGGCTGAAAGGGGAAGAAAGATCAACAGTTTTTCTTTACTTGTCTCCTGTGGCTCCATCTCGGGAGGCACAGCTTGCTCTCTCACCTGTGTAGGAAGCTGCAGAGTATGCCCCAAAATCACACGGCACCTAGGGGATCAGTAAGGCTATGTCTACACTGCACATCCGTATTGGCAGCATGTAGGGTCTGTGTAACTACATGCGACAGTGAAAAGCAAGCTGTGTCTGCAGTGTGGTGTGTAGCCACAGGTGTTAATGAAAATCTCTGGTCGGGGGGAAGACAATTTGGAAAGGCTTCAGCAGGTGTCCACTGTTGAGCCTTTCCCCATGGCCTCCCTCCTTTCAGAGCCTTTCCCTGCTGTGGGGAAGGCTCCAGCAGCTGTATGGTATGCTGCTAAAATAGCAGAATAGATGGGGTGGCATTGCATGGGTTGTAGAAAGCCATGTGATGTACATACCTGGGGACATACCCACAGGGTTTAGGCACATCTTTAGTCTACTCACCTAAGCAGTGTCTCATCGCCTACACTGCTATTTATACCATTGTTAGGGATGACTAGCCGTGTACGTCCACTCTACATGCCGCCATAAGAAGTGTGAAGTGTAGATGGACCTATTGAGACCAAGGCCCTCCCTTTGGAGACGCTGTACCCCAGCAGCCTGCCATCACTCCCTGCCAACATGGCTCCAAAGCAGCTGTACCTCCAGAGCTTCCACGGCAGGTAGCTCTGAGTGGGACCAGACTTTAAGGCCCTCCGCCCCCAACTGTGGATAGAGGGCAGAGAAAGATAATACAGCTGAGTGCTTCCGCTGTAGGGAATCTGTGGGGGAATGGTTTGTGAATCTCATTATGTGCCCTTGAGAGGGAAAGGGGATGCTGCTACACAGACATTAGGGACCCCTTTCCATTATCCAGTAGAAGGCAGATCCACACATCCTAGGATCCCCATATTTTACTGACTCACATACCCCTACATCAATCTATACATAGATCACTGGCTATATTTTATAAACACACACATAGCATATCTGCACACACAAATCTTGTAAAATGTCTGCGGAGCAGAAGTATAAACATAAATGAAGTATGAGGTATACATCTCTGCCAATTAGGATGTATATTATTATCCCTTGACCCCTTCTTAATATTTCATTTTACAACATTTCTAAAATATTTATACCATACAGTGTGTTAAATTATAGCAGTTAAGACCATAGTATGGTTTCATTAATATTTTATCACAAATCTTTCATCATTTGAATTTCCCTGGTGTCTTCTGTTGCTTTGTTGTACACTGTGGGGATGGAGGACATTTTTAGTGGTTTTCCATTTTGTTTCTCTGAGTCTTAGCAGAACAGCTTGTTCTCTTTTGTAGGCTACATTTTTTTCTAATGGTTGAATTTTGATTTATCAGATGATTCATGTAAAATATTCTTAAATTCATTCTGTATTTTTTATTGTTGAGGGTAACCAAACAGCAGAACAGATTAAATATATATGTAGATCCTTTACATGCAGAAGCTATGTAACTGTACAATGGCATTTCTGATATGGTGGTTCACCCTTATCACTGACCCCCAGCACAGAATCTTGCTAACAGACCGGGTATCTTAATTACTCCCAGGTGAAGGACTGCTCCCCCAGGAATAACATATTCAAGACTCCAGTTAGCAAAGCATTTAAGCATGTGCTTAAGTCCATTCTAATTCAGCAAAATACTTTGTCAGATGATGAAGTTGTCATGCATGTACACAGAATCAATGCAACACCCCCATCTTTGGAAAAGTCTCTTTTAAAATACAATAATCTAAAACAAATTGTTGATATTATTGTAAGTGAACATTAAGCAACAGGCATTAATAGTGCACTGCAGCCCTGCATTAAATGACGAGTGATAAATTAAGGCAGCCCATATAAATATTTAAATAATTAAGATAGTTAACTTTTAACAAGAGTATTGTACAATACTTAGAATCCAGGAACTTCATGCTTAGTATCCAGAAACATAGTATCATCAGCAGTATGTTGATACTTAGTTCCTGGAACTTGCTTCCAGAACTCAATTGTAAACTGTGATCTAGTGGTACATAGGCTTTTGTCAATGCTTTGTCAAGTGTCATTCTTTATGTCAACACTGCGAGTTGTTTCTTTTATTGCCACTAAGTCAAACATTTCTTCTTTCACAATTTCATCTGCAGAAACATAGCAAACAAATATTGCTAGTTGTGGTTTATCTTGACTATCCATGGATTCACTGACAGCTAGGCTGAATGCTAGAGAACTCATTAGATCATTTTGCATGTTGCTTGCAACATCACCACTAACCTGGGAGATCTGACTCCCTGTACGAAATTGGAACTTGCTATATTAGTTGTTGAAGTTTTGTGTTCCTTGGATCTAAAATTGTGACCACTTCTAAAAAACATTCTTGTTAACAAATTCTCCATCACATTATGGACATTTAGCACGAACGATATTCCATGCCATAGCAAAACTAGCTTCAGCTGGTGTGTCAGTTTCCTGACTGAATGAAGAAAGTCAGTGTCTGACTGTTGAGGTGTAATTTTAATGTGGCTATCTTATTCTTCCTTAATTCTGATCCAGGAGGGTACTTACATGAAAAGTTATTCTGAGTTGTTTCATAATGATGTTTCAAGTTGCTCGCTTTGTAGTGAGAGAGAAATGCATTACAGATTAGGCACAGGGGTTTGCCACCTTTACTAGTGAATGCAAAATCTTCCTCCCAATCTGGCTGAAATCTTCAGTTTTCATCTTCAGACTGCAGTTTGAAGATGTCATTGTCATCCACAAAATTAACTTAGGGTTAACACTTAAATCTAAAACTATTCAAATGTGGCTTACAAACAGTAAACACTGCCTGTAGGATGCAGCATACAGGAGATCACAGCACATGAGGTCTGCACAGCACTACAATGATCCAATTTCTTGTTTTAATGAACATGTGCAGCTGAAACTGCAGCCTAGGTGCCACCTGCAGGGCTGAAACCCCAAGCAGCAGCACCCCTCCTCCTGCGGGGCTGAAGCCCTGAGCATCAGCATCCCCACTCTGGTGGGGCTAAAGCTGTGAGCTCCAGTTCACCCTGCTGCAAGGTGAAACCATGAGCCTCCATGCCCTCCCCTCCCCACTCCACAGGGCTGAAATTGAAAGCAGCAGTTTATCCTCAGTGGAGCTGAAATCTGAGCCTCGGTGCCCCAAGGCCCACATGGCTGAATCTGTCAGCACTGGCTTGCCCCCACTGTGGGGTGAAGCCACAAACACCAGCTCATCCTCCTGCAAAGGTAAAGCTTCAAACTCCGCAAGCTGCATCTGACCAAACAGCCGTGGTTAGGCTACGCTACAAGCTTAACATAGTTGACTTACAGCCACTGCGGTAATACTGCGTTGGTTCATGTTCACACTGCCCTCCTTCTGTCAGTGGCACATGTCCTCACCAGGAACACTTCACTGACTTGAGAGATTGCAGCTCTCTGCCGAGCACCTGGCTGCCCCTTTGCTTTCACATTCCCGCCAGGAACCCAGCTGCTTCCTGGGCTCTCACCTCCCTGCTGGTAGCGGGCCAGCCTCCTGGCATCCAAGCAGGGAACAGGGAGCCTGGGCAGCAGCCCGGTTAGGCGTGGGGAACCAGGAGTAGCCTTATGTCAACCTAACTATGTAGTGTAGACCTGGGCTAAGTTAAAGAATATTTAAAGATTGTACACACCTCTGATTAACATTGCAAGGACAGTTAAAAATTAGGAAGAATCAAGGTCTATTAATAATTATATAATTATTCAGTATCTACCTTATCACATCGCTGACAGTAGTGCATACATCTCGTTTCCTCATATTGTAGAATTATTCCAGGTGAAATTATACATCCACCTCACTTATTTTTTTATAATTTAATAATACCTTTGGCCTTATTTTTCACATTATTTCAGCAACAGCAGTGTTAAAGTTAAAGAAAGAGAACGTTTGGATAAAGCCTTACACAGCTGAAGAGAAAAGCACTCAGCCTAGCTAAATATGTTTTTTATGCACAGTTTGAACTCCAGTTGTTCAAAGTGAAGTGTTGCCTTTGGTGTGGAACATGAAGTACTTTGGATAGAAGAGCAGAACAGCATCAAAGGAGGACCAATCATTTGATGCCACAAAATGCATGTATTGATTTCATATTTTGAAAGGCTTCCTTTACCTTGAATATTTAGCAGATTCAATGAAAGATTTTGCTGATGACCCCAAAGAGTTTAAATCTTGTCCTAACAAAAATGTAGTCTGTGAAAGGTATACACAAGCTATTCTATCATTAAGTTGTTATCAGCAAATACTGTACAGATGTTCAGAGGCAGATACTGTACAAAAGAAGGGTCATTTGTACCACAGATGCAATAAATTCCACAAATATTAGGTGTGGTATACTATAATTCTCAGTAAAATATTATACACAACTTGCTTGTAGTTCTGGTTACTATCATCATACAGATATTTTCAGCCTTTCAAAGCTATAGAGCAATTAAATTCAGAACTGCATTTTGACTCTGACTTCTTAATTTTTTTGAAGTTTGTTTTTTTATTATTAAATTATTATAAAGCAGTGATTTTTAACCCCTTTTTTCATTTGCAGGCCCTTAAAAAATTTGAATGGTGGTGTGGAGCCCTTTGGAAATCTTACATATAGTCTGTGAACCCTCAGGGGCCTGAGGACCACAGGTTGAAAACTACTGTTGTAAAGTATTACAGACTTTCTAAAGGACCATGATGGTTATTTTCAAAGAAGATATGCTTTCTTGCCATTATCAGGATGTTGATCCCATTTTAAATCTGATTGTTAAATAAGAATACATGCAAAGATCAAAAAATAAACTAGAACAGTCTCCATGGTATCAGATATCTGAAATTCACCCACCAAATGACATCTGGACTAAACAGCATTTGCTGTCTGGAGCCATTAGAACAGGGGGAATGACAAGAAAAACTCTAATTAGTGCATTCACAATGTTCCGCCTTGTCGGAACCCAGGCAAGTGGGAGAAAAAAACCCTAAACGTATCCAGTGCAAATGAGCCAAGTAATGGAAAGGCAACCTTACATATTCAGGGGTAGGCAACCTATGGCACTAGTGTCAAAGGCGGCACGCGAGCTGTTTTTCAGTGGCACTCAGACTGCCTGGATCCTGGCCACTGGTCCGGGGGGGCTCTGCATTTCAATTTAATTTTAAATGAAGTTTCTTAAACAGTTTTAAAATCTTATTTACTTTACATACAACAATAGTTTAGTTATATATTATAGACTTATAGAAAGAGACCTTCTGAAAGGGTTAAAACATATTACTGGCACATGAAACCTTAAATTAGAGTGAATAAGTGAAGACTCAGCACACCACTGCTGAAAGGTTGCCGATCCCTGATATAGATCCTACCTGATATTATAAGCTCATCAATAAGGCACTCCAAAAACCTGAATCAACTAATACATTTGTGGTTCTAGAAAGGTTTTGCACCTCTTACAGAAAAAAAATAGCTCTGAGATAGTTATGGCTGAATAATATTTATCTAATGTTCACAACATTATTCAAATTAAATTGCTCAATTAACATCTGTGTTTGCAAATAGGCTACTCATTTAACAGTCAAGAACAAAATATTTTTTGCAACATTTTGAACATAAAGTATCCACAAACATTATTCACTGAGCTCTGTTTGAGATACTGCATCTATAATCAGACAAGAGTGCTCAAGCGGGCAGGGAATCAGCTACTGATTGGGATATGAAAGTGCAAGCTTTTAGTGGCTACAAAGCATTTAGGCCATGATTCTTCATGAGCCTCTGCACTTGCACAGATGTCATTGCAGGATTGGGGCCTTTGTGTTTCAAATAATTATTATTAATTATTATTATTATTATTATTATAATAAAGCAAGTTGTTTGATTCTATCTGAATTATTCTTTTCCTGGCTTTATACCATTTTAAAAGTTCTTCTTGGTTTGCTTATACCTAGATATATTAATAGGGAACAAAAATACTATATGTGTGTTGAGTAAAATTTTACTGTAGGATCCAGAAAAAGTTTTCATTGAAAAATATAAAACAAAACTGGTGAAAAACAGCTTTCAGTCCAATTATTGGTTTCTCCCTTGAATGGTGCTAAGATCCATCTCCCAGTGTATTTTTAGAGTGACTGACAATCACAAGTACATTTTGACAATTTTTAAGGTTTTTAGCTCCTCAGTACTTGCAGTATATTCATAAGGCTAAAGCCTGGTAATGGATTCACTTCATCACATCTCTATGCCTGCACAGAGCCCCACTTGCTTCACTCTACTTAAAGAGTCCAACCTTGAAAAGAAAATGTCTTTCCCTGCTGATTTTGCCCTTTCCATTTTGCAATTGGTTCCAAGCACTGGCTAACCTGGCATCGTTTCAGTTACTTGGTTTTTGTGAATAGTAGAGCTGAGTGAATAATTTAGTTGACAAATGTAAACTCTTTTGCCTCTTCAAAAGTTCTCTGCAAACAGCTTTCAATTTTTTGGAACTAATTTTGTCAGTAATTTCTATGAATAATTCTTGAGCCGAGACACTGCCTGGTGGCCTATTGACTTCCTTAGGGCACGGTGTTAGCACACAGCTGTGCTCGTGCACAGTGAATGGCAGGATTGGGGCCTACATATATTGTTCATGATTAAGCTGCTGCAAGTATTCAATATTCAGAATTTAACTGATGTTTCTTTTCGTAATCAATCAACAGCTTTGGGGTCAGGATGAAAGACAGAATGTAAAGCAAAGATATTACTAAAGTGCTAGAAAAAAAAACTGGATTAGATTACCTTTTTTGAATTTAGGTTAACTGCCTTCAACTATTTTACAAACGACAAAATATTATTTGGAAAGACAAGGGCCTTTTAATGGTAAAATGGAGTGAAAGTGTTAGTAGTCTACCCAAGAATACCTCGGAAGCTCAAAGCTCAATATAAAATGAAGGCATTTAAGCACACACTTCTCTTTAGGCTTTTTGTAAAAATATGTCTAACATATAATTCATGTTTGAGTGCTTCTGGGCAATTTAAAGAATAGATAATGGAGTCCTACATCTCTCAGGTTAGCAACCCATCACCTTGAGTTTAGTTAATAGATGTCTTTTTAAGAAAACTGTTCTTTTAAAACTGATTTTCTGAGTGAATATTGTTATTCTTCCTTAAATTCTTCTTTTCAAATAGCTTGTCTCCAGTGCATTTTGTATTCGGCAATTTTAACCCCCGATTTATAAAATAAGATGAAAAGCCATACATTGGGCTTCCAGGGATGCTCATGCCCTATGTCTTTGTCAGAGGCAATCACAATCAAATGCTTGTTTCCTGAGACAGCTTGTCAACCAGCACAATTACAAAGGCTCTCAACCTGACCTGCAACAGCAGATACCGTACAAGATATAAAGAGAGCACTTGTAGCAGGGACTAAACAGGAGAAACTTCATTTTTAACTTCTGAGTTTATTTCTCTAAATTATAATTATCTATATTTTTTACAGATTATTATTAACTCCCCCACTATGTTATTTTGAAAAAAAGCTCCTACAGGACACCGTACACAAACATACAATGTTTATATTCCCTCACTAGTCAGAGTCTTTCTTCTCATCCCCAGGAGAGGCAGTGTGCTCAGATCCTGGCAGTCCAGTGTCCTGCGCAGGGATGGAACCCTGGTCCCACTAAAGTCAATGGGAGTTTTGTCACTGACTTCAGTGGAGTCAGGATTTCACCCTGAGTCTTTTCACACATGGCCAACAGAGGCATCATGTTCAGATTCTTAGGAGAAAGAACATGGTCTCCATCCAGGAAGAAAAGTCCCATCTTGTAAAGCAATGGCAACTTCTTTGGATGACTAGTGTGCACCACCGATCAGCATAAAATAAGATCTATTCAGCCAGACTAACTCCAGATCCTGCCCTCATCAGCCAAAGGGGTGGCAGGACTGCAGTACAAGATCTACACAGTAAAGCCTTTAAAGGGGAGTAAGGAACAGAATAGGAGATTCTCACGTTTCTGAGAAGGACGTGGTGAACTCCCTAAAAATGGCACTTAAGGTGAGGCACAGCACAGCAGAGAACTCACAGCCCAAAGGGAGAAGGGATAGTGTGCCCTTGAGATTTTGTGCAGCTCTAAGAACTGGAGTGACCCCAGGCGTAATTTAGAAACTCCATGGGAGCCCTAGAGCTGAAATATAGGCCACAGTGCTGCCTGGATCACCAAAGTGCCAACATGCTGTGCCCCCACCCATGACACACCCTGGCTGATCCAGCCCCACCTCTGACATGCTTCCTACCCAAGGGGTTTGGAAGGGTTCCTCAGAGGGCAAGCTTACAGCTGTCTCCCACATTTCCTATCCCAAGGAAATTCTCCCTTGCTGGATCTGGGGCTTTTAGGGCCTCTTTGCCCCACTCTGGTAATGATCTCACACTCAGTTATTTCTTTAAAAATGAAGCAAATTTGTTAGTCACAAAAATGAGCCAATTGCTAGATCCAGGCACAAATAAGGCAAGCACCGTGCAGATGCCAATACACCTTGGTCATGAACTGCAACATCCCCTACTTCCTGTGCCAGTCCTGAACAACTGTGGCCAGATGTGCAGCGGCTCTGTGATGTGGAAAATCATCCAGTGTGGAACGGAATGATACAATATTAACCTAAATATTTCCTGGGTCATCCTCAATGCTATAGCTACTGCACATGAATTCTCTAAAAGCTACAGTGTGCATAAACAGGTTATACTGGAATTAGACAGTCAGGCTGCAATTCTAATCTGAGTTATATAGGGGTATATCACATAGTTTCTCAAACTATTAGCTCTAATACCTAGAGCAAATCTTTTAAAAAACATCCAGTCTTATTGTCTACTTATAAAGCATGTTTTTGAATCTTTTAATCTTTCTTGTATTTCTTCTCTGAACCCTCTCTAATTTATCAATTGAACTGTGGATATCAGAACTGGACATAGTATGCCAGCAGCACCAAAAATAGAGGCAAAATAACCTCTCTACTCCTTCTCGAGATCCCCCTGTTTATTGCATCCCAGGATCACATGAATTCTTTTGGCCACTGTGTTGTTCTGGGAACTCATGTTTAGCTGATTATCTACCATGAGTCCCAAATCTTTTTCAAAGTCACTGCTTTCCAAGATAGAGTTCCATCCTGTAAGTATGGCCTACAATCTTTGTACCTAGATGTATGCATTTATATTTAGCCATGTTAAAGCACATATTGTTCATTTGTGAGGCCATTTGAACTCCCCATTAACTTGTATCTTTAGGCAGTAGCTCTCAATCCATAGTCCATGACCCAGCAGTGGTTCCGATAGCCCTTTCTAGAGATATGCTGGATGAAACATTCTGAGTCTCGTGCCATGGGGGACTGCAGAGATGGGGAAGAGGGGATGTGTAAATGGACATTTCTCTCTTACCTAGTGGGCCATAGTATAAAAGCATTGGAAAATTAATATCTGACCCGGCATACAAATCACTGCTCAGGGCCACATTTCTGGTTCACCTTGAGAATGCTAAAAAAAGTCTAATGTAGTCATGCTTGTTTTCATGTTTTCGCCATGTTTTCATTGATGAAGATACTTTATCTCTGAGAGACCTGAGTAGTTTTCTATTAGTCCAATACTAGCCTACTTCAAACCCTGCTTACACTCCTTTCCTTCCCCTTCTCTCCTTTCTTCCTCATGCTCACTTCTTGCCTTTTATCTTTCTTCTTCTTCATCACCATCATTACACCTCATTTTTCACACTTTCCCCTTTGTTTTGAATGTTTTGTTTGCACATTTCCATTCAAATTGTGAAATGGCTTTTTCCCTCTGACCCAAATCAGTAATTTAGAAGCTGAGCACCATCCGACCGACTGCTGAATCACAGCAAAGCTTTGGAAGCTGCAAAGAAGCGGGGTGCACCGGGCACAAAATATGGAAAGCTTGGTCATATTGGGCTGAAGTGAGAGGGGGTGGAAAAGGTAATCCTCTATAGACATCTGAAGGATATAAACAGCAAGGAAGGAGAGACGCTGTTTAAGGAAGTCTATAGGGATTTGTGGGTGGAGTGCTGGGATGGAATTCAGATAAGACACACTGAGGCTAAATATTCGGAAAGCATTTCCTAAAGGTGAGAGCTATTAGACTATGAAATAGCCTCCTGCAGAAACTGGTGATAACCCAACGGCTTAGGTCATTTAAAATGGAATGGACAAAGCACTGAAGGGTAGCAGAAGGGTGCCTATATCACTGAAATGCTGAACATTAGTCTTCACGTGGAAGTATATTTGAACTGTCAACTGTGAGCATTTCCCTTTTAAAAATTGCTGCTGTGCCTATGTGTCAAATAGTCCGTGTTTGGAAAAGCAAAAGATAATATTCTGTGTATCATTCATCTATGTTTCTTATTATTTTGCTATACCAGTGGGAATGATCTTATTGCTTTTCTTCCTAGAGATAGACAAGAGAAGATTTGGAAAACACACAGTATTTATAATATCTTTTTTTAATTCTTTCAGGGTGTAAAGAGCAGGATCAAATTTTCTTCTGTAATTTGAATTTTTTAATGGAAGAACTCAAGAGGCAGAAGTGGTGGAATGTAATGTAATGTAGAATATACAGTACTGCATGGCATTGAATATATTACTCAGGGAGCAGGTATGTTATTAATAATATCATAAATTACACATGTGCATTTAAAGAGGAAGATCTAACGATTGACTTGTCTTGCATTTACATAGCACTTTTGACACAGAAGGATTCCAATGCAATGTATATCTTTCATCACGCATAACTATATCATATACATACACACACTCACGTATAGATATAAAATATGTAAAAGTGTTGTGGCAGCTATATAATTGTTTACAGGGGACTATAAAAATATTTTATTTATACTACATATATCTTTCATAGTCTCCTGCCAAAATATAATATGGAATAATATATTATATACGTATAAAAGCCCTTCATGTATTACTGGGTTCAAAAGCAGCACACAAATGTTTGGACAAGAAGTCCAACACAACACAATTGTTTTGAATGTCACCCCATCACTATACAACAGCTTGGAACTGGGACTGAAGGACAATTTAGGGAGACAAAATGTAATTAACTGATTTAGAATTTAGACATAGTCCAAAGTTAATACTTCTATTCTTGTGAAAATATTAAGGTAACAGGTTCAAATTTTCAACTTAGATGCTCATGAAGCTGATGTGAGTGTAACATCTCCCATTGAGGGTTTAATCATTAACTAATATGGTACTGAACATAGTTTGTTCCATGTCTGTACTTAAATGTTCAGCCCCTATACAGCTGAGATGATTGCTAACAATCATAATTCAGGCATGGCTAAGTTCCCTAGTATAGGCCAGGCATTTCTGGCTGGCCTGGAAGCTCCACTGTTGCAGCAGCCCCTTAATGGCAGTAGTGAGGCCAAGTGGCTCCCAGTATCAGCTCTGTTGTATTCTCAACAGCAGTTTGCAAGTTAGCAGCAACCACCAAAAATTCAAGTAGCTGACCAGTGAATTAATTAGCTAGTGACTTTATGTCATAACCACAGTCCAGGGGAGATGACAGTGGGTGATTAACCATATGCAGAAAGCAGCTGAAAACAGTTTTTTTTTTAAATCACATTTAGTCCCCTCAGACAGTTCCTTTGTTTAGGTAACCTGGGTAACAAATTCCTCTTTCCCCACGACCTTCCAAAAATAGGCATTTGTGATCCCCTTATGTTACAGGAACCTCTCTGAACGCATTTCATATTTGTATAGATTACCTGACTGATAAAAAACTCAGAAATGACTTTAAGAATGAATTTGTGTGTGTGTGTGTGTGGGGAGGTGGGGGTTAATGAGACCATTGCTTTAGAGAAGGTAGTATATGGTGGGCCACCTTGAGTGCTCCCAGAACTCTTCTGGCTGACATTATAGCTATTAGAAAGGCTACCTTCATGGAGAGATGGGCCACAGAGCATATGGCTAGAGGCTCAAAGGCAGGGTTAGTGACAGATGATACAACAAAACTGGAGGTCCCACTGAGGTGCAAACTTCACCCATGGTGGAAAACATCTGAGAATCCCTTTCAGTAATCTAGTTTTGACAGGATGAGTGAAGATAGTATGGTTATCCACCTGAGGATGGAAAGCAGAGATTGCTACTAAATGCACTTGCAGAGAACTCAGCATGAGATCCAAAGATTTAAGGGTATGTAGATACCCTAAGACAGTATGCATCCCAGAGGATTCTGAAGATAGGTTGCAATGGTGAGTTCAAGAGGAGAAATGCTTCCATTTCACTGAGTAACAACTTCTTGTACAGTCTTTTCTGTTTTCATGAAGGACAGATTGCACCCTTTTGGAACACGAGCACTCTATTTGTGATGACTATCCAAATAACAGGCTCTGAGTTGCAGCTATCTCAAAGTGGTGGGGGGGTCTTGAACTCCCCCGTGCTGTGATAGAAGGTCTGGCAATGTGGGAATGTTCATGTGTGGTTGGACTTAGAGCTTCAGCAGATCCACACACCGGCATACCAATCAGGCCAATTCTTGATCTGAGACAGCTGAACAGGTTCATTCAAAAACCAAAATTCTGCATCATATTCTTGGCATTAATATTTCCCTCATTAGAGGACACATGGTTTGCTGATCTCATCATGAAAGATGCATATTTTAACACAGATGTTCATCCAGACCACAGGAGGCTTCTTAGGTTCCTCTTTGATCAAGACCATTATCAATTCAGGGTGTTCCTCTTTGGTCTAACCACAGCATCCAGGATCTTTGCAAAGGTTTTTTTTCAGTAGTTGTATCTTGGATGAGAAGACAGGGATTTACAGTGTTCTTTTACTTAGATGACTGAGGGGCAAGTCCAGGTGGCATCCAGTCAACCTCTGGAACTCCTTGCCTGAGGAGGTTGTGAAGGCTAGCAATATAACAGGGTTTAAAAGAGAACTAGATAAATTCATGGAGATTAAGTCCATTAATGGCTATTAGTCAGGATGGATAAGGAATGGTGTCCCTAGCCTCTGTTTGTCAGAGGGGTGTGATAGATGGCAGGAGAGAGATCACTTGATCATTACCTGTTAGGTTCACTCACTTCAGGACATCTGGCATTAGCCATTGTCAGTAGACAGGATACTGGGCTGGATGAACCTTTGGTCTGACCCAGTTCAGCCATTCTTGGGTTCTTATGTTCTGCTCAGCCTTTTGCCTTCTCTGGGTGGTCTGTGTCAATGAGGAAAAATCCACATTGACTCCCCATACATTTTATAGGGGTGACACTGGACTTACCCACAGCATAAGCATATCTACCTCTTGTAAGGCTTCAAGATTTGAGCACTCTCATATATCAGGTCACTATCTGAAATTGTCTTTCCCTCCTCTACCACCTAACTTCATGCACACACATGATGCCATTCACCAGGCTTCATCGTTTCTGCCTACAAGCCTGGGTTCTCTCTGTGTACTCACCAGAGATGGGAATCTTAAATTACAAGGTAACAATTCCTCCGAAAATTTTAAATTCTCTTGTCTGGTGGACAAAACCAGAGAAGGGTCATGTGGGGATCCCTTTCCTCATACCAAAAAGGAAAAGGAATCGATTAACTTGAAATCTAGCTAACAAAAAAGATAATAGTTAAAATAGTTTCAGGTACTACACTAGCTCCTGAGCCATGCTGTTAATTTTTGTTCTCCCCCAATCAGATTTTTCAATGTTTTACATATTTTTCTCACCCTTCCCTGCTGCGTGAAAGACCCATACAGACAACAGGGAAACTGACAATACAGAGAGAACAGCGATTGACAAATAAGCAAAAAAATTTTTTTAAAAAAACCCTGTGAGGGAAAAAAATGTTTTCCTCCCTGATCTTTTTCTGCTCTATCGCTATCAAAATTATTGAAATTTTGTCTCACAGGAGCATGTGCTGCCCCAGTTGAGCATGGGGCCCATTATAATAACTGGGCCTACAAATTTACTCTTATTGTGAGCTCAACCGTAAAAAAGTATGTGAAAGTTCATAAAATGTCACAAAAACCTGTAATAACACATTAATAAAAAGGTACAAAAAGGAGCTAAAAACAGAAAAAAACAAAAAGCCCTACCACTATAACTCAAGGACTGAGTTAAAAGCATGCTTGGTAACCAAAAATATGATAAGTCCAAAAATTGGTAAACCAAAGTTAGTATATCAAAATGTAGGCCTAATGAATAAACAAATAATAAGGGGATGGGCTCTTTCACCCATCACACATCTTTGGGGTCCTTAAAAAAATAAATTTTGGGGGACAACATTTTTAAAAAAAGATGGATGCTACTGGAGTGAGCTTCACCATGATGGCTGCCACTGCCACCATTTCCTCAGGCCTTCATCATCCTGATCCTGAGAATTGTCCTGACCATACTGGGGCAAAAAAGGGATCCAGACAGCATTACCACCCCTACTTGCTCCAGCTGAATCCTGAACACCATGTAAGATAAAATGGGATCAGACAAAGTGCAGCAGCAGTAGCTCCAGCCCATCTCAACTATCTTCTCTTTTTCCCAAAAGGACAGTTATTACCATCTTTAAGACCACATAAGAGACTGTCAAACAAGGAGGGTTTCCTTCTAAAACTCTTTCCAGATAAAGAAAAAAGGAACAAGAAATGTAATAAAAATAAAAGCCTTAAGACTTTACATTTCAAGTGTTTAAACTGCTTTTGCTTCTTTCCTGTAGCTTTAATAAAAAGTGTAAATGGTTTTTAATGGTGTGTTTGCCATCGTTTTAAGCAGGCTAACCTCTCTGTATTCCAAACGCCAAACCTTGTTTAACACTGTTTAGTGCCGGACAGTACCTAAATTATGTTAACATCTTTAGCCCATTTACTTAATCTAAGTGAATACAGCAGGACCCATCTTGCTAGGCACTATGCAAACACGGAAGAGAGCATCTTTACTGTGACCAGTTTCCAATTTAAACAGACAAAACACAAAAAGGTGTGATAAAGTAAATGTTATCTCCATTTTACAAATTGGGAAAGGAGTCACAGAGACATTAAGTGACATGCCCAAAGTTGCATGGGCAGTCACAGTTGTAGAGACGGAGGTGGGAGAGCTGGGAACTGAATCCTGATCTCCTGAGTCCCTTAACTTCAAAATCTTCTTTCCTCTCTGAAATGAATAAATGAAACCTGAATGAAGAAAACAGATCTCCTATGTCCCACTCTAGTATCTTAAACAAAAGACCATCCTTTCTCACCTTAGCTGTTACTAGTAACAATAATAGGTAACCCATTTTCAGGCAGAGGATGACTTTCATGTTGATGGTGTCCCCTCAATAACACTGCCATGAATATTATGGTACCTGGGTGATTCTTCCTATGAGGGGGCTGTACTTGGATGCAGCAACTGTCCCATTCTGATCCCATGTTAGATTGCTACACGAATTAAATATTAGCTCTTTTTTATTAGCACTGTTGCCAAAACAGTTTTATTTTTGAACAGTTATTTTTAATTTGACATTTAGTTATTAGCCAGAATGTTGTCTGAATCCACAGCCACGGAGAACTACGAGCTGAGCACTTCCTGGGATGTGGAGGGTACCCAGCTGCTCACACGATCAGGCCTTATTTCCTTAAAGGTCACTGTAATACTGAATGCTGGGTACAGCACCGCAGCTGTCTTGTTTACTTGCTAGCTTTTTTCATTCAGACCAGCTCCCCGAATGCAATATACTAGTCATAATTTAAATAAAACTTCAACCTGTGTATAAAATGTTCCCTGCAACTTTTTACTGCCATTGCATTTAGCTAGACGTGAGCAGGTAATGTTGCCTTGGGCAGTATTTATTTTGAACTGGAGTTTCTGGCAACTGGGATGGCCACATAAAGAATCTGTTTTTGAATGGTTTTAGCTACTCGTTAAGTATGTAAATGTAAAACCACCACAGATTTCTAATTGCAGCATTTGGTAACAAAATCTAGTTACACAGCTCAAAACTGACTAGATCACATATTAAGAGTACCCAGCATCATCAATGATATATTTAGCTGCTTTTTAAAGCTCAGAACCATATGCGCTATCTTTCACAATAACAGCAGCCTAAGGGTAGCAAAAACTTGAATGATCAGTTCTGTAGACCAAAATGTCTTTCTGCCTTAGACAGGTTAGCTTTGATCTAAGCTTTTGTATGAAATATGAGTAGGCAATTATTCAGCTAGTATTACAGTACTAAACACGGGACCCCTGGAGGCCTAGGAACTATATGACTGTGGAAATCAAAATGTGAGTACTTGGTGTTATTTTAGCATCCAAATGTGGAATTTGGACATACCACTGAAGAAGATGCACTTGAAAACAGGCTCCATTGTATTATCCTTTTACTTGAATTATGTTGGAAATGGAAAAGACTGTTATTGATTGTAACCATTCTTAATTATTATTATTTATTATTAATAATAATATATTTCTATTACAGTAATGGTCAGAAGCCCCCAGTCTGAATCAAAGTCCCATTGTGTTAGATGCTATGAAGTCAGATGAACCTTACAGCTTAGAGCTCACAGCTATGAACTTTACGGCTTAGAAAACAAGTGACGAAGAATTGAAGCAAAAATATACATTCTTAAATGCATATATATGTTTAAATATAAAGAAATAACTCTAAAAGTCAGCTATATCCATTTGCCCTGAGCCTGGCCATCTTTAACTGACTAATGCTTATAGTTGTCACGGCAAAGGTTGGTATTGAGGAGGAATTTGAAGGAGGAGAGAATAGTGGTCTTACAGGTCCTGTTCTTGGAGAACATTCCAAGCATAATGGGGGAGTACTTTGACATAACATACAGAACCATTACATAATGCCAGCTACTCATACACATAAATAGGCAGAGACAAACAAACTCAGACTCATAGACTGAGATCAGAAGACATCATCATGGTCATCTAGATGATTGGACAAATCCTTAAAGAATTATTTACCTTATTGCTCAACACCAGAACTCAATAAATTTAAGGGTATGGCCCGCACCGAAAGAGAACTCTTCTTCTACGAGGAATTAATGCAGTTCCCAGGCCCCATCATGGATGGAGTTGCATGCATTACTCATGCCAGTCAATTCAGTGCTGACATCGAAAAGCATCACAAGCCCATTACTGCAGAGGACAATTACATTACCTCATGTCACCTGGGTGGGGGGCATGGTTAATTCAGAGTAAAGCTCACTTGAGAAAGCCCCATCAAGGCAAGAGCCTGAAAGCAGAAGGGCGCTACAGGGGAAGGAGTCTGCAGTCACTCCTTGGAATGAGGGAGGTCATCAGGGACAAGGAGGAAGTACAGGAGAAGAGTAAGCCCTCAGAGCCTGTCCTGGAGTAAGGAGTTGGCAGGAGGCAAAGAGTGGCGAAGTAGTTATAGGGAGTAAAGTAACCTCCAGTGGTAAACCCAGAAGCCGGAAAGAGAAGATAGGGAGGCTTAGTACGAAGAGGCCCAGGGAAACAGCAACAGGGAATGAGGAACTGGATTACTGGTTATAGGGTCCGTTGGCTGGAACTTGATGTTGCAGGCAGTCCCAGGTTCCCCTGCCAGCCTGTTGTATAGTAGAAGAGAGCCCTAAGCTGGCACTGAACACTGTCCAGAGAAGGCATTTGGACAGTTGTCCTGTTGGACTTTGTAACCCGGGAAGAGGTGGTGGTCTGGCCAGAGGGCCAAGTTACTACAAGAAAGATTATCACAGAGTGAGCAACAAACAGCAAGGGGGTACCCAATGCAATGAGAACTACTTCCCCAGACCTAGACACAAGGAAGCGAATCAGCGGTGAGTGGCAACCCCATTACACCATGTAACAAACTGATCTCTAGAAGTGAAATGCTGTTCCAAGCTGTTTCATTGCAGAAGAGAAATCCATAGAGTAGTGATGACTGTGAAAGAAACTGGTCTGTCAGTGGAGGACTCTGGAGAACGAGCACTTCAAAGCATGTAAACTGAGTGACACATGCCTGATAGCATCTTGCTATACCATCAGCATGCATGTACCATGTAATAAAGAGAAGGGATAAGAAAAAACATCGCTGAAATTTTGACCAGAAATCCAAAGTGTAACAAGCACAAGAGTTAATGGAGCTACTGAAATGAAAAGGTTAAGCTGAGAGGAAGATCCTTGTGCCATGAACTCATTCTGAACAGGAGACAGATTTTTTGGAAGATATAGGAGAGGATCTTAAGTCTGGATACATGAGAATCAATGGAGATGGATAGAAGAAAGAAAGTGAAGAGAGAGGGTGAATTCAACTGCTAAAGCACAGAAAAATACTTGTGGAAATTAAAGAGGATGCTGAAAAGAGTTTGCTTCATTTTCTGAATAAAATTAATTTCCTTTTAAAAACTGAATCAGCTAAATTTCCCATGGGGTATATTCAGATGACAATAAGAAACCCCTAAATTGTGTAGCAGGTTATCCGACTCAACTGGTCTCAAAGGTTGAAAATGTAACAAAGCAAAAACGAGTAAAGACCTCAGTGATTTGACCCAGTTCTACAAAATAATGATATAGTACGATATACAGTATGCACTTAGTATTCATATAGGTCTCAGTCCTGTAGCCACTTATGCACAATAAACTGTAATCATGTAAATAATCCCATCCATTGGAATGGGACTACTCATATGCTTAAAATAATACATGTGCTGAATTGCTTTGCTGGACTGAGACCATAGCTATTTACATCTTTGAGAGCTACACAGATATTAACTGATTAACACAACAGACTGGAAAAAAAAAACCAATTCGTAAGGATAGTCTCTCTCTTACATAGGATAATCAGACATGCTGATATCAGGATTCTCCTGATATTAGTGGATTTGTTTTATATACACAATTATACACCCTCCTCCTTCCCCCCAAAAAAGTGTTCTGATTTTTCATACTTGCTATCTGGTCACCCTACTCTTACATGGACAACATTAAGCAATATAATGCAGGCACCAATAAATACATTGTATAATGGATTAATAAATGGTTTGAATGAATGAATGAATGAATGAATGAATGAATGAATGAATGGCTCCACTGCCCTCTCCAAAACTTTGCTCATTTCTAAAACTGATTGGAAACATTTGTAAAGATTCTGAAATGTTCAGCTGAATTTCAGCTTCTGGTTTCCAGCTGGGTCTAGAAGCAAAGAGTCAAAACACCAATAGAAAATGATGGCCAGTTTCTAGTGAGAATACCAGTCCAAAGTTTGCAAACTCAAGAGATTTGAAACAAATCCTTGCCTTTTGGAAGTTTCCACACCAAAGCACCATATTCAGTACAGCGTATATTTTGCACAGAACCTTCCCCTTCGGGATTTACAGCTAGAGGCATAGAGGGAACCCAGAAGATTTGTGCTATAGCAGAAACATATCACAGGAATTCTGAATGATTTAGCTGGAATTCATTTCAGGAAGCACATATTGTGGTAGTGGCTCTGCTGTCCATGTAACTGGTGTAACATGGGCTCCTCCTGTGCCAATGGATGTAGGGGATGTGGGTATCATTCTCTCCCCGCTCTTTTTTCATGGTTGCATGGGCAGTGGTGCTTAGAGGAAGCAGTGCTAGTACCCTTGAATGGGAACATGCCTGTCGAATACACAGGGATATGTTCTGCCTGTTTGACCACCCATACAGTCTGGCCCATGGAGTGCAAAAGCAGGTGATTGGGGAAAATTATAACGGGTTGGTATTGTTTTTTTAAGAGTCAAGTTAAGAGAGATTTCAGGTGAGAGGCAGCCTGCTGCAGCTGCCAGGATAAAAAGCCAGCTATTTGAACTTAATTTGATATTTTATTTCCAGCAACCTAAAAGGCCTTAGTTAACTAAAGGCCAAGTGATACTCAACAGAAGGAAATTAAAAAGATTATACAGAGAGAGGGAGGCCTTTTAGTCTCTCTAAAGCAAAATGCTGTGAACCATACAATTCCAATTTCAACCTGCCAGTTTAGTATTCATGTGGATATCCTTCGCAGTGCAGTGGAAGTGATGGCGCTCCCAAAGTCACAGCTACAGAGCTCTTTCCCATAGCAATATGCTTCAAAGGAAAAGATTTACAGATCTACTTACAGGTGCTTACGCTCCATTTCAGAGTGTGTAAGGCATCAAGGCTCTACTGACCCCACAGAGTAATTGTGTTCTGTCATTTCTGTGGTAGCTCTGGGAATCTTCCCAGCACTACCACTCCTTCACAAATCTCATGGTCAGTTGAACGTGCAGTGGATGGAAAACTTCTGATTGTTTGCATCTGGGTTTATAAAATGGTTGGCCATGGGATGATTGCCTCATTCTGTACATATTATAGCACAGAAAGGCTCATTACAACAGCTGATGAACCCCCCTCAAAATTCCAGCCAAAAACAATCACCCAGCAACAGCCTAGCTGTTCTAGAAAACCAATTTTGCCTAGTTTTATATAGGCAGGTTGACTAAGCAAAATATATTTATTGTAATTTAATTAAACTAGTTTAGTTGTTGGAAGGAAAGCAGAGCTGGGGCTGGAAAGGTACATACACCTCTGTTCACATGTAGTAAAATTAAGCATGGTTGGAATGAGATTCTATGCAGTTTATGGCATGATACCACTCATAAATAAGTAATATTTAGTTAAAGTTCATACAGCACTTTGAATAAGTGAAGTTAGACATATTAACTATAGCAGAGCTGGCTATACTCCACCAAAACAACTGTTAGATTGATACACCATGTGGGTGGTGACATTTTTCAACCAGTTTTCACTTCCAAAAGAGCACACACAAAAAATCTAAATATTCCATCCCAGTCTGCACCTTGAACACAAAAATCAAAGCAGAACAGGATGGGAGGTCCAGTGCTAATTAATCAACAGTGCAAAATTAAAACAAAAAAACAGCATCCAAGTTTCAATGTTTGCAGACACTGGTAATTCAGAAAAAAAGATTGTGAATGTTTTGAGATTTTATTTTTACAACTGTTAGGCATTTCTGTTTGAAAAGCTGCACATAATTCAGAAAGAAAGAAGAACAAATAGGTAAGATCAGTGCAACAGCTAAACATAGTGAGAATGTAATGTTGGAAGTCAATTGAAATTAGGTACCCTACTACTGATTTAATCCTAGATTCCCTTGTCAGATGCGGATCCACAAGCACATGGAGCAAGCATCTGTGTCATGATATTAAAGGTCATGAGATCTCTAAAGATCACCACTCTGACACCAATGAAATAGGGATGATGTTAATATGGCAGAAACATGCTCTCTTTTTTTACAAAAATGCAGTATCAGCAGTATGGAGCACAAACTGAGAAATATAGACGTCTGTTATTTTCACAGTTCTGGTGGCGTTACACCTTCATAACTCATCATCTCAGAGATATGGTGAAATAGTTTGGCTACATATAAGGCCAGCTCCTAATTCACTCAAGTACTCCAGGGAGGTCTATAGAACTATTCAAGTAACCAAGGTTCAGCAATATACTTAAGTATTTGCATACATTTAAGCATGTGAGTAGACCCATAATCAATCTAAGGTTTATATACTGCTGCCCATCACCATAGTATTTGAGCACCTTCTGCATAAAAACAACCACAGCAAGGTCATTAGTAGATTTTATTGATTGGCACATATATCTTTTTGAACAAAATCTCTGTTTCAGGTACAGTTCATTTCTGATTATTTACATTTTATTTGTTCCTCTCTTTTGTTCTTTGCTTGGGTCTTACTGGATGAGTGGTGTAAGTCTTGTGAGCACCATTCTTACACTTTTTCAAAGAGGAAAATTTTGCAGCATTTCCTTCTCCAATGACTCTACTTATTTACACAGAGTGGAACGCCTGCCTTTCTCTAATTCATGGATTGTTCTGGGGCATAGGCAGGAGACAGATATCCAGATGCCTTGAGTGAGGCAGCAGTGTGCCCACAGGAAAAACTTAGACACCTAGGGAACTTTTACCCTGAAAAAGGTAAAAGCACTTTTACTTAGGTGCTAAGTGTGTTTAGGCACCAATAGGATTAGTTGGCAGCCAAGCAGGAATTTGTGAACAGCAGTGATACCTAAAAATGGTACTTAAGCCCCTTAACTTGGGGGTTAAGCACCTAATATCTTTGTGGCAAAATTTGCAGATGATACAAAACTATTCAAGATAGTTAAATCCCAGGGACACTGCGAAGAGCTACAAAAGGATCCCTCAAAATGGGAGGGACTGGCCAACAAAATGGCAGATGACATTCAATGTTGATAAATGCAAAGTAATGCACATTGGAAAACATAATCCCTACTATACATATAAAATGCTGGAGTATAAATTAGCTATTACTACTCAAGAAGCAGATCTTGGAGTCACTGTGGATAGTTCTCTGAAAACATCCACTCAATGTGCAGCGGCAGTCAAAAAAGCAAACAAAATGTTGGGAATCATTAAGAAAGGAATAGATAATAAGACAGAAAATTTCATATTGCTCTATATAAATCCATGGTATGCCCACATCTTGAATACTGCACGCAGATGTGGTCACCCTAGCTCAAAAAAGATATATTGGACTTGGAAAAGATTCAAAAAAAGGGCAACAAAAATGATTAGGGGTATGGAACAGCTACCATATGAGGAGATATTAATAAAGCTAGAACTTTTCAGCTTGGAAAAGGGATGACTAAAAGGGGATATGATAGAGGTCTATAAAATAATGACTGGTGTGGAGAAAATAAATAAGGATGTGTTATTTACTCCTTCTCATAACACAAGAACTAGGGGCCATCAAATGAAATTAATAGGCAGCAGGTTTAAAAGAAACAAAAAGGAGGTTTTTTCGCACAACGCACAGCCGACATGTGGAACTCCTTGCCAGAGGATGCTGTGAAGGCCAAGACTATAACAGGGTTCAAAAAAGAACTGGATAAATTCAAGGAGGATAGGTCCCTCAGGGGCTGTTTGCCAGAAACTAAGACTGGACCAAAGGGGATGGATCACTTGATGATTACCTGTTCTGTTCGTTCTCTCTGGGGCTCCTGGCATTGGCCACTGTCAGAAGACAGGATACCAGGCTAGATAAACCTTTGGTCTCACCCAGAATGGCCATTTTTATGTTGATCTGGGCCTTAGAGTCAAGCGACTAAATTACTTTGAAAGATTTTCAAAATTTTAATCCACAGTTTGTTGCAATTTTTGTAGTCAATACTCTAAAGAGAAAGTTGTCAATGTCATGCTGTTGAAAAGGAAAGTGTTAGCCACTTTGCAAGTCTCTTTTTGTGAAAATAAATCTGCACTTGTCAGATATCATTAGCTTAGAATGATGTTATTGATGTTCTTGATATGCCAGATATTATTATATTAATATTAATTAAAATATTAATTATTCTATATTATTATATAGAAATACCAGAAAAATATCAGTGAATCTGACCTATTACTTATACAGCACAGTTGGTGAACATGGTGTTTGAGAGACATACAAGATGACAAGATAAGGACAAAAATCATCCTAAATTTAACCAAAATTTTTCAAATATTGGACTAGATTCTGATTTCAAACATACCAGTACAGACAGAAGCTGCTCAACTGAAGCCAGTGAAGTTACAATATTATAAAACTGAAGAAAATAAAAATGAGGCACTTTGTTATCTCAAGTCTACTTGGCCATAATATTAACTTTCTGATGAAAAGGAAAATAAATTTAAAAAGAGCAAATAATTACCACTAATCAGATTTCCTCTACCCTTCCTATTGGGCAGCTATCAGTCTTTAAACATCAAATTTAATTTTGCGTTATCATACATGTTCTTCAGAAGTATCATTAAATTATCTTCATAGATATGAAGATCAGAACGGAACATTATGACCATCTAATGTGACCTCCTAAGAAACGCTTCCTTGATTAATTTTAAAATGAACACACACACTCACATGCACGCAAATGGTTGCATTGTAATATTTCAGGTCTTGATTCCAAACCCTATGAAGTCGATGAGGTGTCTCCCCCTGACCAAGCCCTTTATGCTCTGATTGCTGTGGAAATGTAAAGGTGTTCTCTTATCTTGGTGTTCTGACTGACAAATTGGAAACATGGCGGCAGCTGCATGCAAGCACATGCTTTGGAGGAAAGGAAAAATGTCATCATTTTAAAATTAAAATTCATAGTTACTTTTCACTTACTACACCTGAATAACTATTGAAACACAACTAAGTATCAAGATATAAGAACATATATCTAATTAGCTGCTGGTAAACATAAGCACATTTCCAAAGCCCTGCAGGGGTGATCGGTACAGACATCCCATTAACTAAAGCTGTGTGAGAGCTCAAGCACTTCTTTGAAAAACATACCCCAAAGGGGCCTTTGGATGTATTAGCCTCTCTCTTTGAAGAAATTCCAACCTCCTAATACACACTTGCCTGAATGAAAACATCAACCCCATTCCCATACGTGCAAGGGTTTCATGAATGGAAGAGTGCTGGATATTTTCCCATATCATATAAAATAGCACAGTTCTGGAGCATATCTCTCTTCCATTTACAAGGTATTCAAAAATTCCCAGGTATATCATCAAATATTTATATTTTATATATATGAGGAAAAACATAAATGAGCGTGTCATTATGCCTCAGTCCAATGGCCTAAACTAGCACATAGGCAAACCACTTAGATACCATAATGGAAGGTATATCAGATTATGGGCCAAATTCTTTGTTTGGACAGGTTTACTTTGTTTGTGTAGCACAAAATGAACTTAAATCATCTGGAGATCCCGCTTGGACAATTCCTCTTCCACAGGGGAGGAATCTGACAGAAGTGGGATAGCTGCCTTCCTATCCCCAGAATGTCTCACATGCCCTGGCTTAAGGTGAGAGTGGGCTTGTTGATGCTAAGCCTCACTACTCCAGATCTCACTACTCCAGACATTCCCCGGCACAAGCTGAGTCACAAATCTTATAGCAGCAGCAGAAGTCAGAGCACAAAAGGTATGTCTACACTGGAATAAAAGACCCCTAGCATTGCCACAGTTGGCCCATGACAGTTGACTTGGGCTCAGGCTCTGGGACTAAAAATTTAAGTGTAGACGTTGAGGCTTGGGCTGCCATCTGGGCTCTGGGACCTTCTCTCTTCACAGGGTTCCAGAGCTGGGGCTCCAGACCAAGCCTGAAATATCTACAGTGCAATTTTACAGCCCCTCAGTCAGAGGTGAAAGTAAGCCAGTACGGGCTGGTACGGCATATCAGTAAGAAAGTGGCCGCTGGTACCAGCCCATACACAACTGATGTTAAAGCGCTACTGTGGCAGCGCTTTAAGCACCATGCTGGCAGGGTTACTGACGGGGGTGCAAAGGGGGCAACTACCCCAAGGCCCAGCAATTTAAAAGGGCCCAGGGCTCTCGGCAGTGGCCAGAGCCCCTGGCACTTTAAATTGCTGCCAGAGCTCTAGCCCTGAGGCCCTGCTCCTTCCGAGGGTCCAGAGCCGCCCCCCACACGTTGCCCAATACCCCGACAACCCTGCATATTGGTAAGTTCTTTAAGTTTCTTTCACCCCTGCCCTCAGTCCAAGCCCCACGAGAATGAGTCCAGCAGACACAGGCCAGTCATGGACATTCAGTTGCTGTGTAGACTTACCTCACGAGGCCTACTCTAACTTGTGCTGGAACTGAGCAGCTGATGATCAGGGAGCTGTAATCAGCTCCTTGCAGCTATCATCGCCCTTACATTTTAAATGGATCCTACAGAATCATTATTATTTACCAACATAGATGGCATTATACCGTAAAATAATTGAGGAGTATGCAATCCAAACTCCTGATGCATACGTAATCCAAACTACACTTAATACAGACCAGGTCAATAATACAGTGTGGAGACAGAGTAGATGGATGGGAGCTTTGACAATGAGGTAGCAGGAGATGCACTTACCGTTAGAAATGCAGTTTGTTAGGTTCACTTGGAACTTTTATTATATATTTTAATAACTCAGTTTAACACATGAAGTTTGTAAACTGTGCCTGTATTTTATATATATATATATATATGGATTTCAGTTGGGATTCTCTCTCTTTACACCACACTAACTGTGCCTGATCCTGCAGCAAGGTCCTAATAATGCTGAATTTGTGACATCACAATAATTTCCATGGTTGAAGTCTGTGACATCAAACACAGATTTCTCCTTTCGATACAGGGTCTGAGACAAAGAGAAACTAGCGTCTGAGTGAGAAAGCTCAAATTTAAGCATACACCACTTCAACAAAACATCTGGAGTAAACATTTAAAATGCCCCAGGGATTGGCCCCTTGCATATGTCATATTTGTATGTCACATACAATAAATTTTTTATATTAGGACAGAAGAGGCCACCAGATACGCTTGTGCAAAACAGAGTATCGATAGCATGCACATTTCTTTCATTTATCTAAAGGGTATATTCAAGTAAGTGTGTAATTGTGAGATAGATCATATGTATTCAGGGAGAACCTTCAAGTGCCCTAAATGAGACAAAGAAGCCTCCAAGATTATAGTCACAGAGTTTTCAAAGAATCCTGAAGTCAGAGCGGATGGAGTTTGCCTCCCCACAGAGTGGGCAGGGGGCATAACCATCTAGTTCAGACACTTGGGTAAGACTGGGTCATTCATGCAAAGCCTTCAGTGCTACCCCATGAGCCCTGCTTCCCCATAGCAGCATAGCTCCACCTGGAGTTTGCTGCCAGTGGGTCCCCTTCTCCCCAAACACCCTCACCAAGCAGGTTAGAAAGTATGAAGCTGGAACGTAGAGAAATTAATACTAATTTTGGAATTTACGGAACATGGTTTGTCAGGTGATACTGTTGAATATAAAGGCTATCATCCAACCTCAACCCCTCTCTCATGCATCCAGAAATCCCCTGTGGGATCACAAATACACTGTGTTAGCATGGAGAATTTACAGAAGAGTAAAGGAGGTAAGAGGATGATGCCACTTTGGCTTCTCTCCCCTCTCCTCATTCTGACAGATTTTGAGCCATTTTAGCACATTTTCTGCTATTTTCATCCCTTCCACACCTGAACACAGAGGAAATTTTACAGCCTTTAGTGAAGGACTCAAGTGAAGGTATGAAAAAAATCATCTTTGTCCAGAGAGGAATTGATTACATATAGTCACCAGTTTTCTGGATTTGTCAGCCAACTGTGCCTCCAAGAGCAAAAACATTTGTATTAGACCCCTCTATTGTGCTGTAGTTCCAGCACAACTAAAGAAAAATGAGACAGATACATCCAACCATTTACTCTCACATGAATATCTGCTCTCCAGGCTCCACTTACACCAAATCCAAAATCAGACAGAATTTCTCAACTCAAACACATGTAAAGTCTCTCACTCAAACAATTATGCAAATTATGTGAATTCTCTCTGGAAGCAGCATTGTCAGTCCTTTTCTATCCTATTCCTTCGCTGCACAAATTGCCATGTCTGAAACTCATGATCCTTTTCAGAAAGAAATGCATGCCTCCAAAGTGCATAGCTGGTAGAGATGGTGTAGATTTTTTTTTCCAGCAGAACAGTTTACTGTCAGAAAATACTGTTTCATTGAAATAAAAATGTTTGCAATTTTTTTTTGAGGGATAACTTTAAAAACAATTCAAATAAAATTCGAGTATTTATTTTTGACTTTCTTATTTTGTTGACTTTGTTTAATTTTCTTCCTTTATAATTTCATTTAAACTTTAAATTTTTAAATTTTATTATATTATAGAACATGGTATTTAATATTACACTGTTATAACGTTTCAACATTATCAAAACAACCTTTTGAATTACATTTTTTGACATTATTTAAGTGAAAGGCTTTGATGAGGTCATTTTGATGTTTCTGAAATAAAATATTTCAGCCTTTCCCCTCTACAGTAAATTTTGAAAAATTCATTTTTTTTGTCCTAGTTGGGACAAAATGTTGGAAATTCCTGAGACAGAAATTCTGTTTTTTGACCGCTTTAATAGCTGGCATTATTTCAAAGAAAAATAACCTATCTATAATCAACATAGACTTTATCTGCTTGCAGGAGATAATAGATAAGCTGTTTCCAACTGAAAATAGGAAACTATTTAAAACCATGACACATATTCTGCATTAAATATATATATATTTCTTTTTGAAAGGTAACTATAATAATTGTTGTCAAATAGCTCTGTATTTTAAGAAGTTATCAGGCTGAGCAGATGTTTCTCTCTTTTTCTGTACCTTATGGGAGATGTAGCTTTGAGTTGTGAATTGAGATGGCTTCTGACAACTTTGGGTAAATTCCTTGTAGGAATCAGAGAGGTAGCCGTGTTAGTCTGGATTTGCAGAAGCGACGAAGAGTCCTGTGGCACCTTAAAGACTAACAAAAGTATTGAAGCGTAAGCTTTCGTGGACTAGTACCCACTTCATCGGATGCATGCAGTGGAAGTATCCAGAGGCAGGTATAAATAAGGCAGGAACCAGGATAGAGATAAGCATATTCTCACCAGCAACAGCACACTGCGCCATAATAACTCTAACTCAGGAACCAGTCCATGCACAAACCTCGATGCCAGCTCTGCCCACATATCTACAACAGTGACACCATCACAGGACCTAACCAGATCAGCTACACCATCACTGGTTCATTCACCTGCACATCTACCACCATAATATATGCCATCATGTGCCAGCAATGTCCCTCTGCTATGTATACCGGCTAAACTGGACAGTCCCTATGAAAAAGGATAAATGGACACAAATCAGATATTAGGAATGGCAATATACAAAAACCTGTAGGAGAACACTTCAGTCTCCCTGGAAACACAATTACAGATTTAAAGGTCACCATCCTGCAGCAAAAAAACTTCAAGACCAGACTTCAAAGAGAAACTGTGGAACTGCAATTCATTTGCAAATTTGACACCATCAGCTCAGGGTTGAACAGGGACTACGAGTGGCTAGCTAACTACAAGAGCAGCTTCTACTTTCTCCATGTTCACACCTCCAGTTCAGCTGCTAGAAGAGGACCTCATCCTCCCTGATTAGAGATAACAAGGTGTTTCAGCCTGATTGAATTAACCTCGTTATCTCTAACCTGGTTCCTGCCTTCTTATTTATACCTGCCCCTGGATACTTCCACTGCATGCATCCGACGAAGTGGGTATTAGCCCACAAAAGCTTATGCTTCAATACTTTTGTTAGTCTTTAAGGTGCCACAGGACTCTTTGTTGCTCCTTGTAGGAAGCTTCCCAATGCAGCTCCCTAAGAAATACTCTAAAAGATGAGGCCGTGCTGTTTCCAGCATCATTTAGCAGCAATCTAAAAACCAACTAAAATTTATGAACTACAAAGACTGTTTGTATCTTGTGGTGTCTGCATTTAATATGCAACTTGATAAGTCTTAGGCATAGGTGCAGCCTATACTACAATTATAAGTGAGTCAAGTGATCTAGTTACAAATATGGTCAACAAGTTTAAAAACTGTCATGTAGACAAGACCTTTCCTTGTTGTCGAGTAGGTGAGACTTAATCATTTCCCCGGAACTACGATACATCTTTGGATAGTCCACAGTTTCATCTGAGTTACAGGATCATACTAAGGTCCTATGTACTCTATAAATGTTATTTGTCCTGCAAAGGTCAAGGGATCAGCCATGCTGTGACCAACTCTCCTGACTCAACTATGGCTATAGCATAGACAGGATCTTACTATTTCACTTTCTTTGCCTCCTCTTTTCAACATAAAAACTTCTGGACATAAAGCACCAAGGCCTATTATCCTTACTCGGCATTCATTCAGTCCATACGCCACCAAAATTCACATGTGCTCATGGGAGCTTTGCCCGAGTAACGAGTGAATGAAAACAAAGTAGGGATATTCATGCTTTGGACCAGTCAGAATACAAATGTTTGCATTCTTGAATTAAAAATGTTTGTCTTACTGTCACTTATATCAGTTTGCTCAAACAGGCATATTAAATGCTCATCATGTCACCGGAACTTTGATTTGAAGAGGGCAACTGGATCTTTGCACAGAAGATACAAAGAGCACAGCAAGACAAAACAAAAGGTCATTAATGTTTTAAAAAAAGCTTTTACTGTAATGAACAAAGATCTTTTGCATTTTCAATAACACTTTAAAATAATGGCTTAATCATTATTAATTCTTTTGGTACGTCTTATGATAACATTAATCATGATTAAATCATTTGGTGCAAATGTGGATTTCGTAAGTACCGCTATAGCATTTCCACTGTAATTCAGTGTTAATTAACTGGAACATTATTTTACTGTGTCACCGAGTTTTTAACATTAGGAGAACAGAGGTAGAGTACCAATGCATTTCCTGCTGGCTTTAAGATCTGAATCCCAAGTGAATAAAAAACCCTGCTGGATTGCTGTAATGAAGTCTATGGCAAAATACCAAAGCTTCCATTGCCTCGGGCTGCAAATAGCTACTATTTTAACTCCATGGTCTGAGTACTCTCTTGGGACACAAGGAACCTTAAGTCTACTGCTGGCAATGACTTTCCCTTTCCTAGCTGCATATATACAACATTAATTTTTAAGCATTGCCACATACATTAAATACTCACTTCAAGGTGACTGACAAAGACATATGTCCCATATGTGTGAATGAGGTTTTGGCAAGCACAAATTTATATGCAAAATTCACACTTTGGAAAACACCTCTTACATTAACCCAGATAGATATTTAATTTCTAAAGGATAAATTGCCTGCTACCTATTCATTAACAATTTTCACATTGATGACTGACATTTGGATATCAAGGTGGAAAAAAGGACTAGACTGCACATCTTGGAGGAGTATAAGACATTCATTAGATTAGGTATTCCAGCAAATGGCATGCCAAAGTCTTGACAAAAATCATGTCAAAAGTCATGTCAATCATTTCCTCCCCCTCCATTTTTTTTTAATTTTTATTTTTTGTACTAGCTCAAAAGCATATTTGTGCATGGATGACAATAACACACACTGGCACCTGAAATATGCAGATAGAACTCCACACACTTGAAAGATGAGAGCTGCACTCCACATATGACGCACCAAGTTGCTGACTGATATTAATGAACATAAGAATACAAATAAATATATTTGTGTATTCCCACTGGAAAGACTTTTGCCAGTGAGGGGCACAATGGAGACCATCAAACGATAGCAAAGGAATTCAGATCCTATAGTTTCTGGGAATATATACAAAGGAAGACTAAATGCAATCAGCCCCACAGCAGAGAAAAATTGCCATGTCACTCAACAGCCATTCCTTCAGCCAATTCAGAAATGGTATTAGCAGGCCCAAAGAGAATCCCGGCCAGTGCCCTTGACTAAAAAGACAGTGACTTTGATTTAGCCCTTAGGGCTACCTTCAAAGGTTAAATTTGAGGGATGGGGGGAATGCAGAATGGTTCTTTAACACTTCAGCAGGAATGTGAATATATCACAAAGTTCTACTCATGGGGGGAAATTAAAACTATTGCATATAAAATATACTTAGGGCTGTGGTTCAGAGTAACTGGAACGAGATGAATGGTTCAGTTGCAAAAAGTCAGTAGGCAAAAGAGGTACAGCAGATATGGGAACACACATCCTGCAGTTAACTCCTAGTTATGCTGTTCTCATAATGAATAATGATGAAAACATAATAACAGCAAGATAATAAAGCAAAAGAGAGAGATCTGTGTGAGTTAACCCAAAACAGAATGCTGACCTCAAATACTAAGTACCCCACTATCACCAGAAATGCAATGGAAAAGGTTAAAGAAATATATTATGTGGGGGATTTTTTTTTGTTACAATTTTTCTGAGACAGACAATAGGAAAAGGAACACAACTCCTTTAATCCTGTAATCTCACTGTTAGCAATCAGATGGGGTATATTTCAGTTTGTTCACTTGTCAACTACATTAAGAGTCCTTCGGTGAGCTTTTCTTTTAAAGTAAATACTGAATGACACATTTATAATGAGATCTCCCTGTCCATTTCTTTTTAGGTTTGAAAGATGTGAAATGCGGACAAGTCATGCAGTCCCAACTCCTGATCAGTGTGCTAAGGAGCTAGACTTTCACTGTTGATTAGTGAATTGTGGAACGACTGACACAAAATATAATATGGGTGCTGTTAGTTCAAATATTGCAGGGTCAATTATCCAGTTCATGCAGAAGTGGACAGGAACACAGGAAATATTTTGAATAGCACTGTAGGAAATCACTCAAACAAATCATGAATTTTAACAAATAGATTATTGAATCATTTAATATTTTGACCACATTATGTGTCCTTGTAAACACAGCATGAAGTATAAAACCTTGAGTTTAAAGGCAGGAAATATACACTGAGATTATTAGGTATACAACAGCGTATGATTTGCAGGTGTATTAATATTTCCCATTGGGATTCAAATTGTCTCTCAAAATTCAGGAGTGTTCAAACTGTCCATAGCGTAACTTCACATTTATGAATGAAAAGAAGAATTTTGTTCTGTTCCACTAGTTAAAATTTGCTTTAAATCATCCACGGTCTGAGTATCTATGAGTAAATTCCTTAACAAACCTGCATCATATCATTTACCTCAGTAGTCTGAGAATATCTTAACACTGTTGAATTTTCATGAGCTTCTCTGAAAAGAAATATATTCAACTAGAGAATGGTGATCAGTTCCTCTCCATCTCCACTGAAGGTAGGACAAGAAATAAGGGGCATAATCTGCAGCAAGGATGATTTAGGTTAGCTATTAGGAAAAACTTTCTAATTATAAGGGTAGTTAAGTTTGGGAATAGGCTTTCAATGGAGGTTGAGGAATCCCATTCATTATAGATTTTTAAGAACACCTGATAAGGATGGTCTAGGTTTATTTGGTCCTACCTCAACACAAGAATCTGGACTTTATGACCTCTCAAGGTCCCTTCCAGCCATATATTTCTATTATTGAATGTTTTTTAACAAGACAAAATGGTTTTCTACTGTTTATTGCTCTAGAATAAAAATGTTACGGACTCTTACTACAAACCTTCACACTCTGCCCTCAATGATAAAGGAAAAAATATAATTGTTCACTTCATATTTCTAAACATGTGATTACTGTATCATTATGATGGAAGTAAGTTGTAGGGATTTCACAAACCACAAATCTTTTTCAACTTTCTCATCTCAGCTGAGTTTGTTTTTTACCAACACTATTCTACACTAATACAGATCTTTTTTGTTTACTTCCTTGTTTATGTGACAAAGAGTCCTGTGGCACCTTAAAGACTAACTAAAATTTTTTTAGAGCATAAGCTTTCGTGGGCTAATACCCACTTCGTCGGATGCATGCCTTCCTTCCTTGTTTATGTGCCAATATTAATAATCATGCCAACCTTGATGTGGACAGAGCATATATAAGTTAAATTGTGCAGCAGAACCAGCTGGTGGAACACAAGAATGGAATTTTTGTGGGTTGTGTCAAAATGGAGCTCTAAAAAACAATTAACAGGGCAGTAGGTTTTCAAAACTAAATAAAAATTGGTGACATTTAAAATTGCAAAGGACAGTCTCCACCAGATTATAATTGAAAAGTCAGTAGTTCAAATTTTGGACCTAACCTATTTGATGGTGTCAGTTTATGTTAGCCTCTACTAAGGATTATAACTACACATAAAAAAGTGTGCCCAATAACTGCCTCCACAATCCATCCACGTTATAACTGCAAAAATAATCTACATCACCCACACACAGTCCCCAATGAAATCCCTCCACAGGTTTCCCCTCATTTCCTGCAATAAATTCAAGCATCCTATCCTTGTCTTCTAAACCCAACAGAACTTAATGCCTTCCTGCCTTCACTTCCTTTTACTTGACTTCACTCCACTCCTTCATTTCACCTAATTTTTTACATCATTACACTCTCTAAATTAAAAACTTCTGCATTTGTTTCTCCCACATTCATCAATGGGCTTTTGTCTTGTAGCTTCCATGCCTGGGACCCAGTGCTTAATTTGTGCCAGGGCTTGTCAGGGCTGAGCCCTGGCAGCTCTAGGCTTGGAAGTTCAGAGCCCCGGCCCCTTTGGGGCTTGCTGCAGCAGTTTTAAAAGTAAAAAAATTGCTTGAGCATTGGCACCTAATTTCTTGAGCCCAGGCACCTCTTTCATTACAAATTAAGCACTGCTGAGACCCAATCTGCCATGCTGCCATCCTCTCATCCTTCAAGTCAAGTCCTAAAAAGCCAAATCCTCCCTTCTCTGTTCTCTTAACAATGTGTCTGTGTGCAGCTAAGCACACCTGTGCCTGTATGTGCAAAGGACAGTAGAAGAAAATTATTAAAGTATCTGAAAAAAAGATCTTAACCTTCAAGGTACTTTGCATCAACTCCTACAGCAAGCATATTATCTCATCAACAAAGCCCTTGTCCTAATATACTTCTCATAATCCCCTTCTGTCCATATTCCTTAAGTATTTTGTCTCAGCCTGTGGCCTAATCATGTAAACCTTTCCTATTGGGCACAGTGCGCACTACTGTTAGTAGCCCCATTAAACTTATGAAAAAATATGAAAGAATCCGCATAATGTGAGAACGGAGTATCTAGCTAATCATGGTGACTGACTGCCTTGGGCTGTCAGCTAGGACTGAACTTGAGACCTTTCTCAGTAAAAGCATGAGCCTCTACTGCTTCAGCTAAAGGACTAAGAATAAAAGCCTACTGCCCTTGAAGTTAAAAGAAGTTTTGCTACTAACTTCAGTGGTGCAAAGATTTCACCATATGTCCCTTAGCTGGTAGCTGTAACATACTCATTAAACTCTTTATGCAGACCAGCTCCTAGACCTAGAGGGAGATAAAGACCCACCACAGTAACACGTACTACACAAGCAGTAAAAGCAAAATCGTTAGGACTCTACTGTTGCTTTAATCAGTCAACTCCTTACAGAAGTGGTACTGCCATAAACAAACAATTACTTCGTAAAACTGAAGAAATGTTAACTACCAAAAATGGGAAGTTTACTCAAAATTAAAATGTTTCATACTTAAAGAAATCAGAATTTGCTCAGGAAAAATTCTGAATGATTTTATTGGGCACTGTAAATGCTCAGCAGTTCTGGAAAATCAGCCCTAAATATGGAACCTAACTAAGGGTATCTACCCTTGGAAGTGACAAAGAGTCCTGTGGCACCTTAAAGACAAACTAAAGTATTAGAGCATAAGCTTTCACGGGGTAATACCCACTTCGTCGGATGCATGCAGTGGAAGTATCGAGGGGCAGGTATAAATAGGTAGGCAAGAACCAGGTTGGAGATAACAGGGTTAGTCCAATGAGGCTGAACCAGCTTGTTATCTCTAACCAGGGAGGGTGAGGTATTTCTCTAGCAGCTGAACTGGAGGTGTGAACAGCAAGAGAAGAGAAACTGCTCTTGTAGTTAGCTAGCCATTCATAATCCCTATTCAGCCCTGAGTTGATTGTATCAAATTTGCAAATGAATTGCAGCTCTGCAGTTTCTCTTTGCAGTCTGGTCTTAAAGTTTTTTTGCTGCAATATAGTGACTTTTAAATCTGTAATTGTGTGTGCAGGGAGATTGAAGTGTTCTCCTACAGGTTTTTGTATATTGCCATTCCTAATATCTGATTTGTGTCCATTTATCCTTTTTCGTAGGGACTGTGCAGTTTGGCCGATGTACATAGCAGAAGGACATTGCTGGCACATATTACATTGGTAGATGTGCAGGTGAATGAACCAATGATGGTGCGGCTGATCTGGTTAGGTCCTGTGATGGTGTTGCTGGTGTAGATATGTGGGCAGAGTTGGCATCGAGGTTTGTTGCATGGATTGGTTCCTGAGTTAGAGTTATTATGGCACAGTGTGCTATAGCTGGTGAGAATATGCTTGAGGTTGGCGGGTTGTTCATGGGCCAGGACTGCTCTGCCTCCCAAGGCCTGTGAAAGTGAGGGATTGTTGTCCAGAATGGGTTGTAGATCACTGAGGACTGTAGGTGATGGCCAGTGGTGCTCTGTTGTTTTCTTTCTTGGATTTCCAGAAAACACCATCCTAGCCACCATGGATGTAGAGGCTCTCTACACAAACAGCATGCCAACATCTTTATGGCTGACCTGGAACAACGCTTCCTCAACTCTCGTTCACTCCCGTCCCTTCTCTATCTACGCTACATTGATGACATCTTCATCATCTGGACCCATGGGAAAGAAACTCTGGAAGAATTCCACCATGATTTCAACAGCTTCCACCCCACAATCCACCTCAGCCTGGACCAGTCTACGCTAATATTGAAGTGATACCCTTCTTAAAAATTATTTAGAAAACTGACAGCAAGATACCTAGCTGCAGCTATGTGAATTGACATCAGTTGAGGATCAAGCTTAATATATCTTTAGTTCTTTCTGACACCAGGCTTAATTTATATAAAAAAGCATGTTTACATTAATATTTGAGAATGAGAGCCATAAATAAGAACTTAAGTGTTTGAAAGATGGTGTGAAAGATGAAAAGATTTTTTAAATCTGATTAATGTTTTAATACTGTTTTTTAAAACAATAAAGCAAACTAAGCTTTCAGACAGATGGAATTTTTTTATAAGAAATAATGCATCTGATTTTACTCTCTGACTTCCTGGTCTAAGATCATACTATTCAACTGTATCATGTCATACAGGTGTAACTCCACTGACTTAATGGAATTGATTTCCATGGAGTTATTCCTCCTTTACCCTCATGTGGAGAGGAAAGTCAGGCCCAATTAGTTCCACTGAAGCATGAACATCTTGTGGAGTAGGCAGAAATCTTAGAATTAGTTGTCAAGAAATGGCTAACCATCTAGAGAAACATTTTACAGATCTCAATAGAAAGCAGTAAGAAGTCAATGTTGGTTTTTCTTGGGATTGTATAAGTGTGTGCACTAGAAAAGGATCTTAATTGAGCCAATTTAGAAATGTTCTTTCTGATCAATGTATTGATTTAGTTTTAATTTGATTCCTGGCCTAGTGATCATCTTTATGTATTTTCATAAGTGTACTGGGAATTTGGAGCTCACATGAACACATAATGAACTTCATTAACTAATAAAACAGCGATTTGGCAATACATAAGAAGCAGAGCAGATGCTCAAGATAAATGGCTACTTTTCTGGTGGGGATCTAGAGCAACTACTAGAGACTGCACTGCTTCACAAGCAGATTCTTATAAATATTAATGAGATGCTGAAGTTCCAAAGAGTAGGGACTTGCTATTTATCACTAACTCTGGGATTCTCAGAGGGACATGGAAAGAAACTCCATCATCATTAGATGTCATCTGTGTCTAAGAGAGGGAATTTAATCTCTTATTTTATGCTGACCACTAAGCATACACCACAAGGTAATAAAACACATTTATTTTCAAATACGTATTTCCTATTAATTGAGCTATTCTTTCACCAAAGTGCCATTCTGATGTGTTGAATCCATTTTCTTTCCCATTAACAGTAACACAACATGGACCTGATTATTCTTTCACCGCATTTTTGAAGCCTGATCCTGCATACACTTATGTAGGTGAGTATATTTGCTTGCATGAATAGTCACACTGAAGTCACGTTCTGGGATTGTCTGCATGAGTAAAGTTACCTCTCCATGTGTTTTCAGGATTGTGCCTTAAGTCTTGTGTATACTCACTGGTCCTGATTCTGATATCAGATACTCTAGTGTAAATCAAGAATAACTCCTCTGAAGTCAATGGAATTGCACCAGTTTAAAAATCAATGTAAATTAGCTCAGAATCAGGTCCAAGTATTCCTGATTTATACTGCTGTAAGACAGCAGAATGGTTCCCTAAAGGATGTCAATGGAGTAACTGACAGCAGAATATGTCTCTCTACTTTGAGTGCCGAGCAAAAGTTCTGAGCTAAATAAAGACTTTCTACGATGCTAGAAGAAATACATCTCTTTTGCATGCTTCATGTTATATTGTACCAAGCAATGTAATTTTGATAGAATTAAAGAAGTTTAGACTTGATTCTTTTTATGTCCCTGCCTGTGAGAATCTTTACTTCCCTGCACTAGTCTTTCAAACTCCAACTCAACTTGAGCTGCAGACAAAGTTGAGTTCTAACTTGTGTTTGAAGGATAAGTGCAAATGAAAAAAACTAAACATTTCTTCTTGCTGGCAAATATATGTCTGTTGCCAGGTAGGATCTGCATGATTTTAGATTTATAAAGAAAAAGTTAAACAATTCAACCAAAACCATAAATTCCCCTCCCTCCCCGCCCCCAGGAATCAAAGTGGCAACTTTCTCATAACAAATCTATTTAAGCTCAAAATCAGGGATAGATCCATACAAACCATCTGCACCTTACGAGTTTTAACACATCTTCCTTTTGTCACTATCAGTAAAGCAGAAGTTATGCAGAGCATGTGGCCTGCTTTCACAAATAATTTCTATGGAAAACAGCAGTCAGACAGTAATACAGGCCCAAGGTGACCTCATTACTGAAATTTGTTCTAGTTGTCATTAGACATATCACACTGTGTCACTCAAATCAGCAAAGAAATAAGAGATACTGACATGTAGCAATGGTGATTAGAGATGAAAAATACTGCTACACCATAAGAATCCCTTGATGGAAGAGGAATATGGATAGTATTTAAGATTCAATCACCCCCTGATCTGTCATTATTGCTTTTATGGCTCTATTCTTTTTCTACTTGTTAATTTTTCTCCTTCACAAGGGAGAGCCCCTTTTCTTGAACAATATCTTATAGTCAGACATTTACTGGACAGCTGCATTCTGCAAAATATTGCAGAGACTTTAGTAGAGTAGATAGTACTGTAACTTACATACTGGGTCAAGACATTTATAGCAATTCTGGCAAACCAATTGGTACATGAATTTTTTTCATTGCTCTGAAGATTTATTTTCACCCCTGGCCCATTTTTAAATATTACTTCATTCCTTTATATGTTTTCAACATGCAGTCATAGTGCCTGGAGTTCTAAACTCAGTCAGACATGGGATGCAATCATGGGGGATCTTCTCCTAGAAAATCCAAGATGCTGCAGGGAGTGGTATTAGTGATTCAGAAGGTGGCACTGTTCTCTAATAGTCAGTATTGAGCCAATGCTCCACAAGAGTGCTAAGGAAAACATTTCCTGCCTGAAGTGTGGTAATTCAAATGAGACTTAGAGCCAGATGCTATGGCTAAACTGATTTACTCCAACTGAGGATAATGTCCATCATTCATGGCTATTAAAGATCTCAAGATGGATATTTTTGCAAAAATATATCCTACAGAGCAAATGTGTTGAGCCTTATCCCAAATATTATGACCAAATCTCATTTTGAATAATTACATTCTGCCACCCAAAATTTTCACTGCTATGTAAAAGCAAAATTGGATTTTGTGTGCTTTGTGCCCTGAACCATGGGTACTGCTACTGCGCACTGTAACCAACTGCACCCCAGAGGTGTTGCAATGAGCATCTTGGCTTTTGTCACAAAGTGTATCGATTCAAGATTAACACAGTGGAGCAGTCTTTCCTTGGGACTGACAATAGCATATTTCTTTTATAGTTGTTACATTCAGTCTTATCACCTTTTTTGAACAGAGGCAGAGTAACACCCTTCTTCTAGTCATTGGGGATTATATAAAGTGTGCCAGATGGTCTGGAAGAGCTTATGCAGACAAGGTACAACAATACTCTCACCTACTTATTTCATTTGCAAGGAATGAAGCTGAAAGAAGCTTCAGCTGATCAAATGGAATTTTAGCCCTGCGTATTGCTCTGTGTATAGCCCTGTGTGGCTCAGTTGTTTCCATCCTAATTCCTTGCGTTGCCTGTTTTATTGATGTCCCGTCAATAACAGTGTCTTCAGGGAACATAGACCCTCTGTCTCAAATCCTACTGATCATCTTCCCTCTTTTACAAACATTTTAATATAAAAATTAAAAACAAACTGGTGCCCAGACTCCCATCCCATGTCCCTTCAGCTGCAGGTTCCTAGCATATAGCCAAATTGGAGACTTGCCTTTACCACAGACTTAAGCGCAGGGGCATCATTTCTGAAAAATTCAGGGAGGTGGATGGGGGCAGCAAAGTTGTGTCAACATTTCCATTTCTGCCTCCTGGCAGAGGCTGTGACTGCTCATGGGGCATTAGTGGGCTGGTCCCATCTTGGAATTGGGTGGGGAAGTGGTATATGGGTCCTATTCCACATGTGTCTCACCAATGGCTGGCCTGATCTGAGGAAGGGATTGAGGCCCAGCTCACCCCATTTCAGCTCCAGCCCAGGCCTCCACTGCTGTTTCCTGTGCAGCCAGCAGGGAGAGGAAGCCAGTGCTGACAATACAGTGATTAGAAGCTCTGCCTCTGCAGGGTTTTGCCCAAAGGCCTGGGAAGAGCAACTACCTGCCACTTCATCACAAATGTCTTGCCGCTTAGCTGGTTACATAATATTTGACATAGTTTGGTCTCCTCAACTGGCAATCACACCAGGAGTGACCTCTCTTTGCCTCCTGCCTCCGAATCTAGCAAACTCTCTCTTTGAAGAGTCTCTGTAGGGCTGGCCTCTGGATGGTTCTCTGTCTATGTGTTCTGTGATGATCTGTATCTTTGTAGGCTCTCCAGGGTATTGTGCTTGGTGGCTCATAATTGCCTCCTTGTTTCTTCAGATCACTTGTTCTGCTGCATAGTCATCTTTTATTACCATGGCACCCTTCATAACTCCTTTAGTCCACTCTTTCTGGTGTCTCTCTAGTGGCTGGATCCTCAGAGGTGTGTCTGTCTCCAGGGTTGGTAGGCCTTTGGCTGACCTGATGTACTCCAGTGCCTACTTTCTTTGACTGTTGGCCATCTCCTCTTGGCAGCATCTCCATCCTCCTGGCTGCAACAAGTTTCTCCTCGCTGATAACAGGGTTTTGGTCCTTCATCCTGTCAGTGTCTGCACTGGACTCTTTTCGGCATCCGGGAATTCCTGTATGCCAAAAATGCTAACAAGACTAACACAGTGGAAGCAGAAGAAACAGTCTTGTGTAATAGTCTTCTAGTTGTTTTCACAACAGATTCCACCTTACCATGACCCTGTAGGTATGCTGGCAAGGAGGTGTGGTGGTCATCCTCCCATTTCCGTGCAAATTCCTGTTATTCTTCCAAAGCAAATTAGGGGTCCACTATCCGTGAATACAGTGTCCAGAATGCCATATATGACAATGGGGGCCTCAATTTGCCAATCGCTGACTTCATTCTTGTATAAGACAAGGTCATCAGCCTCCCAAAAATTTGATTAGTACACTGTAATCAAGTACTGCTTTTCATTGAAAGTAAATAAGTCTGTTCCCATGGTTTGGATGGGTAGCTCATGTGGTAACAGAATCCTCAAGTGGTTATTACATGACTGGCAGGTGTCACACCCTTCTATCAAGAAGCAGAGTTGTGTACTCTTTTCTTGTCAGTAAACACACCCTTGAACCTATCTAAGACAGCAGTCAATGCCCAGGCCTGAGGCACATACTTTTTGCATGACATCTTTATGTTCCAAGGTGGGGACAGCAGCTCTCTCCTTGAAATACAATTCCATTCTCGCATTCAGTTCATCTTTAATTTTAAAATATGGCTCTGCTCTTACTGGTACTTGGCTTTTGCCTTCCAGCCACCCTGCTAGTATCACTCCCTGCCTGTTTGGATATCCTTTTCTATAGCCTCCTGGATTTCCATAAGCCTTTTACTGAAACTGGGAGATTGACTCTATTACTGTGCTGCCCTATGTCCTGATCCCCAACACTCAACTCACTGATTCTAGGTATATATGCCCTTTATAGGATGTCAGTTAAGACCACCAATCATCCTGATATGTCTGATCTCTTTGGAGCACTGAGAAGGATCTTTGCCATGACTGTCTCTAGGGGTTTGCAGTCTGCTTGCACTGTTACTGGGTGGCCATAAGTGTACTGATAGAATTGCTCCATTCCAAATATCACAGCCAGAAGCTCATTTTTTATTTAGGTGTATCCCTGTTTAGTCTCTGACAGGGCTCTGCTGGCATAAGTGCTCCTGCAAAAGAGCTACATCCAATCCTTCTCCAAACATCACTCTGGAGCAACTGGGGCACCCCGGCTGAAAGTACTTCAGGACAAGAACATCTGTTATTTCTTTCAGCATGTCAAATGCTTACTGTTGGCCAGTCCCACTCAACATCCTGCCTTGTGAGCTGATGTATGGATTCCCCTGCTGCAGCCAGGTGTGGACAGAGCTTTGGCAGAAAATGTATCATATTGTATCCCTTTCACATCCATTGAAGCTGGCATGTCTGACTGTCTCCATCTTGTTGGGATGTACTTTCAGTCCCTCTGCTGTAAGCAGATGTAGAATGCATGTCAACTCACGCTGTTGGAGTCACAATTTTGAGGGGTTAAGTTTTGGGTTCTTGCACTGCATTGCTGCAGATAGCTTTTAGTTCTCTGAAATGGTCTCATTCAGCTTCCATATCACTGCTCTTCACCTAAAATGAAGATATCATTTGCAATTATTTTAACCCCAGGCTGTCCTTCCAGTGCTTGGGCGAGTCTTCTCTGGGTTACGTCAGGTGCTGGGCTTATACTCATTGGCATAGAAAGACATCTGTAGTGACCAAATGATGTTGCAAAGGTTGTCAACATTCTAGCCTCTTTATTCAGGCTTGTGTGCCAAAATACAATCCTTCGCATTACAGCTGTAAATACTCCTGCCTTGGAAAGTTCTGTCAAGAGGTCATCAGTTGTGCGCAGTTGATAGTGGCAACTTTTCAATACCTGGTTCAGTGGCTTTGGGTTCATGCAGATGCATAATATGCACAGTAACTTCTTTACTGTGCATGCTGCTGACCCAGGCTATACTGGCCTCTACAGGTGCTATGATACCCCTACTCTGTAGGCTTTTAAGTGCCTTGCATACTGGAATATATAATGCAACTGGAATTTTCCTTCATGGTAAGCACACAAGTTCCACTGTGGGGTCTACTTCCAGTTGCAGTTTTCCTTCAAGGCACCTAACATCTTTGAAAAGATCATAGAATCATAGAATATCAGGGTTGGAAGGGACCTCAGGAGTTCGTCTAGTCCAATCCCCTCCTCAAAGCAGGACCAACCCCAACTAAATCATCCCAGGCACGGCTTTGTCAAGCCTGACCTTAAAAACCTCTAAGGAAGGAGATTCCACCACCTCCCTAGGTAACCGATTCCAGTGATTCACCACCTACAAGATCCTCATATGCTTTTGAACTTGTCTCCATTGTCCATGGGACTCCCCTTTTTGCTTCTTGCACTACATTGCAGTTATAAAATTCTGATGCTGCACCCTGATCAGATCCATAGCCTATGTTCCACAAAACAGGACATGCTGTTTACCATGCACTACCACAAATGTCAAAACTTCAGTTGGTACTATCCGTTACTTTTCAGGTGAGTTGCTGACTCACATTTTTGTATGAGCTGCATTATCCTCTCATTGTACAATATTAGATTGCACCTGCTCTTTGTAATGTGTGTGCTTGAATCCAATTCACCCACAGGAATCATTCTGCAGGAGTCCTGGCTATCCCTCTGAAACTGCAGGGCACTTTCTGTAAACATTGCTGCATGTATGGAAATTGGTATTGTCCCTTGTTTATTTCTTCTCTTAACAGCCTGAACCCGATAAATTCTTAGACTCAAGGAGCAAGTAATTTATGTCTGGCTGAACTCCTCATTCCACAGGGGATAGGTACATTGTATGTCCAGAGTTGCAAGTCTACTATGAACTTTGCTAATTCTATGAAGTAGAGGGACTTGGGCACTCTGAGTTGCTCATCCCCTTAGAGACTAAGATATTTTATATAATTTGAATAAGAGCAGCTTCTTTTTCAGCTCTACTTCTTCTTTTTCATCCTCCTCTTCCTCCTCCTCCCTGAAATATATTTTCTGCTACTACTTTTGCCTTGTAGATATCTACTTAAATAGAATGTTTTCTTGAAACTTGTGTGTTCAGGGCTAATCTCTTGACATATTGAAGGCAAAGAGAGATTGGTTGGCCACTAGTTTCAGCTGGACTAGGATTTGGTTCTCAATTAAATGCAGTTAAATTTTTCAGCCTCTAATTTTAAAGAGTGATTATATTCATGGCTGTGTTTTTCAGTAAGATTCCCTATTTCATACATTTTAAGAACAAAGGGGACCCTGGTGATACCTAGTCTAACCTATAGTATAATATAGGCCACAGGGCTTCCCTGAATTAATTCCTGTTTGAACTAGAACATATCTTTTTAAAAAAACCACACCCACTCTTGACTTTAAAATGTCCGCTGATGGAGAATCACCACAAATCTTGGTGATTGTAATCAAGCCACTCTGTAATCTTCTATTTGTTAAAGTAAACAGATTGAGCTCCTATGAGGCATGTTGTCCAAGTCTTTAATCATTCTTGTGGCTCTTCTCTGAGCCCTCTCCAATTTATCAACTTCCTTCTTGAATTACGGATACCAGAACAGGACACATTATTCCTGCAGTAATTTATCCTACGGCACATTGTTTACATCTGCATCTAGGTCAAATCCTTCTCTAGACACATACTTGTGATCAATACACTTTCAGATATTTACCTGTGTATATACACGTATGTACACACACACACACACAAACACACTGCCTGATCTGGAACCCAATGCCTGATCTGGAGCCCACTGAAATCAATGGGGTCTTTTAATTTATTTCAGTTAGGCCCTAAATTATTAATCACTTTAACAAAATGTTTAGCGCAGATCATCATATAGCGTAAACAGCATCTGCATACTGATTTAGACTGTCTCTTCACTGAGTTCTACATGAACTGCTCTGCTAGCATTGGGAATCATGCGGTTCTCATGTGTACTAGATTCTTATTCTCTGTGACCATAATTTAAAACAATGATAAAGTCTGCAGTTTACATATAGTCCACTCCATGTGCATAGTAGTAGTACTGTCTGAATGTTCTTTCAGTAGATTATAATGTGGGTCACAAACAAAGTCTGACATCAGAAGATATGTGGTGGTGGGGGGAGGATAAACTCACACTGTTGTAAACGTTAGATCAGAGCCTTAGGACTATATAAGAATTATTACTATACTTGCGCCTAGTCTCATAGGTTATACCCTTGGTAGTTTTATATCACTGGAGTGAATCGTTCAAGTACTTTGCTCATACTCAACAAACAATCTAAAGGTCAGTGTCATCACCCTTTTACTAAACACCAAAAATAGCTATATCCCTGTGCTTGTAGATCCTTCTTCATTTTTAAAAGCTGCATTTATAAAGTTTAAAGGTAAAAGGCTTTTCAAATCCTGTATCACAGAAAATCATGGGTAACTTTTTCACTGCAGCTTCGCATTTTGGAATTTCTTTATCAGTCCTATAAATGGCAATGAAAAAGGCCTACACCCTTAGATATGTTTCTAAGGAATTTACTCTCAAGAGTGTAAAATATATCATCAATAAGAACTGTTTTGCTATTCACACACACATACAAATGTAAAATCCACCTTCCGTATGCGTATGAATAACTCACTTTCTCTCAACCTAGTTGGAAAGTGTAATTTAAGGAAGATCAAGAGGCCATCTGAAAAAAATGTCACTGAAACAAGCAGAGCTATCCTCAGACTAAAAATAAAGCCTTTTCATAAATACCAGTGCCAAGTTGCAGCTGTGTGTGCACAGATGCACAAATCTAACATGGCCTATTCTACTTGATATTAACCAGCAATCCTTATATGGTACATGGTTATTTATCAGAACAAATGCATATGCTGCACCTGAATGTTACCTTTTCAAGGAAACACATCAATTACATTCCAGTGTGAAGTCTTACACTCTGTAGGCTCTACAGTAAGTTACAATTTATAACTACCTGGACACAAATGAATATGAATGCTACTCTAGAACGATTTCGGTAACTTAGTTTAGAAAGTCAAACATATTATGTCTTATTAAAAATCTAGTGGAGCATTGAGAATGAAGGTCTCGCTTCCCTATGTGCTACTGCACTGGCCTTTACTTGGTAGGAAATAGCCAGCGCTGTAAACAGAACACCATATCCAGGCAATATGACAATCCATTTCTAACTTTGCAACATATCAACAGGTATTTTTATGGCTTAATAATAAAAATAATGATTAGCAAGTTGGAAATTTTTTAGCATGTAGGCTTGGATTAATGGTTTCAACCCTTATCTACTTGGTTTCACTGGGAGTTCTCATCTCCTCTACATGGTCATCAACAGCCAGAAAATGCCTCTCCATCAGTTATTATTCCTTAATAATTAATTCCTATCAGACTGCCAGGATGGTCTTGTGGTTAAGGTGCTAGAGTGGGACTCTGGAGACTAGGATCCAATTCATAGCTCTGCTACAGACTTTGTGTGACCTTGGGCAAATCACTCAGGCTCAGATCCATAAAGGGACTTTGGAATCTAAGTCCTAGATTTGGGTGCTACAGTGATCCTCAAAAGCCTGCCTAGCAGACTTGTCTAAATCACTGACTATACGCATATATACTATATACGAGCCTAAATTTCCACTATATGCATTCCATAGGTGCCTATGTTTCTGCTTTTGGGCATGTCACTGCAGTTTCAGGCAGGCATCCAGATGCCCATCTCATGCCTAATCCCAGCATGATCATCAAGCTAGCTGGAGATAAGAGGGGCAAAACCTATCTCATCCGGAAAGCCAATATGGTAGGTGTGCTCTGAGCATGCCTAACACCACCCACACCTCACCTGAGTACCCTCACTATGGGGCTCCAGATTATAAGGGAGGGTCCTTCTCCTTATGCACTCTAGCCATTGTGTATGGAGTTAGGCATATGCATAAGCCACCTGACTCCAGGAGAGGGTTTTTTAGCTGTGGATCTCAAGCACCTCCCTCTAGCCCAGCATTAGGCACCTCCCTGGCTTGGTGTGGGAAGACTTGTGATATACCCCTCTCATTGGTATCTCTCATTGGCATTCCCCTGCCTAATAACGCTGGCATTTGTGGATCCCATTTGCAGGTATTTCTATCTCTCCCCATGCATTGTATGGGGAGCCTGGGCACCTAGTTCAGGCTTTGTAAATTGCAAGTGATTTTCTAGACTCCAAAATTCCTTTGTGGAGCTGGACCTCAATCTGTGTGTCTCAGGTCCCCCTCTGTAAAATGGAATAATTTCACTCATCGTTTGTCTGTCTTTTCTATAGACCATAAGCACTTCAAGGAAGGGACTGTCTCTTAGCAAATGCTTGTACAGAGCCTAGCACAATGCAGTCCCAACTTTAGTTGGAACCTCTTGTACTTCTGTGTAATTAAAATAAACATAATCAAGAACTTCCAGTTGTGTCCATATTTTTAGAGTATGAGACATGTCCACAATTTGTGTCACACAAAGTATGCATATAAAAATTCTAAGATATGCATGATACCATGAAAAAAACTGTACTTTTTTCTGAGATTAATTTGTAGGAAGAAAGCTCAGATTAATCAAAGAAGTGGCTGAAAAGTTTGAAAATCAAACAGAAGAGAGAAAAAAAAAATGGTTCACTACAACTAAAATAACAAGCTGTATCCTCATCTCAGCTTCCCAAATGCTTGTTTATTAAGTGCTAGGCCATGCTGCTGTGATTAAAACCTTTGGGAGTATATGCAAAGCAGAACATTTGCATTTGGCCTTGAGCGATATACCTTCTGCGCAACATAGTTTTGAACATGCTGACAGACTAAGCTAACTTAGCCCCCCCGAGGACCAATGTCTAGAATCTATAGTAATAAACCAATGGAAATGATTACAGGCGTTACAAATAAAAATAATATGACAAGCTAGTGCAAAGTTTATGGAAACACCAGGAGGAAGGGAAGAAAGATTTTATAATGGATCACAGCCCCAGGAAGAAAGAAAAAGAAGGTGAATGTTCATTATTTGGCACTGATTAATTTAATTTCAGGCCCTATTCTGTTCTTACTGGGATAAATCCAGAGTGACTCCTCAACTTCAATTCCCAGTAATTCCACATCTACTCTGCTGACAACATACATGTCTATTTAGGGTCAGCTGCTATCCTCCAATCCAATGTTAAATCCACCCCTGTGCAGAGAATCAACGTAATACCTATGAACCACTTAAAACTCACTGAAATCTACAAAACAGGGCTTGAGTGTGTATTGACTACTACATGGGCCTTCAATTGGTCACAGAGGGGGGATTTTCATCCCTGTGTGTCCTCACAGAAGTCACAGTGGTTGTGTTGAGCATCACTAACAATGGAATTTGTCCCTCACTATGCAAATACTTCAAACTACTACTTTCGGGGAGGGATAGCTCAATGGTTTGAGCATTGGCTTGCTAAACGCAGGGTTGTGAATTCAATCCTTGAGGAGGCCATTTAGAGATTGGGGCAAAAAATCTGTCAGGGGCCAGTACTTGGTCCTGCTAGTGTAGGCAGGGGACTGGACTTGATGACTTTTCAAGGTCCTTCCAGCTCTATGAGATAGGTATATCTCCATAACCCCTTCATGGGAGATATATATATATATAAATGATTTGTAGCAAAAATCCTGAACTGGAATAACAGATAAACTGAGAGCAGTTTGCACTAAACAAACTATTTTTCTGAAGTTTAAGAGAATTTAGTTAACTTTGTTTTGCTTTGTTTCTAAAATTTTTGAGGTGCCAGCTTTTCTTGGTTTTGGCTGGGAATCACAAACACCAAAGTTTATGGCCTGGAGAAAGCAGGAACTATATGGTACTGTCAGCTCTTGAACAGAAAGCAATGGGGAGTTTTGTTCAAAATCTGATTGCACAACATAGATGTAGGAATTTTCTGGACATCTTACAATAAAGTCTATTCCCAGGAGCCCTCCAGCTGCACTTACAGAACAGAGAGGTTCAGCTAATTTTGGAGACTCATGTAAATTTATGGAAACTTGTTCTAATACAAAGGAATCTCAAATCCTTTTTGATTTGTCATTCACTAAGACTGATGAGATAGTGTCTTGAAATGAGCAGGTCCTACTCTGGCTGGATTATGATAGGCAAAGGAGTTGGAGTAGTAAATTAAAGAGTGATAGTCCCTGTCACAGCATCCCTTTGCTAAAGCCACTTCTCTTCACTGATCACTGGCACCTCTCAATGTCAAAGAAATTATCATGCCCACCAGGGCAGCACATAATGGGTGAATAAATTCTGGCTCCTTATCAAGAGAGCAGAAGCTGAAAAATATACTCACAAGTGAGGTGAGAAAACTAGGCGAAATTCCTTCTGTAAAATAATACATGTGGCCATGCCCAGGCTGTCACCTCATGGACTCCAAGCTACTGCATTGCAACAGAAAAATGATTCGTCAAGCACTGTGGAAAATTGTGAACAAATTTGGTTTTAAAATGCTCTGATTCACCAGCTAGTCATGAGCATTTTAATAGCCCCAAATTCACATGGGAGTTCAACCCAATGGAACATATCGTGCCTGTAGTTAAAGTTTTTCAAAATATATTCTCACTTGACCTCATAAGGCAAGTAGGGTCAGGACTTGGACAGAAGATACCCAGATGCTGCAGGAAGACATACTGGTGATTCAATAGGTGCCATTCTTTCCTCTGAGTTAATAGTAAACTACAGCAGGCCCTTAAGGTATTTGGTGACATTTCCGTAATGAGCTGCATCACCAAGGTACTGATCACTTGTTGACCACTGAAGATCCTGTAGCACTTTGGCAAGAGTAAAGGTGGGAACCCCAGTTTCTTTGCCAAATTCCCATCTGAGTATTCTACCTTCCTAAATTCCCCCAGCAATGTCTTTTCAGTTCAGTTCTATTCTGTTCAGGTTCTTAAAATGTGTTCATTGTGTTATCTGGGAAGGGGGTTCTTTTTATTTCCTGTCCCCACAGAGTTTAAGGCCAGAAGGGACCACCCGATCATCTAGTCTCATCTCTTGCATGTAACAGGGAACCAACACCATCCAGTACCCAGAGAGCAAACCCAACAACTGAAATTAGACCGAAGTATCACAGCCCAAAGGAAACTAGACTATTATGTGCCTAAACAGCCAGATAGGGTTCCTGTGAACTGTTAAACAGCTGCTATATTTTGCCACAGAGATAGCACAGAAGTGTGTGGGCATAAAATTATGAATGCAGAGGGGGAAGGAACTGGAAGGGCAAACTGGTGCAGTGGGGGACAGAAACAGGCTAGCCACACAAGGCAGAAGAGCCTATAATTTCTAAAGCACACCCCCTACAGAAGCTGGAACTGAACCCTGAAGTCCTGAGTCTCTATATTCCTTTGCAATTATAAAATAGCCGTGAAATCTAATGTGTGTCTCCATCCCACTCTTCTGGGACTGATCCATATAGCCTACTGCAGCTACTATTTACTTCAGGCATTCAAGGGGCAGAGGTCTGTGGTGTGGATCAAAGAGTCTGAACTCTGCTGATGACTCAGGCTGGGGGTCACTGTGGTCCCACATGATTGAATATCTGTTCTTTTCGGTTCTTCTTCTAAACATGTGTGAAATTATATATAAAAGAAACATGAAAAGAATGTTAAGGTTGCAAACTCAAGCACACAAAAGTTAGGAAATACCAGAATTAGAGTTACCTGTGCAATCAAAATAACTGATTTTCCTGTTTAGTGGCAGTTCAGAAAACTCAAAGAAGCTTCAGTTCTGGTCAAACTGAATCTGAAATTTTTCAGATTTTCCAGTGAATCAAAACAGTCCACTTTGGGTGTGTTCCAGAGTGGGGATTGTACATGGGTCTCCCGTGTTCCAAGTGAGTGTTCTAATCACTGGGCTAAAAATTACACGGGAGTGGGATAGGATGAGCAACACCACCTCTTCCTTCATCCTATGGTCCTGCAACCGGACCCAATTACAAGTGTGAGGTCCCAGTTGGATCGGGTGAGAAAACAACCAGACTCTCTCAGGCTCAGGTCGGGTCGACGTCCTTGTCCTGCCTAAGGGGATTGGTATGGGGCAGCTGTGTGCCCTGCTCCTAACAGCCACTGCCACCTCGCTGTGCAATGTGTGCTGCAGTCTGGAATGAGTGCGCCTGCCAAAGAAGGACAGCACCTCTCACTTTGCAATATGCACACAGCACAGCAGGGGGTGGCGGACCTCAGGAGCAGGGAACATGGCCGCCACTGCAAGGACTCGAGGCAAGAGGAGGTGGCAACTTAGGTTCCTTGGGAAGGGTCAAGTTGGGTCAGAAAGCAATTTGACCCTCTCAGACTTATGTGGGGTTGGCTTGCATCCAGATTGGGCCTAAAAATTAGACTTGAGCAGACCTCTACTCTGGCCATTTTTTGAATGGCCAAAAATATGCATATCAAATTTATTAGTAGTTTTGGGAAATCTGAAGTAATATTTTTCATTGAATAAACTATTTGTCTGAAAAATTTCACCCGGATGTCTACCTGGAGCCAGATTAAGCACTCATAATTGCAACTGAAGTCAATTAGAGCGGTGCTTGAACATTACAAAGTGCTAAAAAAATTCTGTGTACTCTGAAAACGCAGACCCTATCTTTTTCAAGTTGGGCACCCAAAATCAGGGGGCACCTCTGACAATTTTGCCTTTAATATCTATGGATGTTCGTGAAACACTCAGATACTGTGATTATGAGCACCATAGAAGAGCTCATGAGAAATGGAAGATTTTGAATGGTGTATGGTAAAGATGGCCTGGGGGCATATACTGAATGAAGAGGATAAAAAGAAATATTGGATATCTACCCATTCCTTGAATGAGACAGGGATCATATAGTCTAGGATCCTTTTCTTAAAAAAGAATTTGTGTATACACACAAAGGAACCCAATGGAAAGGAGCAAGTTTAAGTTTGCACAGTCAACCTTAATTTTGGCATTTCTTTAACTTTTGAGTGTTTGAATTTGCAACCTTAATGTTCTTTAAAAACTTGGGGGGGGGGCCGGGTTGTAAACTGCATGCAATGAGAGACAGACAGAGTGTTTTTCATTCTTTTTTCCATTTGGAAAGAATCAGAAAACATGCCCTGTTCCCTAGAAGGTGCACTGTGCAGCTGAGCCCTGCCGGATGGTCCCTGGCAGTGCTCTACTAGTGTCACTCAGTTGTGGCTGTTGGATGGTAGAGCTACAGAGAGGTAGCTTCGAGCAGGGACTCCCCTGGTTCTTCCCTCTGCAGTCTCAGAGAAAGAAGAGTTAGTGCAACCTGGGCCAGATGAAAAGTTCTCTGATCTACCTGCAACTTGACAGTCATATACCCTTCCCGCTGAATGAAGCCAGCTGGGCAGGGCAAGGTGAGGATCCTATGGTTTTCTCTTGCCTAGGACAGGACTGTAGAGGATTTTGGAAAGGAGTCTGGTGAAGATCATAGTAGCGCCTCCACTGGGGATGTGGTGTGTAGACCCAGGTGCAAGGGTGTGTTGTCTGCAAATCAGCCAGAGTATACTGGAAAAGCTGGGACAGGGAATGTTAATAGGAGAAATGAAAGGGTTACTGTAGGGCTCCCTCGCACTCCCAATTGGAGGGAGACCCCTCGGGCCGGTCCGAACTGGCCGGGTTCAGGCTCTGTCAGATGAATGGCACATAGCGCAGTCCCTGGATGCAGCTGGGGCCTGGGCCTGCAGGGCTCAGGCAGCCAGTCAGGTAAGCAGTCCCTAGGAGGGTGGCTTTAGCCTGGGCTTTTGGACACAGGCAGCCAGCAAAGCAAAGTCTCAGAAGGCTGGGGCCTGGGCTTCAGGCTCAGGCAGTCAGCAAGGCAAACAGTCTTTAGTGGGCTGGGACCTGGGCTTCAGGCTCAGGCAGCCCGCAAGGCAAACAGTCTATAGTGGGCTGGTGCTAGCCTGGGCGTGGCACAGGCAGCCAGCAAACAATATAGTCTTTGAGGGCTGGGGCCTGGACTTCGGGCTCAGGAGGCCAGCAAACAAACAAACCATCTTTGAGGGCTGGCTCTAGCCTGGGCGTGGCACAGGCAGCCAGCAAGCAAACAGTCTTTAAGGTTCCCTTGTTCAGGGTAGGGGCGGCTGACTCAGGGAGTGGGTACCTCTGTCATCCAGTCGGTGTCCAGTTCCTCCAGGTATACGGCGGCAAGTACTCCAGGCCAGTCATCCTCAGCGTTGGGGCTTGGGTCGTCTCTAGGCAGCAGCAGGTCCCATGGAGCGTCCTTTTTCTCCCCTGTTTTTCTCCCTTCTGGGCTGCAGGGCTGGCCTTTTATAGTCCCGCCCCGATACTTCCGGCGAGGGGGGCAGGGTGGCCTCGGCTCCACCCTCCAAGGGGTATTCCCGGCTCCCTCACACTCCCAATCGGAGGGAGACCACTCGGGATCACTACAGTTACACACACAAGTAATAAATACTTGCACTCAGACAGCCTGATCTGTCTTTCCACACACAGATAAAAAAAATATAGAGGACCATTGCTTTTTCTCATTAATGCTCCTAGATTCAACTGGGGAAAAAGTATCTGGAGATACACAAAGTAGACTTAGGCAATTCACTGAAGGCTTGTTATGATAAAAAAATCACAACCCAGGAAAATCCTATCCTATCTCAGTAACTTTTCTATTATATGAAGGACATGAAAGAAATGAACATGTTGACCTGGGTCATGACTGTGCTTACAAACCTGCATATTTAGTTCTGAGAAAGATTATTGTTCGGTGTCTTGCATCACTTTTTACCCTGGATTGCAGTTTCCTATTTTCTGATAGCTAATATAACTGAGAATCTTTCCAATGAGATATATGCCTCTTGGAAGATCCTGTATCAACACGTAATAAATTCAGGTTCAAATGCAAGATTCCCATATCAAGTTGTGCCAGCCCACCATAATTTTGAGTTCAGATGCCAAATAGGGAAAGTGATTGAGTTTACAAGATATGTTTTAAATTTCATCATTTAATAAAGACCAAATGTTTGATGTAAAACTACAAGAGCATGTGCCAGTTTCTAAAGTTTACAGCATCCTCAATCATAAAAACAAATTTTAGTAAATATTCATCTTATTAGTATTTAGATATAACATGAAACACACAAAATACTTAGATGACTGGATGGAAAACAAAATTATTTCAACCACAAAGGCAAGTAAAGACTATTTTTATGCAGAGCCTGAGGAGAAAAGAAAGGCCAACAAAGAGAATGTATAACTATCCTGTCTTCATAAATTCCACAGTTTGGCCTGGAAAAGGCGAGATGGGGAGGGCTAAGGAAAAAATGGAGCTGTGTCAGTTTACATTACCTGGGGATCTTTCCCATAATATATTCTTTCTGCATAATGGATTATAGGTTGGCTTTATTTTGGATCATACATCAAATCAGAAGATATATTTTAAACAGTGATAGATTAATATTTACATATCATTCATAGAGAACCAGAAGAATGGTGCACAAAGCGACAATATGCAAAAAAAATAAAAGAGCAGTTTAATAGAAAGAGATGAAAAGCTCTGAATTCCAATACCAATATCCTAAATCACAGAAGTCCCCTAACGTGCCTCAGTTCAAGAAGCATTTTAATACTGAGATTATATGATAATAAATATAAGATGATGGGCTATGTATGAAATGACAACTTAAATCCTATGGCAAACCTACTTCACAATGGGAGGTACCTCACACTGAGTCATTTTCAATTAATAAAGCATTTTATTAATATGAGAAACAGAATATGAAACTAACTTGAAAATTAGAGAACCCTATCTCCTGACCTGTCACGCTCTCACACTCACACACAATTTCAGATGTAAAAAACATTACAAGAGAACTAAACAATGACTGTGCTCATGAGGTTCTTTGTACGTTTAGGTTATGGGAAAAATATTTTAGAAACTACTATTATTAAGCATATAATGGATTAATTCTTATTTTAACAACATTTCTGGAATATTTTGATTATAAAAACACATTTAATAGAACTTCTTCACAAAATTCCTTCTTATTATCAGGGAATCAAAAATACTTTGTTGGTCTTAGTCTATTCAGGCAACGATCATGCAAGCAATGAATGATCTGTCAACAGCCAGTGTAATTCCTTGCATGACTCTGGCCAACTATTGAACTGAGATAGTCAGATTAAGGTAATTGGATTTTTTAATCTGATTTTTTTGGAGGAAAAATAGCATAATTTCCAAGAGACGAGGATAATATTTCCAAGAGCCTCCCTCACCACCTCCCTGCCCCAATTTTTGTTTGAAGGTTGAACAGAAGAAAAATCACTAGTGTTGTAGATAGGGTTGCCAACTTTGTAATCACACAAAACCGAACATGCTTGCCTGACTCCCTGTGCCTTCCCTGAGGCCTCACTTCTGCCCCACCCCTTTTCTGAGGCCTTGCCCCTGCTCAGTCCATCCCCACCTTCCTCCTTCCCTCTCTTGCTCTCCCCTACCATCACTCACTTGCTCATTTTCACTGGGCTGAGGCAGAGGGTTAGAGTGTGAGAGGGGATAGGGCTCTGGGGTAGGGCCAGAAATAAGGAGTTCAGAGTATTGGAGAGGACTCTGGGCTGGGGCAGGGAGTTGGGGTCTGTCACGGGGTGAGGGCTCCCACTGCGAGTGCGGACTCTGGGGTTGGGCCAGGCATGAAGAGTTTGGGCTGTAGGAGGGGACTCTGGGATGGGGCCAAGGGGTTCAGAGTTGGGAGGGAGCTCAGGGCTGGGGTAGGGGTTGAGGTGCAGGAGTGGTTCAGGGTGCAGGCTCTAGGCAGTACTTACTTCAGGAGACTCCTGGGAAGTGGCCAGCATGTCTTTCCATAGGCAGAAGCACAGCCAGGTGGCTCTGCACGCTGACCCTGCCAGCAGACGCTGCCCCCACAGCTCCCATTGGCTACAGTTCCCACCCAATGGGAGCTGCAGAGCCGGGGCGCAGTGTGGGGGAAGCACGCTGGGGCCCCATGGCCATCCCTAGGCCTCGGAGCCAGAGGACATGCCGACTGCTTCCTGAGAGCGCATGGAGCCGAGTAGGGAGCCTGCCCGCCCTGTACCAACTGGACTGTTAAAGGCCCAATCAGCAGTGTTGACCAGAACTGCCAGGGTCCCCTTTGACCTGGTGTTGTGGTCGAAAGCCAGATACCCGGCAACCCTACATGGAGATGGTGGAAATTTTATTTCTTTTTTTCTGCAGGCCTCAACCACTGTTGCTCTCATTGGCCCAATGCTTTATTCCTACTATATTGAGTCAGTGACTCGGACGCACTACAACTCTTCCTTTATTTATATCACATAAATGACTGGAGACCGCAACCAGGATCAGGGCCCCATCGTCAGGAGTGCTGGAACAATTTGGATAGTGAGAGTGCTGAGAGCCACTTAACCAAACTGTAAACTCTGTAGGTAATGGAAACCACTTCAAGCCATGTGGCAGCACCCACAGCACCCCTAGTTCCAGCACCGAAGCCCATCATGTACACACAAAGCCACAGATGTTCTTCCCCCAACACCTTACAAACCAAATGTAAAACAAAACACTGAAAGTATGTTTTGCAAACAGCACGAGGGAGAATGAAGAAGATAATAGTGAGAAAGTTATACAGTTACAGAGGTCAGCTAATGCACAGAATGAGATTTTCTGAGACAAGGGAATATGTATGTATACACCTATCATAAGAACAGTGCAATCACAATAACACAAATACCGTTTTTCTACCACCAGTAACCTTCCCCAAGTTAACACACGGCCTTCAGCCTTAAAGGCAGTAGAGCCCTTCTTGTTTGTTTTTGAAAAGAGAGACAGTGATTGCAAGCTGTTTGAGGCTGGGTCTATTTGTTATATAGAACCATAGAAATGTAGGGCTGGAATCCATGAGCTTCAGTAACTTGTGCACAAATTAAACATGCCTGACTTTCTGAAAATGCAGCTCTCTGTGCCTTTTCATACTAAACTTAGTACCCAATTAGCAGCAAATAACAGATTTCCTATGTTGGATTTGGACTGAAATTCACAGAGGAGCATTGATAGTGAAATAATTATTAGATGAGGTCTCTAATATTGATCAGGGTAGATATGTGCTAGAATATTTTTAAAAGGATCAATATTACAAAATAGACTTGGAGTACGACCTTTTAATCCACTGTTTTCTAGCAGCATTAATGTGCTCTTTATTGTTATTACAGTAGAGATTCAGAGTTATGAACACCAGAGTTACAAACTGACCAGTCAATCACACACCTCATTTGGAATCAGAAGTAAACAATCAGGCAGCAGCAGAAACCAAAAAAAAAAAAAAAAAAAAAAAAAGAACTCAATACAGTACTGTGTTAAACACAAACTACTAAAAAACTAAAGAAAAAGCAGAATTTTTCTTCTTCATACTAAAGTTTCAAAGCTGTTTTAAGTCAATGTTCAGCTGTAAACTTTTGAAAGAACAACCATAACAGTTTGTTCAGAGTTATGAACATTTCACAATTACGAACCACCTGCAATCCTGAGGTGTTCATAACTCTGAGGTTCTGCAGTATTATTCCACTACACTTTTTGAAAAAAAGACTATACTTCGTGATGGGTTATACCATGGTAGTTCTATTTACCAGCAATTAAAGTTGTATACTCCTGTTGAGCAAAAATAGCAATTACTGCTATTAAATCTGCTAACATTTATTTGTATTTGATCTTAAATATGAAATAAATTTCATACATTTAAATTAAACACCAAAGGGCAAAGCTTATATTATGCAAAAAGAATAGAAAAGAGGCTGAAGATATATTTCTTCAGCTCCCAAAGATCCTAGTGCCTACAGAGAGCTAGGTTAAGGTAGGATTTGGATGGAAAATCTTGAAGGCTAAGCTGCTGCAGGAAATGGTGACAGTGATTTAAGTGTCACTCTTCCCTAAGAGTCTATCAAAACAAATGTGCCAGCAAGGACACTGGGCTTTCACACAAGACATAAAAGAGCCCAATCCCTTGTGGTCATGAAAGATCCTATGGCTCTTTTGTAAGAATAGAGGCATTGGCTCCAGCCTCTGGGCAAAACAACAGTTTGGTTAATTACTTCCTGCCTTCTTAACTCCTGTCCTAACCTGTTGTGTACTGTTGTTGTGCACTGTTAAACAGCTTATACATTCCATCTTGCAGGTAGAAGAAACATTTGCAATTTCTATGCGTGTGTGTGCGTGTTTATGTATGCATGCATGTATATTAAAGTGTTTTGGGTTCTTTTGGAATAAAAGGCACTCTACAAATGTGTGCTATTAGTTGTAGTAAAAGAACAGTTATGAAATCATCACATTGTACATGGACAGACTAGCTTTATATGACAAAGTATGTGCAAAGATTTTTAATTCAAGGATTTGTTTAACATCCTCCTTTTCAATTGGCTGTTTCTTAAAAAGTAAACTGTACCATCTGTATAGACCATCTGAACCGAGCTGACCCTGAACAAGAACATGAGCTGAATGAACCCACAGATAATCCACAGCACTCTGTCAGAACTGATGGTGGCTAATTTACTTCCAGCTAGTATGGACAGGCAGTTATTCCAGAAATCTTTTAAAAAATTAGGATTTGCTTATTTTCAGAAGCATTATTTTCTAAAGAGAAGCAATTTACAAGAAAGTTTGTAGCAATACAAAATAGCAACAAAAAAAAGTAATAACGATTGGTTCTGAATCTGGCATATGTTTTCCCACTCTGTCAAAATCATTTCCCATTATTTGGCACGAAGTCTTGACTTTCACTTTATCTGCTGCATATGATATACTGTATCTGTGTCTATGTGTGCCATATACTGTATGCTGCAGTTCTATCCCTCGTGTCTTTGTATGTCTGCTTCCAAATATGCTGAAGTGTTAGTTGGCTGCTGCATTTTCCTTCTGGTAGCATCAAACAATAATTAAAGGGAAGCTGACGAAGAATAACTATATTTCAGGAAAAACGCAAGAAGCTGAAGAGAATTATAACACATCAAGATATCCTCCGGAAGATTTTGGCTTGCTTGTTTTGTTTTCACGCCTGCTTGGTCTTCAAAAGCCCACACTCCCCCTCTTTCTTTCAATATACTGCCTTTAGGCATTCTCCCTCTCTGATACCCCCTCCCCCATGAGGATTGGCTGCATGACAGGAAGTCACTGCTATGAGTCTACATCCTAATTTGCTGGAGGTGCTCAGCTGCTGCAGCAAGACCGGGCTGTACTGTTCTTGAGCTTGTCTCCCCCGCAGGGAAGTCAGGATAACTCGATTTGCTCCTGTCAAGGAGAAGGGTGCCAAGCCAAGAGATCTGCTTCTGCTGAGCCCTTGGCATTGAAATCAAGCTTGTTGTTTCGTCATGTCCTTTTTGTTGCTTTGATTCACGAGGAAAGACTATGACTGCTTCCTATCGGCACACAACTAAACTGTACCACCATATGAGGCTTGAACTGTGCTTTAATCAGGCTCCCTGCTGTTGTGTCACATTCTCTCTTCTTCTCCTTCCATAGCAATTTCATATATATTACATTCTAAAACAAGGGAGGAACTCCAAAAATGAGCATCTTATAAACAATTTTCCAGTGTTCATGGCCAATTTAGTGCATTCTGCTGTGAATTCCATGACAAGGAATTCAAGAAGTATTAATCTTGCCTTTGCTGCTCCTCCTTTTATACCCACCTAAACCAGTGAAATCACAAAATACTGAACAAAAAAGGTTCTTGAATATCAACATTCTGCTTTTTCACATTTCCTTTAGATATGCACTTTATTTACACCAGCTTTATACTGTAAGAATCAGCTAGTTTGAAGAGACAGACATTTTTAGGAGCACAACTGTCTGATGACATTGCAAAAAGAAACACAAACTAGTGTATTTGATTATGCTGAGGGAAATAATGAGGTGTGACAAAGTTCCGAATCTGTATTTGTGGGTTCTGCACTTCCTGGCAGATTTAGGGGCCTCAGAAACTCATCTAGGCCCAGAGTGACCTCCCTTTCTCAGTAGCTAATTAAGAAGGCAGAAAAGGGGGGAGCCCGGGCCCTCCCTCTACTCCAGCACAGGGACCCTAATAGTATCAGCTAAGATGGCTGACCTTTTATCCACAAAACACAATATAATTCCCTGGGCTGCTTCCCCACAGCAGTCCCCACTTCTTCAAACAGCACTTCATCCCTTACCTCAGGGCTTCCTTCCTTGCATACAATATGTTGTCCACCACTCAGTCTCACCAACAGCATAACTTCCTCCCACAGCTCCTGACACCCACAGCCCACCTGACTAACTGGGAGGTTTTTGTTTGGTTTCAGCCAGTCCCTGATTGGCTTCAGGTGTCCCAATCAGGCTAGCTGTTTCTACTCCTTTCTAAAGGTTCTTAATTGGCCCCAGGTGCCTTGATTGGCCTGGAATAGCCTTTGTTTGGCTATCCAGAGAACAGGGACCTGCACATCCTGAGACTAATATACCTGCCTTCCAGCACTCTCTTATATCCTTCTGATCTGACTCCGTCACAGAGGATACAGTTAAATTTAGATGTATTCAACTGGTAGTGATCAACGAGTAGTGATCAATGGCTCCATGTCTGGTTGGCAGCCAGTATCAAGCGGAGTGCCCCAAGGGTCGGTCCTGGGGCTAGTTTTATTCAATATCTTTATCAGTGATCTGGAGGATGGCGTGGACTACACCCTCAGTAACTTTGCAGATGACACAAAACTGGGAGGAGTGGTAGATATGCTGGAGAGTAGGGATAGGATACAGAGGGACCTAGAAAAATTAGAGGATTGGGCCAAAAGAAATTTGATGAGGTTCAACAAGGACAAGGGCAGAGTCCTGCACTTAGGACAGAAGAATCCCATGCATTGCTACAGACTAGAAATCAAATAGCTAGGCAGCAGTTCTGCAGAAAAGGACCTAGTGATTACAGTGGATGAGAAGCTGGATATGAGTCAACAGTGTGCCCTTGTTGCCAAGAAGGCTAACGGCATTTTGGGCTGTATAAGTAGGGGCACTGCCAGCAGATTAAGCGACGTGATCATTCCCCTCTATTTGACATTGGTGAGGCCTCATCTGGAGTACTGTGTCCAGTTTTGGGGCCCACGCTACAAGAAGGATGTGGAAAAATTGGAAAGAGTCCAGAGGAGGGCAACAAAAATGATTAGGGGCCTGTAGCACATGACTTATGAGGAGAGGCTGAGAGAACTGGGATTGTTTAGTCTACAGAAGAGAAGACTGAGAGAAGACTTGATAGCTGCTTTCAGCTACCTGAAAGGGGGTTCCAAAGAGGATGGATCTAGACTCTTCTCAGTGGTACCAAATGACAGAACAAGGAATAATGGTTTCAAGTTGCAGTGGGGAAGGTTTAGGTTGGATATTAGGAAAAACTTTTTCACTCGGAGGGTGGTGAAGCAGTGGAATGGGTTACCTAGAGAGGAGATAGAATCTCCTTCCTTAGAGGTTTTTAAAGTCAGGCTTGACAAAGCCCTGGCTGGGATGATTTAGTTGGGGTTAGTCCTGCTTTAAGCAGGGAGTTGGATTAGATGACATTCTGAGGTCCCTTCCAACCTGAATATTCTATGATTCTACGATAACTACATTTTTTATATTGAATGTTTTTAGTAATGATAAACTAAAGTGCCTAGTAAATTACCAGGTCAGTTTAAACTAATAAATATGACATATTTTCATAAATTGAGGTGATTTGTGAGAGATGATAGAGGCGATCATAAAAGTAAGGGAAAGATTTTTAAAATGTCTTCTTGTTCCCTGTTCTAACCCAATTTTTTTTTCTGAAGAAAGGAGGTGAAGATATTCTTTGATTTGACAGCAAGAAAAGGATCAAACATAGACAGGCATCCAGTATCGTCATCTAGACATCAAAGCTATTTTTCCACATAAGGGTCAGTACTCAGCCAAAAATATAGTTTATTACATATACTACAACTGAAGTCTGCATAAAGCTGGGAGGGCAAGGGGGGAAAAAAATCAGCTTTCATGGCCATGCACCAGTTTCCACATAATGAAAGCTGGAATTATTTTTGGTTGAACTGAGTAGTAATATTGTGATTATGGGTGATGTTTTTAAAAGCACCAGGTGATTTAGGAGCATGTCTCATTGACTTCCAATGAGATTTATCACATAGGCAAAGGTACTTCTGAAAAATCCCACTCTAGAGTTGTGCAAAGTTCAACATTTTCATCCAGTAGAATTCTGCACTTATACAATCTTTTCTCAGAAATGCACAGACTTCCAAATTTAGTTCTGTACAAAATTTCAATGAAACACCTATTCATGTACCAAAGTAGAAGAAAATATGAATTTTACTCCAAAATATTCACGTAACATTTTTTCGTGAAAATGGGCCCATTTTTAATTCATAACAAAATGGAAGTAAATGATTACATACAACTGATGATTACATACAACAGTAGCTTTGATCAGAGGCAAAAGACCTGGACTATCTTGGTGACCATTTACTGTTTTCAGTGCTGGTGCCAGTGCTCCAAAAAGTCTGATTTGTCCAAGCTTCAAATGAGGCAATCATTAAAATTTGACATTTGTGCCAAGGTGTACAAAGTGAGTTTACTTTTTCCATTAGTTCTTTTATTATTCTTTTGGAGAAAGAAGATTAAATTAAATTTATGAAAGACTGAGTAATTTTGTGTGATCCCTGTTGAGACTAATGGGTAATTTTGTCTGATCCCAGTGGAGATTATTGGATAAAAGAACTGATTAAAAATTATTATTTTGTTATTCACAGAGTTATGAGGATGTGTTGTCGCATGCTATGAAAAGTCAGAGTACTAAGGCTTCTGCTGTCACACACAGAAACATCATGACATACTATGTATCATATAAACCTTTTTTAAAAAAAAAAAAATAAAAGAATCTCATTCTACACAAAAATGTAATAGTTTGGTAAACACAAAGTGTATCCATTTCACAGATCTACTCCATTTTCCCGTTATCTTTTCTCATGCACTGGATGTTCACTCCTTCATTATCCATTTATGCTAAAGCGTCATGTTTTAGGATAAGCAAATTAGGGATGTTGATAAATTAAGGACTCACCTGATTTTTTAGCCAAGCTGTAAAAGATCTTTCTCTGGGAGTCAGAAATGTTTTTTAGTCTGTTTCAAAAACTCATTTTATGTAGCTTAGCACTTAATTGTTCTGGCCAGGCTTGGAAGTAGAAGCATCCACATACACATACTATGGGAGAGGCTATTCCAGACCATTTTCAGAACAGATTTACAGACCTGAAGGGCCAGATTCTCATGTGTGGTTGAACCATGCTCAAGTCAGGATCCATGCAGGAAGGGAAAAAGCAGAAGGGAGAGGGATGTTATGCCAGGCCACCTAGTTAGTTGATCAGTGTGGAATTCAGAGCAGCCTTAAGGTGGCTGCAAATTCTTCAGGCTCATAATGGCTCCCTAGGGACCATTCAGCTGGCCCAGGATGGCTGGAGTAAAAGGCGCTCTGGCCATATCCTCTCCAGCCCCTGACACAAAGGGTGGTGTGTGACTGGGCTTACCAGGCCCTTTGTGGCTTCCTGCTGTTGACCTGGCAGTCTTATCACCCCCTGGCCCAAGAAGGAGTGGCAAAGGTAGGTCCTCTAGCCAGCCTAGACAGGATGCACAGAATCAGCCAATATTAGCTCAGCAGGCTCAGCTAAAAGGAGCTTCAGGGCCAGAGCAGGTCAGTTCCCAGCTGGGACCAAAGGAACAAGGAAGAGTGCTCTGCTCTGGCCACAGGTCCTTGATAGGCTGATTTATTGGCCTTGTGAACGAGAGGACCTGATCATTGTAACCCTAAGGTAATGGGTGAAAAGAAAAGGACCAGGTGGGAAGCAGCCCAGGGAAAACAGCAGCAACCAGTCAAAGAAAGCTTACGTGCCTGTTGTTTATAGGGTCCCTGGGTTGGTACTTGGAATAGTGGGCAGGCCTGGGTTCCCCCACCAGACTAAGTCCTGGAGAAGAGACATGGCTAGTTTAAAAGCCCAAGATGAGGGCCTAAATTTAAAGAGCCTAGAGACAGGGCTGAAGAACCTGGCGAGCGTAGACCAACAGTTCTGGCTGGACTCTTAACTAAAAGCCTGGGGAAAAAGGGCTAGACATAACAGGGCCAGAGACAGGACTAAAGACACTAGCAAGGGCTGACTGATAGCCTTTGTTAGACCCAGAAGAGGGTCTATTTTGGCCTATGTAACTTGGATGGAGGGCTGAGCCACTGAGGGCCAACAAAGCAAGGTCAACAACCTACAGGGGGTGTCAGGAGTAGAGTAAAAAGATTGCAGAAGACACCTAACCAACAGGAGTTGCTGACAAGAGGTGAATGCCCCATCACAGTGGCCAGGAACAGATGGCATACAGCTTGCTATATACCATGTGGGGACTCCATGTGGACTGAAGGAATAGAGGATATCACCTAAATCAACAAATAAGCATCCAAAGTCTGGCCAAACCACACCAAATCCTTCCAGTCTTGACTGTATTTGATGTAATTGTACGCTGCGGTTCTTTGACTCTGTACATAACAAAATGTGCCAAGTGTTCTACTCCTCCAGCACAAACTATGTAAAGTAGCTTCTACTCCACTATGTATTATTATTAGGTGAATAATAATGGTGGTTTAGTGTCAAATAAAAGACATGAGCCTTCTGGACTTAAACTTCCCAGAGACAGGAGAATCAACACTGGTGTATAGGAAGGCATACGTTAGGAACTAGCTGGAGGCATTGGGATGATGGCAGAGTCGAGTGCCACTATCCCCAATCCTCCGCTAGCATAAAGAACTCTACTCTAGGATTGAATGGCCTTGAATCAGAGAGCCACAACCATACATAGTGGAGAATCAAGGCCCCAGTTCCTACCTAGAGGAGTTTATAATCAAGGGACCTGATCCAGTAATACTCAAGTTGAGCCGAGTTCCTTACATAATCAGTCCCACTGAAATTAGTGCTAGCGTACATTCAGTATGTATGATGAATTACAGGATTGCACCCTCTGTTAGATAAACTACTACAGAGGGTCTGATTCTGTCACCCTTACTCTCAGTGGGTAGTACTTATTTCATAAACAGTCCCATCAACTTCTCTGATTACTCAAGGAATAAGGTACTACTCAATGTGTGTAAAAGTGGCAGAATCTGGTTGGCAGAATATGTACAACAGGCGAATCAGTGGGGACCAAGATATGCAAAGCATAATAACATGAAGTGCTTTGTTTTTACAGGGTTACTTGTATGCATAGTGTTAGCTCCTTTATTTGAAAAAAGACATTTTTAGTTAGCATGGCACTAGGTATCTCCTGAAATGGCCACTCTTTACTGGGAATAAGACAAAAAATAGAGGTGCATAAACTACTGAGAGTGATGAGCTAGCAAATACAACACAAAAATCTGACTATTTAATGACCTTTGATCACTGCACAAAACATGACCCAGAAAAAACAATACACTAATCCTGGGGTAGGCAACCTATGGCATGTGTGCCAAAGGCAGCATGTGAGCTGATTTTCAGTGGCACTCACACTGCCCAGGTCCTGGCCACCAGTCCTGGGGGCTCTGCATTTTAATTTAATTTTAAATGAATCTTCTTAAACACTTTAAAAACCTTATTTACTTTACATACAACAATAGTTTAGTTCTATATTATAGACTTCTAGAAAGAGACCTTCTAAAAACATTAAAATGTGTTACTGGAACATGAAACCTTAAATTAGAGTGAATAAATGAGGAGTTGGCACACCACTTCTGAAAGGTCGCCGACTCCTGCACTAATCGGTCAAGGTAATGCAGGAAATTTGCACTCTCCAAAAGCTGCACATATACGAAATTTAAGTTCTACATATTTTCCCCATTGAATCCATATAAGTATTTGAATCAGAATCCTTGAGTAATTAATAAACTAGACTCATATACTTGAAAGCTGCCATGTGTCCAATATGAGAATTTGTTGTGTCATCATTTGGAAATTCAATCAGAAAAAACAGTATTCTCTGTTTTCTCATTAACCTGTTTTCTCACCAGGTCATAAGGCTCTGTGCCTTGATTAGACTTTCAGTCCACTGTATAGCTAACAGCAATGGGGTTACACCAGGGATAAATTTGGCCCAGGGAGTCATGCTCTTGTATGGGTATATTCAGCTTTGCATAAGCACGTAATTTGTCTTAGATAAACTGTTTATCTAAATCTCCATATTGCATTTCTGGTTGGAAAAGTTATTCACACGTCCCTTGTACCTCACTAAAGGTACATAACGATTACAGTAAATGATCATATAGGATAGCTTTAAAAGCCTCCTAAAATGGGAGAGGAGGGGTTTTAAAAGCTTTGTGGATTCAGGAAAAGGTCTCACTTTGTTCAGTAAATACCAACTTCCTTGCACTCCTCCTGTTACACAGCTTGCAGCATCTAATGTTCAGCTGATAGCTATCTTTGAAATTTCTATAAATCCCTTAAATATAATTACTAAATTTGCCCATTGAACTAAACCAGGAACATCCTATCAGGAGTGAGAGGCTAACAAGCATGAAACCTTTGAGATGACATCTGTGTGTCACATCTCTTGATGTCAATGAGTTGGTAGAATTGTTACCAGTTCAAGAAGGCATGCACCCACCGTTTCTGATTTTATGCATTCTCTTTTACTAAGGCTATAGTTAAGACCTCATATTCCAGCAGAGGTAAGTGGGCTGAAATGTCAGAATTCACTCCCCAGGACCTTAAAAACATAAGAGCTTTTCTGTGGTGCAAGCAGGGATTGAGCATTTAGCAAGGGAGCAAATCTCTCACTCCCTTCTCAATCTCATCTATGTATTTTACAAAGGGAACTGCATCTCCCAACCCCCTGTATTCCTCAGATCTCAGTTCCTTTTAGTAAAGAGTTGATGGGAAAGGTAATTCTTTCCCCTTTATGAATTATGCCGTTCTTTCTTGGAATCGGCAGGCACACTCTATACCTGTGATCCAGCCTGTTCGTTCAAGATCTCTCACATATGGTCTGACAATACTCAGCTTGGGGCTCAGGAATGATAAAAGATGGCATGTTTCATCTAGCAAATTACTTGAGTTTATGAAAACAGTCTATAAATTAACTTCACAGATCTGCTAACTTTCCTAACGTAGCCAGATTCTGCCATCCTTGACTGCTGCCAAGTAGGACCTTACTCTCTGAGTAGTCCTACGGAAGTCAACAAAATCATTTGCAGCCTACGGTATTATTCAACATGAACGTGAAGGAGTGGACTCACCACTAGAGTGCCTCCTTGGATCAGGCGTGGTGTAACGTTTCTCACTCCATCTGCCACCTCCTCTCCAGCTGCTCTGGTCCCCTGGTGGTCTACCTACTCCCAGGACTCAGCCTTTTGGACAGGTCATGATTTAGTCCATCTCTTCCAGGGTAACAGAGTTCCATCAAAAATATGCAGTGTCCTTATATCAGGTCTCCAGCCCCAACTCTGTACCTCATGGTTCCTGTACATCTTCAGGGCTTCCAGTTGTCCTTATCTACTTCTGCAGCATCACGCAACCATATCACTGACTGGTGGGGGAACTCGGGCTCTCTCACTACATTGGATTCCAGTCCAGGGGCCCTGTAATCAGCAGCTAAGATCCGTACAGTCCAAGTCCTTGCTGCTTCTTCCATGGGCTTCTTCGTAAACAGCCTTTCTCAAGTTCTCTCCCCTCAATTGCTCGCAGTTCCCCCTTCTCTCACTGTCCTCTTCTGGAATCTCCTTAAATCAAAACCAAATTACCTTCCTCAGGCTTGGCTTTTCATGCCGTTCTGCTACTCCATTTCCCCAGCTTTGTTCCTCAACCAAACATCCCCCATGGCTCTCTCCCTTCTTGGAAGTCTAGAACTTGTCCATTTAACAAGGTTTACCACTCAAGCCTGTTCCAGTGGTTGCATTTTCTCTTTCCTGGCCTCTTGCCAGACTTCCCTACCCAGGAGAAGATGCAAGGACCAACTGTCCCTCGGGGCTTTCTCTTGACAATCTCTCTAATCCTAGAGAACAACTGCAAAATTCCTCTATTCCCTGCAGCTTTCTTTTCCTTTTATTTTTAATGGTAAAGAAGATTCATCTCCCTTCTGCTCACAACTTTTTCTATTTACAGTCCAGTACCAGCCCTCCCCAGCTGGCTTCACCCTCAGTCAATCCTGCCTCTCCCACCAGATGCAGCCTGATATGTTAATTGGCTTCTCAAGCCCATATTAACTCCTTTTGGAGCTTGCGTGGGGTACATACCCCATCACAATGAGTAAAGGTAGCAGCCTTTAGCCCACAGCTTTTAATAGTAATAATACTATTACTAATACATGTAACTGTTATACAGCATTTTTTAACCACAGCCAATAACTTTCATTTATTTGTTACCTCAAAAGACACCACAGTGATCATACACTAATCACTGCATTCATCACGGACATAAACCATCAGCTATTTAACAGCACACAACAGCACTACATATGAGTTTAGGACAGGAAGTAAATATTATGCAATTGGATCTACAGGGGCAATTTAGGTTGGCAGAATTTACTTCAGTTAGAATTAGACCATGATGTTGGGCTCAATATTCTATGGAAAACGTAAAATCTATTAGCATGAAACAATACTGAGACAGAGGAAAGAGGGTCACCTACAGAATTACTAGTAGCATTTCCTGCAGCACCTAGGCATTCCTTGGACGTCTCCTATATACATGCAGACCAGATCCAGTAAAGTTTAGCTGACAAAGTCTGATAAGACAACAGCCTGAGCTGCTGTGACTACTGTACTAGTAAGGAAACTGCAAAGCAATTTAAGTGCATAGATACCAATGGAAGATGCGATTGCAAATTTTATTTATGATATAAGTACATGAAATAATGTGACTCTCTCTATAAAACCTACTCTGAACGTGCATTCTTTCCACTTGCTTGATGAATGCAATGCATTTGATATTTATACAGCATCTACAACACACAATATGACAAAATATATCATAAGGACTACTGCTTTGATTTTATTTTCACCAGGATTCACAGAATTACAGCTAGTGAACCAAGAAGAGATGTGGATGTTAGAAATCATGCATTTCTTTCTGTTTTGTCTCTCCTAGTTTCAGTCCATAAATATATGGCTCAGTAAGGTTAACTGAACTGCAGCTTTCTCGATAACTAGAGGCTAGTACAGCATTTCAGAAACAGATGGTAGGTTAAATAGTCTCAGCTGGTAAGAGTTATGGCTTTGGCCTTTTCCACTTTATTTCCCTTTAGAATAATACATGACCATACTGTGACACGCAGGTTTTCAGTAATATTAAAAAAGTGGAAGAGACACTTTACATCCACATACAGACATTCCCTCACTCACAGCATAAATCTCAGGCATTCATTCAATGGTGTAGTATCTTGACTGAGCTGCTAACCTCAAACACTAGTAAGATGTATATTCACTGATCGGCACTGTAGAAAGCCAAGAGAGAAAAAGATCTGTAATATTTTAAATAATATTTGTATAAAGTTTTCCAAATCAATTTTTTTTTTTTTTTTACACACAGTGGCTTTTTGTTATCCTGGGAAACTAGAATATTTGGGGCAGGGCTCAATCAGTCTGCTCAGCTACTATCTGTCTGCCAAGATCTGAGCCAATAACATATTGCAAGAGCCAGTGTGGTAATTATGCAATCTGATCTCTGCATGTCACCAAAATAAACTCAGAGCAAACGATGGCAGTGCTACCACTGTTTAACAGGTTGAAGCTGCGTGCCATATCTTAATGCCTTCTCATGAGACCGATTTCCTAATCTGAAAGAGATTTAAGACACTTAAAAGGGAAGCATGCAGACACTCCTCTGCTGTATTCAGTAGCTCCTAGTTATATTGGGCCTCTCTGGTCTATCCTTTAAATAAACACCAAAGCTACTTTCTCATCTCCAGACATGAAATTACTTTCATGGTGGCTGAGCGTTGTCTGTGCTATCCAAATTTCTCAGAAAAACTCATTGCTTTCATTTTCTCATGCTACTGAGCTGAACAAAGATAAAAGGAGTCAAATAAAGATTATTGATTTAATGTTATCACTTCTCACTCCCTCTCCTCCTCTGGAGTATTACTAGGTATTTTATACCAACATATGCAGTGACAGTAATGCCCTGAACATGTCAGCTTTGTGACTACTTGCAGGCTTGAGTTATCAGCAGCCACCTGCGCTGTGTGGTCTACTGAAGAATTAGTGAGTTAGAAAATTACCCAATCCATACTATCAAACCAAGGGAAAGGTCTACTGTTTGCAATTACTCTCTTATGGTATGTCTACACTATGAAACTAGGTTGCATTTATAGAAGTCAATTTTTCTGAACAGACTGTACACATTTGATTGTGTGTCCCCACTAAACGCGCTAAGTCGGCGGAGTGCGTTCACAGTACTGAGGCTAGCATCGACTCTCGGAACGGTGCACTGTGGGTAGCTATTCCACAGTTCCTGCAGTCTCCGCCACCCATTGGAATTCTGGGTTTAGCTCCCAGTGCAGAATGGGGCTAAAACATTCTTTAAGTTCTTCAGACTGTGCAGTTTGGAGTCCATCTGCTCAGAAAAGAGCGATGTACACTCAAAAAGGAAGTCCAGCAAAGTTTGTTGGATCTTATGCAGCAAGCCCGAGGATTGCAGTCAGGAGCTTCTCCACATAGTCACAGCCAAAGCCACTGATTGGGCTACAAGGTCCTCCACATCCAAGCTGCCTGTAGGGATGCCGTTGCCATGGACTTGCCCTCCTGTATGAGAGCCGCAAACATTTGTCTGGATGTCTGTGGTAGTAACTCGTTAAATTTCTGTATACAGTTCCAGGAATTGAAATTATACCTGCTCAGCAGTGCCTGTTGATTGGGAATCCTGAGCTGGAGACCTCCAGTCAAATAGACCTTCCTCCCAAAAAGTCTACCTTTTTGGTGTCTTTGGCCTTGGGTGTCAGTCCCTGTTGGCCCTGCCTTTCCTGCTTCTTGGCTGTCGACACCACCAAAGATTTGATAGTGGGAGAGTGTACAGGAACTCAAGCCCCCTCAGTGGGACAAAATATTTCCTGTCAGTTTTCTTTGCTTTCTGCTTCTGTGATGCTAGGGTCTGTCCTGATGGGGTCTATGATGGCATTATTCATAGGCAATGCCACTGTTGCAGGGCCCGTTGCAGCCAAGACGTCCACAAGAGAGTGGAAGGACTCTAATTTCCTCCACCTGGATACCCAGGTTCTGACTATTCTCCTGAGGAGCTCTTGATACAGCTTATAATCCTCCTTCAAGGGTGCAGTATCACTTCCCACAGCCACCTCATGTGGCTAAGAGGAGAACGATACTTAGACCGACACCGGGCGCTACTCTTTGGCCTCGTCCGGGACGCATAATGCTGTCTCTTGGTACACAGCATTGGCCTGGATCATGTCCTAGTGGTGGAAGCAGTCTGGGCTCCGAAGTCACTGAAAATGACTTGAAATGGGAAGTTGGCTGTGCTGGAAATGCTCGGAGGGTTCCAGAAAGTCCATTGCACTGGAAACTGCCACTACCCCAGTAGCCACGCTACAGGTGGGACTCCTTGGCTTGGGTCCACAATGAGGTAGTGCCTGCTGGAATGGCAGTGTTGGCTCCTCTGCGAAATGTAAGACTCCGTCTCCGAGATTCCCTGCAGAGACCAGGGTGAAGCGGTGCTGAACAGTGCCATTATGGCTGATTTCCCCTTTGAAACTATTCAAGGCCTTGAGCCTGCAGAAGTCTTTACCACCAGTACCATCCTGACAGCTCCCATACAGCTGGGACATTGGTACAAGTAGCGTGAGTAAGTCCCTCGCTGCTGTGAACACCTCTGGCATTGACAGTACTGGCAGATTAGTGGGGTGTTGGTGATTCTCTAATGGTGCTAGACTCATTGGCTCCCATTCTAGGACTGGAGTCAACAACGCGGTTCAGGTTGTTGGTGCCAGAGGATGGCTTGACATGAGTCACACCCTGGAAGTGTCCCTTTAGTCTGCCGACCTTGGCGTTGGTTATTGGCCTCAGACGGTCTTCCTTTGTTTCTTCCATGGCATCAGCAATGGTGAATGGTACCTAGTATTTCTTGCCAACACATCTGTCTTCAGCACCGGAATGTTTGGTGGTGCAGAAGTTTCTTAGACACAGTCAGAGCATCTGAGCTCGGTGCTGGAAACAGGGAATGGCATCGGGTGTCCCAAAGTGAATCCAGGGCACTCCCAAACGAGGCCAAAGTACTCATACCGAGTCAAGTGACCCGGCAAAGATGGAGGTTAGACTGCTGCCTCCATGAGGACAGAGCAGAGTTTAATGTCTCTATCGTTCTTGGTGCCAGACTTGAAGTCCCTACAGATCTTGCATTGCTCCCGCACATGGGCTTCCCCTAGACACTTGAGGCAGCTGGAATGGTGGAATGGGGGGTCACTCACAGGCATACGCTTGTGACAAGACACACAAGGTTTAAATCCTGGAGACAGAGGCATGCCCCAGTGCTGGGCGGAATTAACTCCCACTTAGCAAGGCTTGATAACTTCTGACTCACTAACTAACTAACAAATGAAACTAAATGCAATCAACTATATACAATAAAACAGAGAAAAGTACACTGAGGAGTACTTCCAGAAACAAGAATGAGTTGTAGTTACAGTGATCATCACAAATAGTGAGAAGGAACTCAGAGTGCAGTGGGGCCCTAGATATCAGCACTATGAGGGCATGACTCCATGTGGTACCAGAGCCAATCCAACAGATACCACTGACATGAGAAAGTACTCAAAGAAGAATCGTTTTCAAAAGCTTTTCTCCATAACCACAAAGGCTTGAAACTAACTATTTTTATGAAAGCTGAGATTGTCACACATAATCATATGATTCCAGGAGCTGGGGCTTTAAGAAAAACATTAAAAATTGTGAGAGTTGCCATATTGTTTTATGGTCATAGGATACTTGTTAATAGCTTGTAATCAACTGGATGCTGATTTTTATTTCACATAATAGCCTGCAAAGTTACATCAATTAAACAAACTGCATATAATAATTACCTAGTTCCTGAAGGTCTATGGCCTGTTTAAGTACAGGCTGCACGTGCTCAGTTCCTCTAAAAATTAGGCATTTATATGGAACCAAAAAAACTCCAAAGGTGATTGATTTCGTAGACAGGTGACAGTGCAATGTGGAAACCATTTCCAGTTCTGTTTAATTTTAAAAAGCGAGTTTCACTAATTGTCTGACATAAACACAGACCAAAAACTGAGAGCACAAGATTTGTAGAGTCATTTTGGAAGGCTATTTTCTACTTCACTTTCATGTAATCAGAGGAGAGAGGGAATCATTCAAGGCTCCAGACTGAAATGTACATACAGGGTTTATGTTCACTTGACAAAGTATAAAAGCCATGAGTTATGACGTGTTTTATGAGAGCCAGGGAACAGAAACTGGCTAACAGTCCCTAGCTCAGGACAGACACCTCAGGCTATGGTGAAACATGACCTTTTTAGATATCTACCACAAAACATTTAAGGAGCAAATAAAACATCATGACCTTTTTAGATACATTGCACAAAACATCCAAGGGGCATATCATACTCCCCTTCCCATGGATGCATAGCACATGATATGCAGTGGAGTAAGTATGATTCCATTCTGGAAGGGATGGGGCAAGAGACCATGAAGGGAGGGTTCTGTGTCTCCCAGTCACTGTGGTGCACATTTCCACAAGGGCTTCCTTTTGTCTTGCTATGGAGAGGGTTGGGGGCATGGTTGTGACTGTCTAGGGATGAGACACTGAGCCAATCTATTCGTGATTATGGCAATACCGCACACAGGACATCCCACTCACCAAGGGGAGTACAGAGACTGCTATAGAGCCTCATGATAAGAATCTGCCTCACCCTAGTCATTTAGTTGGGACTGGTGCAAGGCATAGTATTTGCTTCGGAGTTATCAGTGATGGCCTAGTTCTAGTGCTATGGTTTCTTCTGTTACTAGGTCAAGCAGCTTTGTTTCTCTTTGTTAATGAGAGATTGTTGTTATAAACTCCTAGTTGCTTCCATGTCTGTTATACTTTTGGATTCTCTCATTTCCCCTCTACCATAAAATATGAAAAACAAGGACACACTTATTTTCACAATAAATCTGGTATATGTATATCCTGGAGTGTAACATTGCTAATGATAATGTTGCTGTTGGTCCTATGTTCCTACCAGAGATAGCCGATAGTTTGAAGCCTGATTTTGCTCATTTGTTTGTTTTCAACATCCAAGGGGCAGTTTGGGTATGAAAAAGTGGCACACTGACACTAAACTTTAGAAAGGGAGATTTCAGTATAGTGGAAAGTCTAGTCAAAAAGGCCCTAAAGTAAAAAATAAAGGAAGCAAAATCCTCAGAAGTGGCATAGATGCTACTCAAAGAAAACAATTAAAATAGAGTCTCAGAAGGCATGAATACTACTGAAGAAAAAGGGAACAAGGAAGGCAGGGAATAAATCATTATGGCTAAAGAGGCTTTGGAAATCTAATTCCAGGTCTTAAAGCTTATACTTACAGCTTGTGTGACCAAGGCTCACTCAGGGCTGTGAAAAATTTTGCACCCTGAGCTCTTTAGTAAGGTTGACTTAGCCATTGGTGTAAATGCAGCTAGGTCTCATAGACTCATAGACTTTAAGGTCAGAAGGGACCATTATGATCATCTAGTCTGACCTCCAGCACAACACAGGCCACAGAATCTCACCCACCCACTCCTGCATAAACCTCTCACCTGTGTTTGAGCTACTGAAGTCTTCAAATCATGGTTTAAAGACTTCGAGGTGCAGTGAATTCTCCAGCAAGTGACCCGTGCCCCACGCTGCAGAAGAAGGCAAAAAAACCCCAGGACCTCTGCCCATCTGCCTTGGAGGAAAATTCCTTCCCAACCCCAAATATGGTGATCAGCTGAACCCTGAGCATGTGGGCAAGACTCACCAGCCAGACACCCAGGAAAGAATTCTCTGTAGTAACTTAGATCCCATCCTGTCGAACTTCCCATCATATGCCACCAGGCCCATCTATTACAATAGTCAAAGATCAATTGCCAAAATTATGTTATCCCATCACACCATCTCCTCCATAAATTTATCAAGCTCAGTCTTGAAGCCAGATAGGTCTTTTGCCCCCACTGCTTCCCTTGGAAGGCTGTTCCAGAACTCCACTCCTCTGACGGTTAGAAACCTTTGCCTAATTTTAAGTCTAAACTTCCTGATGGCCAGTTTATATCCATTTGTTCTTGTGTCCATATTAGTACTGAGCTTAAATAATTTCTCTCCCTCCATAGTATTTATCTCTCTGATATATTTATAGAGAGCAATGGAAGGATGCTTCTCTCCATACTACCTATCACGTCTTGGAGAAAAACTCCTTCAATCAATGTGGTAGCATCTATGCTGTGGTGATATAGTGGCACAGATGAAGCATAAAAATGCCCCTAGTGAAGCCAATAAATAGAAAAATAAATGATAGCAGGAATTAAGTAAGAGGGCAATGTGAAGGATCAAAATGATTTTCAAAGAGCAAATAACTGTAACCAATAAGATTATTTAAGAATATTAGAATCAGGAATCCTTTGAAAGAATAGGTAGGTCTGCCAGATCACAGGGGATCAAAGAAGCAATTAAGGAGGATAAGGACATTGCTGAGAAGTTAAATGATTCTTTGCCTGACTCTTCACCATCAAAGATACAGAGCAGACACTTAGCCCATACCTGCTCTTTCTACTATAGAGACTAAGGTATCAGAAGAAGAGGTACTGTAGCAAACTGATAATTTCAAGCAAAAAGTCACCAGACCTATGAGTTCTGAAGGAGTTCATGTATGATGATGATTAGGATGAAATTCAATAAGGACAAATGTAAAGTACTTCCTTCAGGAAGGAGCAATCAATTGCACACATAGAAAATGGGAAATGACTGCCCAGGAATTAGTACTGCAGAAACGGATGGGTGTGGCGCTGTCATAGCGGATCGCAAGCTGAATATGAATCAACAGTGTAATACTGTTGCAAAAAGAACAAACATTCTGGGATGTATATATGGCAGTGTTGTAAGCAAGACACAAGGAGACATTATTCCGTGCTGATTAGGCATCAACTGGAGTATTGTGTACAGTTCTAGGTACCACCATTTGGGGAAAGATGTGGATGAATTGGAGAGAAGCCAAAGAAGAGCAACAAAAATTATTAAAGGTCTAGAAAACATGCCCTATGAGGGAAGATTGAAAAAATTAGGTTTATGTAGTCTGCAGAAGAGAAGACTGATAACAGTTTTCAAGTACATAAAAGGTTGTTACAAGGAGGAGGGAGAAAAATAGTTCTCGTTAACCTCTGAGGACAGGACAAGAAGCAATGGGCTTAAATTTCAGAAAGGGAGGTTTAGGTTGGACATTAGGAAAAACTTTCTAACTGTCAGGATGGTTAAGCACCAGAATAAATTGCCTAGGGAGACTGTGGAATCTCCATTATTGGAGATTTTTTAGAGGAGGTTGGACAAACACCTGTCGGGGACGGTCTAAATAATTCTTACTCCTAACTTGAGTGCAGTGGACTGGTCCCTTCCAATCCTATATTTCTATGATTCTATGAAGTAGGTAAGCTGCTAACAAAAATAAGCAATGTGTCATTAAAAACTACTACTGTTCTAGAAAATTGGAGGGTAATAAATAATGTAACTATATTTTTAAATGGCTGTTAGAGGTGCTCCAGGGAATGGTAGGCCAATAAACGTTGCATCTGTACCTAGCAAAGTGGTGGAAACCATAATTAGAAACAGAATAACGAAACACCCGAAAGATAATGATTTGATAAGGCTTTACCAGCACTGTTTCTGCAATGGAAAATTAGTGTCTCATCTCTTAGTAGTTTTTGAATGGGTCAGCATAGTAGTGGATAAATAAAAACTATTTTAGATTTGCAAAAGATTTTTGACAAAGTTTCACACAAGACACCACTAAAGAAGTTAAGTGGTCATGGAACATGCAAAGTACTGTCATGGATCAAAAACTCATTATGAGACAAAAAGCAAAGAATTGGATTAAATGGTTAATTTCATCATGGCAAAAGGTTAACAGCAGGATGCCTCAAGGTTCTGTATTAGGTCCAGTTTTGTTTAATATACTCATTAATGGTCTAGAAAGGTGAGGTAAGTAGGGAGATAGAAAAATTTGCAGATGACAGTTATTTGATCTTTGTCAGGACACGAAAGGACTGTGAGGAACTTGACATAATAATTTTTTTAAAACTACATATTGAGCTTGCACAGCAGAAAAATTCCTTAAGCTCACAGGTGCACACTTAAAAACTGATATGCAGTACACGAGTGTGCACCTTGTTGAACAATCACCCAATTATGCACACTTGTTAGTCTGCTGGCTTCACCAGACAGATTTGTAAACAGCATACTTCAAAAAGCTCTAAATTTTCTCTTTCCTTTCTTTCTCCTTTTTATTTTTTTTTTAATTCCAAAGAAAATAAAATGCAAAAAAATCAGCACTAGCACAACATTAAAGTTCTAAGATCTAACACACATATATCAGGAAAAACCAGAACTTCAGGTTGCTCTGGCAATGTTGACTTACGCAGGTTGAACAAATATATTTCTTATTTTTCTTTCTCTGTGTAATTTAAATCTTAAAATGCAAAGAAGATACCAGTGTAAGATTTCTAAAAATAGCTACAGCACTTGACCCAAGATTTAAGAATCAGAAGTGCCTTCCAAAATCTGAGCTGGATGACATGTGGCGCACGCTTTCAGGAGTCTTAAAAGAGCACCACTCAGATGCAGAAACTACAGAACCCAAACCACCAAAAAAGAAAATCAACCTGCTGCTGCTGGCGTCTGACTCAGATGATGAAAGTGAACATGCATCGGTCCACTCTGGATTGTTATCAAGCAGAACCCATCATCAGCATGGACACATGTCCCCTGGAATGGTGGTTGAAGATGAAGGGACACATGAATCTTTAGCGCATCTGGCATGTAAATACCTTGAGACGCTGGCTACAACAGTGCCACATGAACGCCTGTTCTCACTTTCAGGTGACATAGTAAACAAAAAGTGGACAGCATTATCTCCTATACATTGTAACCAAATTTGGTTGTCTGAGTGATTAGCTGAAGTAGGACTGAGTGGAATTGTAGGCTCTGAAGTTTTACATTGTTTTATTTTTCGGTGCAGTTGTTTTTTGTACATAATTCTACATTTGTAAGTTCAACTTTCATGATAAAGAGATTGCACTACAGTAATTGTATGAGGTGAATTGAAAAATACTATTTCTTTTGTTTTTACAGTGCAAATATTTGCATTAAAAATAAATATAAAGTGAGCACTGTACACTTTGTGTTCTGTGTTGTAATTGAAATTAATATATTTTAAAATGTAGAAAACATCCAAAAATAAATGGTATTCCATTATTGTTTAACAATGCGATTAATCGTGATTATTTTTTTTAATCACTTGATAGAACTAAATGAAATCTAAACACTGAGTTTAACGCTAGCTGGAAACATGCTATTATGGAAAAGCTCACAAGAAGTCACTTTTAGAAAGTACTTTTTCTTTTTGCTCCAAAAGCCCAGAGCAGACACACAGACAATATTATATAAGAAACATTTCATTCCCTCCTCCTATACCTTCTCACAAACTGCAAAATTGTCAAGTTGTGGAAATTAGCATAGCAGCAATACCTTGTATAAAAATGTGGAATCGTAAGTCTGTTTCTTAAGGTCAATGCAGCTTATGGTAATGAATATGGAAAGGTTACTATTGTTGTCTTTTGTTGATTTCGTCGCAAAAAAGGCACAGAATAAAAGGTCACTAAGCAATGTTCCTAAGCGAGTTTGGAATTCACTAATCTATCATTGAGGAAAATAAAAAAGGGGTTAATAAAATACCTGCTAGACAGAGAATATAAGACTGGAGGTGGCATTTTGGCTGTGAAGCCTTCTTTAGACTGTAAAAAGAAAAAAAAAAATAGAAAGCAAAGCTAGTCCCAGATACTGATCATTGAATAAATATTTACAAACTAAATAAAGCTTCTTTAAGAAGTTGAGCTGACGTAGTAATGTTATGAATACTGAGATCTAACAATTTTATGAACACAGTGTATGTGACTGGATCAGTGAGGAGAAGTTAATTGTCAACTGGGTTACAGCCCATACGGCTATACTGATCTAACTTACATTTGGGACTCTATGAAGAACACCACAATAGCTTTCCAGATAAGAACAACAATGGGTAAAATTATCCATTTCAAGAACATTGCATCCTATCTCCAGGGAAGATGTAAGTTGTTTTGCCAGAATGGGAACTTGGAGATCTGAAGGCTACTAAACAGTTAAGGTTGTGGTCCCTTGTGAGATGCTCTCTAGGGAGATATCCTGGCACAGAGTGAGACACTGCAGAGAGAGTCTAAAGAAACCAGGCCTGCCCAGATCCAGGGAACGATAAGTCTTAGGGAAAAACTATGTGTGCAGGCTATTTTATTGTTTTTAAGATATGTTTAATCTGAAATGTTACTGTTCTAAATAAATTATAAATAAATAATAAATTATATTTTGCTTTAAAGTTGTCACTGATTACCACTGTCATTGCCCTAGAGGGATCAGAATTGCATGGTCTGAACATAAATCAGCCCCGCCAAGGTGAATCCTAGTGAGCACCAGTGGACTGCAACCAGGCTGCGGTCTAAGAGTGAGAGAATGGCATGATTCCACCCCAAGAAACAGGTTATGGCTGGAGGCCTGAGACCCAGATGAAACATGCTCAGAGAGATGAGGAGGAATTGGGGGGCAGTTTATGTAGTAACTGTGACATCATCAATAGCAGGGCAAACAATTTCACTCTCATTAATTTACTAAATCTTTTTAGTAAAAGATATTTTTATACATGTGCATGTACATACATTGATTGCAATGGAGCTAGGATAACTTATACCAGCTGAAGATTTGGGCCATCGTATTCACATAGATACAAACCAAGTAAGGATATAAAAACAGAAAGATTTAAATGTAAAGAATCAGATAAACACAGAAAGCAACCCCAAACACCAAAAACAGAAGAAGAAGAATATACTACAGAAGTTAGGAGCAACTATCAAAGGTATTTATCTTATTCAATTTTCATGTTTTCATTATAATCAGCTTTTCAACGCCTTAAAAATAATATTTTTTAAAAAACTGATACAAAACCAAATACACACAGTAGCAGAAGCGTCAGGATGAAGTATATATTATAGAAATAATCTCAAACGTCTCTAAGGCCCCATTCCTGCAAAAAACAAACACATATACTCAACTTGCCATGCTGTGAGTAGTCCTAGCGTTAAGCATGTGCATGTCTTTGAAGATCACTACCTAAAAGTTAGACTAGGAGCACCATAGTTCTCTACGTCACAAAGCAACTGGTTTGTCTCCATACGAAAATTAATCTTAATTAAGATAGTGGGTGAATTTTTAAATCAGATTAACTATTCCTGATTATCTCTAATTGTGGATGCTGCAATACTGGAATAAGAATACCTTATTCGGAGTTAGTTTCATCCACTTGTTTTAAACTAATTCAGAATAAGCCATTTATTCTAGAATAATAAATTAATCAGAAATACCTATTCTGGAAAAATCTCTTCTAAATTCATATAAGGGGATGAGGGTTGGGGGAAGCATCTTTGAAGTAACCTGTGAAGTGGGGAAATCTTTGAAATGGAAAGTTTGGGAGAACAAGCTTTGAATAAGAGCTTTGCGGGAAGAAGTCTTCTGCACTATTTGTGCACTATTTAAAGCTTTGTAGGGATCTTGTAAGTTATAAAACAACAGAAGTTTCACATGTAATTTGTTATGCTGCTAGAGTGATAGATGCAGTCCTACCTAGAAGACATTGAGAAATATATATTATGGAATTAGGGGCCATAATTGCCCATGTTTCTTGATAATTTTCTCTTCTTAACACATTTCAACTGGAAATGTGAATGATTAATTTCACCTTCTTCAGCAACATTATTATGGGAGGTTTACCAATTCAGGAAAGAAAAACAGGGAGAGTGTCAAAAACATCCTACTACAAATATCCAAACAGACAATGCTTATTTTCATTAAAGGACACCTGCACAGAATTCCAAAAATGTAGGGCATGCAAATGTACATTTGCTGAGGCCAAGCCAATCTTTTTGTACATATATTAACAAGCTTTAGATTCTGCATTTACCTACTCTAGCAAAACTCGCACTGTAGTAACACCGTGTGCTATATATGCAAGGAGAACAATGAACGTATGGGTTAACTGCTTTTAAGGCATATCATACACTGATATGCTCATGTCTACCTCTCACTGCTAAAAGCAGTGAGGACAACCCATAGTTGTCAGATTCTGAATGGCTTGATACAATATGACACAGCCATTTCACAGGGTAACGCCAGATGTATCATGGATAGTAATGCTGCACTGGATAGGCTCTGGATTGAGATGACCTAAAAGGTCCTTTCCTCCCTACTGTAATTTGTATAGTCTTGAGCCTGCTAACACTTATGAATGCTTTGAAGTATAAACACTTGAGAAGTCTATTTACTTCAGCTACTTAAAGCTAAGCACATATGTATATGTTTGCAGGATTGGGACATTTGAGATTTTCAGCCTCATTTATCCAACAGAATTTTAGTATTATTATAACTAACAGAGGAGTGTCACTCACATTCTGTAAATAATTTTATTTTCATGTCTACTAATATCACTAAGATATTTTAATAAATATGAACCACAGACACTATGTATACAGGAGACTGAGAGAAACAGAGAGCCTAAATTAAGATAGGAAGTGTTATGGAGCTCGGAAGCCCTTGGTTCCATCGATTCCTTTGACCTGGATTACTTCTGTGGCCTGAGAAAGCAAGTCTCAGATTCTCAGTCTGTAAAACAATGATCGTGATACTTATGGTATTTACCTATCTTACAAGGACACTGTAATGATTAGAATCAGAGAGGTAGCCATGTTAGTCTGGAATTGTAGAAGTGACAAAGAGTCCTGTGGCACCTTAAAGACTAAAGTATTAGAGCATAAGCTTTCGTGGGCTAATACCCACTTCTCGGATGCATGCAGTGGAAGTATCCAAGGGCAGGAATAAATAAGAAGCAAGGGCCAGGTTAGAGATAACAAGGTTAGTCCAATCAGGCTGAACCACCTTGTTATCTCAGGGAGGATGAGGTCCTATTCTAGCAGCTGATCTGGAGGTGTGAACACCGAGAGAAGAGAAGCTGCTTTTGTAGTTAGCTAGCCACTCACAGTCTTTGTTCAAGCCTTGATTGATGGTATCATATTTGCAAATGAATTGCAGCTCTGCAATTTCTCTTTGCAGTCTGGTCTTGAAGTTTTTTTTCTGCAGGATGGTGACCTTTAAATCTGTAATTTTGTGTGCAGCAAGGTTGAACTGTTCTCTTACAGGTTTTTGTATATTGCCACTCCTGATATCTGATTTGTGTCCATTTATGCTTTCTCGTAGGGACTGTCCAGTTTGGCCGATGTACACAGCAGAGGGACACTGCTGGCACATAATGGCATATATTACGTTGGTAGATGTGCAGGTGAATGAACCAGTGATGGTGTGGCTGATCTGGTTAGGTCCTCTGATGGTGTTGCTGATGTAGATATGTGGGCAGAGTTGGCATCGAGGTTTGTTGCATAGATTGGTTCCTGAGTCTGAGTTATTATGGCGCAGTGTGCTGTTGCTGGTGAGAATATGCTTGAGGTTGGCGGGTTGTCTGTGGGCCAGGACTGGCCTGCCTCCCAAGGCCTGTGAAAGTGAGGGATCGTTGTCCAGGATGGGTTGTAAATCACTGATGATGCGTTGGTGAGGTTTTAACTGAGGACTGTAGGTGATGGCCAGTGGTGTTCTGTTGTTTTCTGTTTTGGGCTAGTCTTGCAGCAGGAGGCTTCTGGGTCCATATCTGGCTCTGTTGATCTGTTTCCTTATTCCTTTGTGCGGGTATTGTAGTTTTGAGAATGCTTGGTGAAGATCTTATAGGTGTTGGTCTCTGTCTGAGGGGTTGGAGCAAATACGATTGTACCTCAGTGCTTGGCTGTAGACAATGGATCGTGTGGTGTGTCCAGGATGGAAGCTGGTGACATGAAGGTAGGCATAGCTGTCGGTAGATTTTCGGTATAGGGTGGTGTTAATGTGGCCGTCATTAATTTGCATCGTGGTGTCTAGGAAGCGGACCTCCCGTGTAGACTGGTCCAGGCTGAGGTGGATGGTGCGGTGGAAGCTGTTGAAATCATAGTGGAATTCTTCCAGAGTTTCCTTCCCATGGGTCCAGATGATGAAGATGTCATCGGGCTGGTCTTCACTAGTGCAGGGGATCGACTCTAGATACGCAATTTCAGCTACGTTAATGACGTAGCTGAAATCGGCGTATCTACAGCCGACTTACCTACCGTCCTCACGGTGGCGGCGGGCAGCGGCGCGCTTCCCCGTCGACTCCAGCTTGCGCCTTTTGGCGAGCTGGAGTTACGGAGTCGACGGGTGCACCGCTGGCGATCGATTTATCGCATCTTGACAAGACGTGATAAATCGATCGCCATAAGATCAATCTCTCCCGGCTCTAATGAAGACAAGCCCATCAATGTAGCGTAGGTAGAGAAGGGGTATTAGTGAAGTGGGTATTAGCCCACGAAAGCTTATGCTCTAATACTTTAGTTAGTCTTTAAGGTGCCACAGGACTCTTTGTCACTTCTATAATGATTAGTTAATTCAGTAGGATGAATTTCACCCTTGTGCAGAAGGCCATCAAAAGGCCTATGCACCACTTGGGGAAGACTCAGTAAAGAACTATATATATGGTAAGTATTAATTATGATGATGATACAGCAATGCTTTGTTTCACTGCCATAGATTTAGCAGAGGGAGAAAAAGCTACATAATAATACTTCTCTAAAATGACACAACCATGCTGACTCTTCCTTTACTTACTGAAAACTATCACTCTGCAAAATGAAAAAAGACAAAATCGGAAACAAGAAATGTTATTTTCAGGCTTTTTTAGGTATATCAAACAGGAAGAAAAAATTTGAACTATTTTTGAAAGTGGACAGCTGTGCTTCAATTATTTTTTCTTGCCTGTGTATGTAAGTTGGGTTGAAACTATCTTTGTATACAGAAGTGTTACACTTGTTATACTTCTAGAAACAACCATTATGACCAAGCAACATGAACGGCAATACCAAGATCTGATGTGTTTTATAATGACTGTTGCCCGAAATAAATAAGTAAAAAAGGTTTGTTTATTTGTGCACCACCAACATTATGAACATTATCCAGTGTAAATTATCCAGACAAAGCAGAACAAAATATGTTTCCCACAAAAATTACAGAAGCAGAAATACCTCCCTGAGCAATCTGAGAGTTCTGAATTACTTTGTGAAGGAGACATATGAGGCTGCACAAAAATGCAAATAAATTAATTCACCTTCACATAAGTGATTCCATATATGTTTGTATATGTATTAGAGCTGGGTGGAGGATGGAAATTCCATTTCACAAAGTATTTTCAGATTTTGAAATTTAGCTTCAATCAGAATTGGAATAAAACATAAAAATTTCAAAATTCTGCGTGAATGAAAATTCTGAAAAAAATTGTTTCAGATAGAAAAAATGTTTTGACAAAATCAAAACATTTCATTTCAATTATTTAATTTGTATTATATAATAGAATCCAAAAGAAAAAAATTGTAAACAAAGAGTTATTTCAAAATGAAAAACTAAACATTTCATTCTGAAAATGTCAAAACTGGACAGTATTTGGACTTTTTTCATTTTTTTTTCTCAGAAATGAAATTGCAGTGAAATCAACACAATTTCACAAAGCTTTTCAGTTTTAATGGAACTACATTTTTGGTTGGAAAATTGTTGAAGTCAAGTTTTTCCAACAGCTCTAGTATATAGGTGTATCACAGAAACACAATTTATATACAGATATTCATCCCAGAGATTAATCCAATATAACCCCTCTAAGTATTGTATACAGCACTAATATTTTCAGGCATTCCTATTTCAGTGCTAAGGCCCAATTTTTCAGGTCTAGTCTTTTAAATAATCTTGTTTTATATGTAAAGAATAAATTTCACATTACAAAAACCGATCTTTAAAACAGAAGCAGAAAACTGGGATTTTCTTAATAGGAGGCTGTGACCGAAAGTTAAAAAGATTGTGTAGACTTATAACACAATCCTTCACCAATGGATGTCCTACCATTGACTTCAATGAGAGCTGCACTGTGGCTGTGAAACAAAATCCACTGAGTAAAGACTGCAGATATGGGCTTTAATGATGCACAGACTTGTGGGAAATTAAGGGATCTCAAGCTCCTTCCTGGAAGAAACCAGTATCTCACAGTTCTGAGCGCTAAGTCTGCATTTCAAGGTATAGTAACAGAAAGTAATGAGAGGCAACTGCACTTGCCTTTCTTGGAATGGAACCTGAATTTCTAGATAAATTGAAAATTTCAGACTCTCCTCCCTCATGAGCACAGCATTTTATGATAACACAAAATAAAAATACCCACTGAACTAATACCTTAATGGGGAAATGGTGAAAGAAAGAAAGAAAGCTGATTTTTTAGGCTTGCAGTACCTCATATTTAGGAAAACAAAGAGCTTCACTTTCTAAAATAAGCTATTTAACTCTTGAAAAGCACATCAAAACTTCAAAAGACAGAAGCTGGCTTTTTCTTTATGAATATATTTTGCACATGGATGAGGGAAGAATCAAACTGCAGTGCAAAAATGCATGTTTTGTTCCAATAACACATAACCTGATCACTTCCTGAAGTCCTAGTGATGATAACTAGCTTTGAATTACATCCCCTGCTAATTTAACACACAACTGGTTAGAATGAGGCAGTTGCAACCAACAGTTCAAACTGAATTCACATAATATGGGGATTGATATTTTCAGAAGAAAATCACTGCAAACAGATAAAATTTTTAAAAAAGGCCAAACGTTAATCTTAGATGTGTTTGATTTTAAACAGGAAGCTTGGGAGTGGCAGGGAGGGCCCAGGAATGAGCATTTTTTAAAAGACAAGATGATTTGATGTCACATCAAATCCTGGGAAAAATGGGGATAAATGATATCACACAGGAAGAGGCTGGAGCTGATGCCTGCAAAGGTTTCAAAATAAATATCCTGACCTAATTGGGGTTTGAAGATTTAATTTTAACACATCTGCATCTTAGTTAGGGATATGCGTGACATCCCAGTGCACAGCAGGGTTTTCTTCTTCTCCCTGCAAGTTGGTCAATTGCCATATGGCGGGGAGGGCTGGGGGGGGGGGGGTGCAATGGAAGAGGAGGCGTGGCTATATGTTTCTTGGTTTAGGCTGGCACTGGCAGGCCCATGCTAAGAGGAGCTTACACACATAAGGCAGGTTTGACGTCTCTCCTGATCTGTGATAAATAATAAAGGGAGAAAGGAACATTTTAAAGTAGGAACAGAGTCCCCACCAGCCTTTTATATTTTTTCTCTTTACTGAAAGCAATCAAGCCATTCTCAAATCACAGCTTTACAACGTTGCATAAAGCAAACACAGCTCCCTTGTGTATTAATTCCTTCTTTATCTTTTCTGTTCCTACCCTTCATTCTGTATTTTGATGCATCTTCCCTTCATTCTTTTTCATTGTCTGTTGTTTTACCCAGACTATTTTTGATCCTTTATAAATAGATGGGGTGGAGAGAAGGGATATGTGCATTTTTCAGTCTTTCTTCAACATGTTTTTTTTCTTTTCTGTTTCAGCGTCTCTCCCCTTTGTTATTTTTATTTTGATGTTCTATCTCCCCCTTGTCCCTTTCATTGTATTATTTTTTATCCCATTTCCTTTTTCTCAACCTTTCTCTTTCTTCACTGGGGCGTGCCCCCACCTGGTGTCTACCTCACAATAGAAGCTGTTCACAGCTCCCTCTGCAGGAGTGGGGGAGAAGTACCATATCTCTCCTGTGGGACTGGGGAAGAGAACAAGCCTCAGTGGGTTCTAACTGCACCAGAGAAAACCGAGACTACGTAAGGCACTGCTGGGCCACTGCATAAGGAATCAGCATGCCTCATCTCCTGCTCCTCACTCTCCCCCACTCACCCTCATGCTACACACACCTCCTGCTCACAGTGATTAAGCTGCCACACTTTGGCCTCCTGAATGGCAACTCAAGAGTCTTCCATTTATTTTACCACCAGGACAGGGGATTATTTTTAAATGATTGCTTCAGTAATAAAGGATAAAATTGCATCACGCAGTGACTACATGAACATTTTGTGCAGTGTTTAAGAATCGCTCTCTAGGATTTAAAAACAAATTCCTAAAAATTCCATGTATTGTCTGAGAGTTACCACGTATTGTCTGTGTTACCTGGCTATGGTAAAGCATCCATGCTGGTTTTGGTAATGGAAGGATATTAACAGTTATACACAATCAGGATCTAAAGAAAGATTTCTTGGTTAATTGGGGATCCATGGATTTCATGTAATTTCAGAAATTGTTCCAACTCTGCAAATTATTAGATAGTTTTAAATTGAAAAGGTATCAGCAAACCAGCTCTAATTAAAGTTTTTGTTTTAAATGTGTAACACATGAATTTCAAGTATTAATGCCCTCCGTTTTTATATGATAAAAGAGGATGTTTTCCAAAGCATTTTCAGTATTCAGTCAGAATGAGTTCATTCACCAGAAACTGGGGAATCAGGAATCACAATACTTCTCCAGACAGTACACCATGTTCATTTTTTTCCCAGGAAACATAATTATTTTTAATCAACTCATAATTAGGAAAAAAATCCATTCTGAAATTCAAACTCAGAAACTGGCAAACTTCCCCAAGCCCAATAAGCCAAGAATTTCCATTTTAAAAGTGCTTGCCATGTAAACTTTACATACTGTATCTCACACCAAGACATGCATCTAGACACTGTGAATTGCACTTTTTGATATAATGTATAGCAGAGAACTACAATGATAATAAACTGTAAACTACAATAACAGAATTTAGAATGTAATCACTTAGCCACTGTCTCTAGCCACAGTGGTAGAATAGTACTACCCTGCTGAGTTAGTCTCTGAAGGTCATTAGAGATGTGTACCAATAAACATACACGCTGCTATCAGATTAGCAGACAAACGGTTACCATGGCAACCATGGGACAAGAGAGCTTGCCTGCATTCAGCATTAATTTAAAATATTTTTTTCTCCTCCATGAGTCTCCTTGGAGTCAGTACTGTGAAACACAAGTGCTTGCAAGCTCTCTAATCTGCGGCTGCCTTTGAAAACCCATCCAATGTGTGTTGAAGCTGAGCCAATTAATGTTACAAGAATTGGGTGAATTGCAGAGAATCTGGCAAGGCTGTGTTTACCAATTAGGCTGAGTTTTGTTTTTTTTATGATGCAAATGTTGCACGCCATGCAGCAGGAATAAGAGCAAACTATATGAATATGAAACTGTTAATTGCATTTTCAGAGACAGAGCCACAAGGTGAAACTAATCATACAAATGATAACTGAGTTTTACCACCTACAGTGCTTTGCTAATGCACTTTCACCAATCTGTATTGAAAGGACCCATAAATCTTTTCAGAGGAGGAAATCACAGTACACCCTTCTGAATTTTTGGGAGATAAGAAAGTGAGAAAGTTATGTGAAAATAACATTCACATAAATCAAATTAATATTGTTAACAAATATTTCTTACAGGTAGGCTGTGCTTTTTTAAAAAGCTGTATAAAGATATTTGTTACAAAACTGAGAGCAGATTAACTACACAGCTCACAATGAAAATTTTCCTAGGGCCAGGAAGCAGTGAACTTCCACTACTTGACACATCAGGCCAAAGGGAGGTTGGGGAGGAAAAGAGTCATACCTCGAACAGCAGCCTTCAGGGAAAACAGTATCATAAGGACTATATACACAGCACCAAAAGGTGTTGCCTTCCACACAGTAAAAAGTGCCAAGCCGCAAAGAGCTTACAAAATAGGGACCCATATTGTTTGGAGGATCTGGACCTAGTTCGGCTTGAGGAACCCCATCCATCAATCTACCTAGAGTGAGTAAGTTCCCTTTTTTTCTAGGGGCCAACCAATATATCACTATTTTTGTTATTATTACTGCAAAGGATAGGAAAAGATTTTATGATTGGCCTATTCTGAGAATTAAGCCCACTTTCTCCATTGAGGCCCCAATATAAGGACCTAAAATAGGTAGAAGCTAGATGAAATCCCACAATAGAGATTTAGTGATATGGAGGCCTTTGCAGTGGGGTAAATTTCACATAAAGATCCTCTCAGCATGTAAAAAATCCTAATTAGCTTTCTGTGGCTTATGTCACCACAGGCAAAATGTCAAAGATCAGGCACTGTGGAAAAACCACAAGGTTCATATTTTAACAGAGAAAAAATACCTTGCAATATTGCTATCAGAGGGATAAAGCACAATAAGAAAAATAGCTAATTGTAACTTGATAATTAAATAATGACAATACTATGCATTTATACTGGACCTGGTCCAAAGATCATTCAACTCACTGGAAGTCTTTCCACTGACTTTAGTAGGCTTTGAATCAAGCCCATAGTGCCTTTCACCAAAGGTCGTAAAGTACTTTGCAAACATTAATCATCCTTGTGAAGCAGGGTAGCATTGGTATCCACATTTTACAGATAAGGAAACTGAGGCCCCTAAAGATTAAATGATTTGGTCAAGGTGACAAGGAGTGTCATTGGCAGAATTAGGAACGGTACCCAGACCTCCGGGCTTCCAGTCAGGTGAAAAATTCATCCTTTTCCTCCTGCATCCTATCAAATACTGTCTTTTAGCAGATAGTACATGCTACAAGACAAGCATTTCAAGAGCACAAATATTTGCTTAACTAATGTATTTTGCAGTCAGCTATCAGATATACACAGTGCTTGGAAGAGAAGAGGAAAACTCAGAAGAGGAAAAGGCAGAGGGAGTTTTCAAATGCTGCATTTAGGAGAAGGCCAGAGTAAATGCTGCGAAGAATTACAACTAGATGCACTAGCCAACTTCAATTGAAAATGGCATGGTTTAAAGTAACAAGATAATAAGGCTTAATAATGCAAATGGCCATTTCCCATGTGGGTTTCCAGTACAAGAGATCCGAAACCTACGGAAAATTAGAAGGCATTGAAGATTAGATTCTTGAAGAGATTTTACCAGAAGAATAGAGAAAGCGAGGACTGCTGGGAACCTCGAATGCACAGCAGGTTGAGGGGCAAGAGAATGATTTGCTCTATAATAAGTGAGGAAAATACTGACAACTGTAGAAAGTGCATGAAGAAAATCAGCCACAAATGAATGTGTTTCTGAACTGCACTAGTAATCAATCAACTCTTTACCAGCAGAAGACAACATATAAATTTGAATCTCAGCTATTGTCAGAGTGTGCTTAGCCTAGATCTGGACAGCAGTAAGACAGCCAGGGAATCTGCAGCAGACTTTCTACTCTGACAGAAATGGTTATTAGAAAGAGCTTGCGAGAGAGGGAGGGGAGGGGAAGAACTTGGTTTGGGGGACAGATGGGCTATACAAGAGGTGCAAGATGTCTGATGGCGTTAAACAGTATGCATCTTTCAATTCATTTGTCTATTTATTGACTTTAGCATTTTATAGTCTCTGGTTAGTTTTTGTAGAATATTATTTCTTAATAGGAAGTTAGAGACATCCTAAAATGCCTAAATATGACAGATAAAAATTAGGATTTTTCTTCCAGCCATCTTCTAGTCAGAAATTTACTGTAGGTATAAATTTGTCATGCATACTTTGTAAGAACTTAGCAGGTATTTGGAGATGGCCAGGTATTAATTCCTGCTTCAGTAGTTACAATGTATGACAAATCTGAAAACCTTGATTCAAGATTGAAGGAGTCTGAGAAAAATTAATCAAGATAATGATCAATGGACAACAAAACATAATTGTTATGAAGATCATAAAGCACTGAGAAATCTTACTGATGATCTCTGTTGAAAGTGTGAACGCTACTAGGAAAAAGATAGCTTTGCAATGAATCATAGAAGTATTGGGGTTGCTTAATTATGATCTCCCTTGTATTCCTGAAGTAGCCAACAGACCAATAACACACTATTCACTAAGTGTGGAAAACAAAACCAATGAATAAGAGCCTTTTTAAAGTTTTTTCATACATAGACATCTGGTTACAGGGTTCAAGAAACTTATTGTATCCCTTTTGAATGAAACCACTTTAACAATACAAGGTGATTATGAAACTTAAAAGTTAAAGCAAGTATTAAAAATTATGGATTCAAAGCATTAGTGAGTGAGGCAGAGGGCACTTCCTGAGGATTAACTGACCAGCTGGGAGGAGCTGATATGCTCAAGCTATTAACCCCAAAGAAATATCTTGGGCCAAGGCGATCATTACAATTATAAACTAAATATTTTAAAATGTACCTTTTCAGGGTTCTTTCTGCTGTTTCTTTCCGTTTTTATAGATGTGAATATGCTGTTTTGTGCATCCTGTCATAGATGTATTATAATATATATTATCATTATACTATATAATAATTTCAGATAATGTTCACACCGTGATGAATGCTATACAAACATAAAGGAAGGCATGGTCCCTGGTTTACAATAAAAGAAATCAAGATAAACAGAAGATGGGGGAAAGTGCAAAACATTAAAATGGTCCAACTGATAATTGGCCACATCTTGGTAATACAATGTGGGGTAATATTATGAGGAGTTGGATTACTTGCATGTCTGAAGATAGAATGTTCTCAGTTACACTTCAGCCTTGTGGGTCGCTTTAGGAGACATTTGAATGTGGCCTTGGGGGCCAGGTAAGCAGTGTTGAGCCATGCTTAGGGGGAAGCCAAGGAAAGGTACTGAAACAGTGATACCCTGTACATTAACCAATCAAATTACCCAATTTGCTTTCCATTGCTGGAAGTCTGATGCTTTTCCTCCCTTTCATAGCAAAATATCCAAATATAGTAAGGGAGAGCTATACCCAAGCAGTCTAAGAAATTAATGGTGGATGTACCAGAAAGCTGCTAATTTTTTACTCAAGAATGTTACTTTTAAGGTTTAACATTATAGGTTACTCTCTTTACTATGTTAACAGAGAGCTTCCCCAAGTTATTATTATAAGGAAATGTGCTCTCCCTCCTAGATACCATAGCAACTGCAGCACTAAAAATAAGTACTGTGTTTAGACAGATGGATAAAGATAGTAATGTGGCATTCTGCTGGCAGTAGCCAATCAAAGCACAGAGATTTGAATACTAAAGGTTACTGTGGAAAAACACCACATTGCTATTTTGCGAGCAATGCAGTCATCGCCAATTGAAGTGCAGGTGTAACTGAAATGCAACCATCTCATTGTGGGTCAGGAAGAGCATCTCTGCACTCTCACCAATTTAGAGAATTCCATTTCAGTAGAATCACATACGCAATTGACCTGATTGTCATTTACACAAACATCACGTCTGCAATGCCTGGAGAGTCCACACCGAGGAATCATACCCCATATTGTCATTGCTTCCCTCACGTAGAAGTTCTTATATGTTTACAGTGTGTAAACTTTTAGCTGGCACATTCTACTGTGTACAAGTTGAAATATTATTTGTATCTCTAAAATACTTTAACTAATCTCAGTCCAGAAAGGAAATGTCTTTTCTTCACAGGTCACTGAGACCTTCCACAAAGAGTTTAATCAAAGTCTAGATGGGCCTAAAGAATTAACTATTTATACAGCACTGAAAACCAAAGTATCTCAGTTTGCCTGTATAACTGTCTGCACAGATTTTGAGAATCCTGGGGGAAAAATTCATGGCTCATCCCTCCAAGCCTTCCACATGCAGAGTGCTCCCAGTAACTTTATGTAGAGAGTTTCCAAGGATGGAATTTAAGATAGGAAATATCAGCCGATTGAACACCTTGAGGTTAAGTATGCTTTCACTTATGTTAGGAATGAAACAAAATGAAGCCATAAGCAGGCACCATTCAAGCTACGGTACTAATCCTATTTTAGTACTACCAAGCTAATCATAAAGAATCATCAAACGAAATGTAAACTGATATGAAACCACCCACAGGGATCATGCTACCCACCAACAGGATGAAACACAGGAATATTTTACTACACACAGCATCCCTTTCCGAGAGTTATGGATTAGCAGAATGATCCTACATCCAACAGAAGTTGCATATCATATGCATTATCATCACCGATTTAGCAATGAATCAGACGCATGTCTCCATCCTGAGTCTTTCTTCTGGAGGCTGCTAACAAATGTAACGTGGTGATTTAGTGATGTAGACATTCATTCACTGGACTGTCACAGGCTATAACAGAAACTTTTAGTTGACAGTTACACCCATATGTTGTGTGTGCTTAATGGTTAGAATTTAAAAAAACACTCATTTATATGCACTAATTAGGCATGTAAGAATCTATTGATTTGCTCATGCAAATGCAGGTTTCCAAACAACTGTGCATACAAAACCGTTGGTACAATTTTAAAAGGCCCATTTGAAAATGTGTAGTGTATGTTCAAACTGTACTATAGCCACTTAAATTGCACTATAGTTTTACTGTATAACATCTTCCAAACTAAAAATATCAATAGAGTGTTAAGATCAAAGTATCTAGTGCAATTCTTAATATAGATTGAGGATAACTACTCAGTCAAGTCAAGTTAATAAAAATAACATCAATTTGTAATTTGTTTCTCCATATAAATAAGATTCATGGTGCACATTAAAATAAACTAATGAATGTTTAAAATATTTAAATACCACTTACACTGAAAACAGACTTAAAAACTGAAAAGACAATTACTCAATATTCTGGGAGCTTTTGGGGTCTGTGTGGAAGGAAGGGAGAAGGTTCTTCTTTCTAATGTTATTCAAAGATTCCTTCTCAAAGGAACACACAGTATGTGCTTGTGATTTCTGAAGTGTGTACTCAAAAGGTGGAAATTTTTATGTAATGATGGTTCTGAGATTTTTAAAGCAGAAACAAGACAGACATAGTGTACCTTTTGTACACTGCATTCATTGACCTTTGTGTATGACAGAAACTCCTGTACTTTGTGAGTACAAATGTTGAGAAAGGAGTTTCGTGCAGGTTTCCACTTTTTGCCACATAGGTCTGTCTTGTGTCTCTAAGGCATTGCGGATAAGGGATGGCATATAGTGATACCACCCAGTGGAAGCACCAGTGGCTGAGAGAATGGAAATGTCTCCCAGAGTTCATCAGTGTGCTCAGGAAGAGCAGCCATGATGATAAAATCCTTTACTACCATTAAGAGGTCCCACGGTGGGCCCAGTGCAGGGATGAATGGGGACATGCACCCTCCTCTTTTGGGAAGTAGTAGAGGAACAATTCCTGTGTCCTCCAGAGCACATGGACACCATTTCGGCCTGTCCTGAAGTGGGCTGCACTTGAAGGTTACGACTCCTTGCTGTTTCCACTCAATCCCAGTAAAGGCTAACCAGAATCTGAGCCATAGAAAGAAGAGATAGCCCTGATCCACAAATATTGTATCTTGAGCTAGGTCCAAACATTTGCAAAGTTAGGGATGTTTGGAATTAGAGTGTTTCTTAGACCCGTCTTTAATAAGAAGGTGTTGAGGTGTAACAGCTTTTTTGTAATTAGCAGAGAATTATAACTACTATGTAACTATTCTCTAATAGTATGTCACCTGAAGACTTAAAAACTAACTCATTTTGAAAGATGTTTCCATGATAAACCTGATTCCGCAGCCCTTCTTCATGAGATTGTCATGTTTGTCAGAAGAGTCACTCTGGGCCTGATTCTGCCTCCCTTACATCTTCAACACAATCAGGAGTGAGTACTGCGTGAGTAAGGGAGGCAGAATCAGTCCCTCTGTTCCATATCTTGCCTGACACTTCTCAGAAGTCTTGTCTAATGAGACATCACCAGTCATTAAATTTGCTATTGATAAACTGTGTTTTTTTCCTTTTCCAGTGGTCCCTGATATTCAAACTTTTAATAATTGGGATCTCTTTGTTTACTTGTCTCATAACTCTACTTACCATAAAGGAGTGAGCTCTGTGGCTGAATGCTAAAGAAACAAATATATCACATGCATTAATGTAGGCTTTAAAAAAAGAGTATATCTCACATTTAAGCTGTTGCCTGTATTTACATTTTTTAATGATTTAACCAAGAAACAAGAACTAAAATTATTTAGCAGAACAAATCCATCAGAAGCTCAGTATACTGTTTAGCAGATTTTATGTAACAGCAGACACAAAGCTCAGAAATAAAATTCAAAATAAAGAATCCAGAATATATCACAGAAGCTAGGCCTTATGGATTAATAAGCTAGTAGAGCTCATTTAGATCCCAAGAAGTTTATTTTCCATTGTCTCACTTTCTTTTCCATTTCAGTGCCTTTTGTAATGGAGGCAAGCAGTCGTTATTGACCGTTTATATGGGGCTTCGTTGTCAGTAGCATTTTGAGGGGAAAATCTCTTTCCAAAAGATCCTATGTTGCTTTAAAGCATGTAACTCTTTCAGTATGCCAAACGCACATCGTGCTGTGAGCCATCACAGCAGTACACAGATATCGATTTAGATAGAACCAGAGGGCTGGTGAAGATAGAAAGGGCACAGTGTGCTTTCTGATGCTTATGCATTATTTAGTTTTCATAGTTTCATCTGAAGTTAGTGCCTATTTAGATAAAATTATAGACTCTGTATCACTGTGGTCAATACAGCTACATCAAATTACATCAAAACTCAAGAGGCAAAGACCATATGACTCATTCATGTTTATAGCTACCAAGAAAATGGCTTTGAATGATGAGCTAGTTTATTTTTCTTGAATAACATATATCTGAACACAAAAGAGTACCATATTGTGAAAATGAAGAAAACTGGAATCTATTAGTTGGTTCACAGATATATGCACTGGACAAGCCTATCAAGTAAATGGTCAATGTTACTATAAAAATTTCAATCACATAATACTAATGGAAAAGCTCAAATGATCACCATGCAACTAGCATGGGACCCCTCTATCATAAGCTCAAAATCACAAAAAATGGGTAAAAGCAAAGGATGAAAAGAAAGGCAAAAACAAAAGGAAGAAAGATGTAGATGAATACTGAGAGTAATAAAGAATGGAAAACTCACAACAGATCATAATATCTATCTCTGAGACTTTGAATAAGGTTCTGCTTCTGACTCTCTCAGTCAAGTAGTGGCTGTGAAGAAGTGGAAATGAACAAAAGAATAGCTCAATATCACATCTACCTGCTGGATTGAGAATCTGAAAACTGAAATAGCTTTAAGTTTTTAAACATTTCCTTCCCTTAGAAATTCTTACAAACCATTAATACACCAAATGATTATGGCCTGGTCAAATCTCCTCACAGGACAATCAGAATGATACTAATGTGTTATAAGAATTACTGTAAGTATGCAGTGTAGACAGAAACTCTAATAAAATTTGGCAGCAAAAACACAATTTCTGTGGAGTAGTTTCATTCACTGTTTGAACAAAACCATACTGAGGACCTCAAGATGCAAGGTGTTATAGAAATGTTAAATAGTGGCTGCTATTAACAACTCAACATATACCAGTATTTATCTTGCCACTGTATAAAATGTAGCAATCACTTTTTCATAGCAACCATTATGAGACATATGGTGGTGTGGTAGGCAAATGCTAGGTGTCGTGGTTTTTTTGTTTTTTTAGATGTCCATTCATCTGTAAATTTTTGGGCCTATTCTGAAAAACCTTATTCATGAGAAAGTCCAAATGAACTCGATAGGAATACCCTCATAAGGACTCATAAACATAGTAAAGGGCTTGTAGAATCAGATCCAGGACATTGCAATCAAACCCGGCTAGAAACCGGCAGCTCTGAAATACAGTGAAAATACTCACCGCACTGACTTTTACTTAGTAGTACAGAAACAGTGACTTAAAACTGAGCACACACAGTGCAGATGACTCTGACTTCAGATTATTTGAACTGAAAGAAATTGCCAAATAAGCATATGGAATACTTCTTGTCATATCATCCCACCAAGCCGTTGATAAACAATTCTACATATTTTATACCAGATTATAAAAGTTCTTATTTTCTGGAGAAATATTCCAAGACTGACATCATTTTAAAATCTTCTGATTTAATTTTGGGTTCTCTTTACTGATTATTGGACTCCTTTTCTGTTGCACCTTTTCTAAAGCAAGCAAATAAACAAAAAAGCTCCAAAAAACCTAACAGTACCTATATACCACACCATCAAATAGCTGTAACAAAAATCATTTTTCTTCTGCTTAGCAGAACTTTTAATCAATCCAGGCTAGTTATTCCAGTGCCCTCAGAACATATAAATCAGAATGGTTGATGATTTTTACAATGAAAACAGTTTCACTGTAAACATAACAAAGTTCTAGTTATTATTATAATTTATTATTTGTATTATAGCAGCACTCAGGAACCCCAATCATGATGGCATGGTACAAACAGATAATAAAAAGACAGCCCCTGTATGTAATATGTGTCAAATATTATATATTTTAAGGTAGATGGTTTCTGATAAGAATGGTAATATTCTGGGGAGGTGTAAAACTGAATCTTTTAAGTCAGAATTCTCTTTCCTAAAACCAAATCTTATCAATAAGGAACTTCATCTTTATAACCTGCATAGTACAGTGCAAATGGACAGCAAGTAAGCACCGTACAAAATTGCTATGGGGAAAAAAAGTTATTGCTGCAGCAGCTAGTTTTCAAACCTCATCCATTTTTTAATTTAGAAAAACCCCAAAGGCTCTAGTTCACATAATGCATTATTGTCCTGTAAACTTCAAAACAGCTTCTGAAACTTGAAAGATGCTTTTTTATAACTCTAAATAGGATTTACATCACATTTTGTTTAAAAGAAAGATGGTGGGGGGAGGAGTGGAACAAAACAAAAATACCTCCTGAGCTTGGACCTTTGTCTGCCAAATGTCAATAGGGAATACATTTTTTATTTGCAAGCCGAAGACCTGACAACAGTGTTCCATAATGGTAGCGAGTGGAGAATGGACTGGTCTGAATTCAACTGGAACCCCATTCCCACCTCAGACCTTGCATAATTTATTTAAATAGATCAGCTCAGATATATCACTGTTTGGTCCCAAGGTCCAGTCATTCTTCTCTGTGCACTTTTCCTGCTGAAAACACCATGAGAACAGCTGCTTTCACAGGATTTTTCATGAAATCTCATGAGATGTCTGTTACGTTACTATAATATTTTGAATGACAGTCGGCCTGCAAAAACAACAAGAATGGAATCCAGGAGGCGAGGAGACAGAGAAAGCAGGGAGAGGAAACAAGGATAAGGAAAAAAATGCAGTATAGAATGGAATGATCAGAGAAACAAGACAAAAATTGGAGTTAGAGAAGCAGAAAATGAGATAAAATGAGGCAAAATGAAGGGGAAAAAGGACTAATGGAAAAGAAGAAAAAGGAAACATGAACTACCATAAATACAGAAAATAAAAAAGACAATAAAATAAAACTGAATGGAAGAACTAAAACAGAAGAATTGTATGAGGCTTGCACAAAACATGGAGAAATACATGAGGTCAATACAAAACAGAAAACTGGAATGAGAGGGAGAGAGAGAGAGAAACCAATCAAATGTTGGAGAGTAAATGCAATTATAAAATCTAACTCAAGATATTTTTATTATTTTATTTGACATTAGCAGAAAGAGGAATGCATATTGGGTTGATTGTATCCTTTTATATCTTGCCTAAAATACTGCAAGAACAGTTAGGGGACTATAAAGACTTGCCTGATCTAAGTCCTGAAAATAACAACTGGTAATTTTATTTTTTTGCAGTGTTTCTTCCATCCTTAGTAATAATCATGGAGCAGATCTAAAATGCACTGTTACTCACAAAGATATTCTCTGTTATGTTAGAAGAAAAGAAAAGATCTATATTATGTCAAGATGCAATTTTCATTTTTCATCCCAACTGCTCCCAAACAGTATTCTTAAGAATATAATATTTTAAAACTATTAATATATATTTTTATATGGCATAGTTCCATGTCACCAAAGGAAGTGAATGATGGGTCTTGTGTCATCAACAGAGACTGTTGCCGGCTGACTCAGAAACACCACAAACAATAATGAAGAACTAAAGCACATTCTGGTGCTTAGTCAATTAGTCAATTCCCACTGACTCAAATGATGCAGAATCAAGCCCTACATTTTGGTATTTAGATGGAGGACAGTTATGATGATTCGAGATTTGGATGGGGAGGGATGGTTTTATTTAAAATGGAATTAAATAGCAGAGTGGTCATTTCATGCTTTTAGAGTCCTGAATGTCCATTGGCTTAAATGGACTTTGGATCACAACCTTATTTTACATTTTGGAGAAGGGGAAGGATTTGTGTTATGGAAAACAAAGAAAATAAAATCTTAATGTCTCTTCTTTCTGTCTCAAGTATGGTGTGATTTGATTGAGCATCATTATGAATGAACTGAGACTGACAACTGAGGGTTTGGTTTTTTTTGACACAAGACCAGAATGAGATTTGCACCATCTATAAAAGTTGGAAGACCTATCTTCTTATGCTCCCTATTTGGCTAGCCACCCCCTCAACTCCATGCTGTTACTGAACATGGCATGGAAAATATTAAAAATTATAGACCTTTGACATTATATATAAATTTCTGGTTCCTTTTGAACCCCAAGGGTAAGTAGGTCATGTTCAACAGACATAACAATATAAAAGATAATGCTAACTATAAGTAATATTTGACTAACTGATGAGGAGAGATTTCTACACCATGAATATTGTACCTTTCCTCTCTACCATTTAAAAAAATTTAAATGTGATATAAAAAGATGAATCTATATGATTTTTATGGATATAAATTCTTCATTATCCATTGACAGAAATAGAATCAGAGAGGTAGCTGTGTTAGTCTGGAATTGCAGAAGTGATAAAGAGTCCTGTGGCACCTTAAAGACTAACTAAAGTATTGAAGCATAAGCTTTCGTGGGCTAATACCCACTTCGTCGGATGCATGCAGTGGAAGTATCCAGGGGCAGGTATAAATAGGTAGGCAAGAACCAGGTTAGAGATAACAGGTTAGTCCAGTGAGGCTGAACCAGCTTGTTATCTCTAATCAGAGAGGGTGAGGTATTCCTCTAGCAGCTGAACTGGAGGTGTGAACAGCAAGAGAAGAGAAATTACTCTTGTGTTAGCTAGTCATCCATAATCCCTAGTCAGTCCTGAGTTGATTGTGTCAAATTTGCAAATGAATTGCAGCTCTGCAATTTCTCTTTGCAGTCTGGTCTTGAAGTTTTTTTTGCTGCAATATGGTGACTTTTAAATCTGTAATTGTGTGTGCAGGGAGATTGAAGTGTTCTCCTACAGGTTTTTGTATATTGCCATTCCTGATATCTGATTTGTGTCCGTTTGTCCTTTTTCATAGGGACTGTCCAGTTTGGCCGATGTACATAGCAGAGGGACACTGCTGGCACATAATGGCATATATTACATTGGTAGATGTGCAGGTGAATGAACCAGTGATGGTGTGGCTGATCTGGTTAGGTCCTGTGATGGTGTTGCTGGTATAGATATGTGGGCAGAGTTGGCATCGAGGTTTGTTGCATGGATTGGTTCCTGAGTCTGAGTTATTATGGCGTGATGTGCTGTTGCTGGTGAGAATATGCTTCAGGTTGGCGGGCTGTCTGTGGGCCAGGACTGGTCTGTCTCCCAAGGCCTGTAAAAGTGAGGGACTGTTGTCCAGGATGGGTTGTAGATCATTGATGATGCGTTGGAGAGGCTTTAACTGAGGACTGTGGGTGATGGCCAATGGTGTTCTGTTGTTTTCTTTCTTGGGCTTGTCTTGAGGCAGCAGACTTCTGGGTACACGTCTGGCTCTGTTGATCTGTGTCCTTATTTCCTTGTGCAGGGATTGTAGTTTTGAGAAAGCTTGGTGAAGAACTTGTAGGTGTTGGTCTCTTTCTGAGGGGTTGGAGCAAATATGATTGTACCTCAGTGCTTGGCTGTAGAAAATGGATCATATGGTGTGTCCGGGATGGAAGCTGGTGGCATGAAGGTAGGCATAGCTGTCAGTAGGTTTTTGGTATAGGCTGGTGTTAATGTGGCCGTCATTAATTTGCCCAGTGGTGTCTAGGAACACCACGGAACATTAGACACCATGGTGCAAATTAGAATCCCGTCATTAATTTGCCCCGTGGTGTCAAATTGGACACCATGGTGCAAATTAATGACAGCCACATCAACACTACTCTATACCGAAAACTTACCGACAGCTATGCCTGACTTCATGTCACCAGCTTCCATCCTGGACACACCACACGATCCATGCACCGCACCGCCTTGCTCCTCACAGGCAGCTGGGTTGGGGAACACCCAGTCTGCATTCTGATGCTCAGATCAGGCTGAGCAAAAACAGTTCAGTAAGCCCGAGCCCTGAGGCAGGACAAGGCAATATATAAACAGTCTGGGCTCAGACCCTCAGGCAGGGGCTGAGCAAAAGCAGTTCAACAGGCCCAGGCCCTGAGCAGGGCGGGGCAGCAAGCAAACACAAGAGAGTCAGGGCTCAGACTCTTAGGCAGGGCTCAGCAGCAGTAGTTCAATAAGCCCAGGCTCTGTGGCAGGGCGGGGCAACAAACAAACACAAGAGAGTGAGGGCTCAGACCCTTAGGCAGTGGCTGAGCAAAACCGGACAGGTAGCACTGGTGTCTGGTTGAGGGGGAGACTGCCATCCATGAGTAAGGTGGCAGTCTCTCCCTAGGGCCCCGGGCAGGGGGGATGCAGGCCCACCCACTCCACTGCGTCCCAGCCCGAGGCCCTAGCAGCGGGCAAAGCTCCGCTGCAGTCAGTGGGGATCCTGACTGCAACACATTGACATTGGTTCTGAGTCTCCCCTCGGTCTGCTTCCAGACTCCCCCTCCACTGGTACCTGGTTTAGGGCCGCGTCCTCAGAGGGCTCCAGGACCATGGGCTCCTCAGGGTCGCTGTCGAGGGGCAGGTCCGGCAGCTCTTCTGGATACCCGGCAGGTGGTAAGCACGGCTCTTCCTCTGGGTAGCTGGCTTGGGGTAGGCCGGGCGGCTCCTTGGGGTAGCGGGCGCAGGGCAAACTCGGCCAGTCCTCCGGGTAGTGGGTGCAGGGTAAGCTCGGCCAGTTCGCGAGCTCAGGCTGGGTCGCGGAGGCTTCCCGGTTAGGAGCTCTGGCGGTAGCATCTGGCTCCTCCGGTGACTGCCTCCTAAGTGAGCTCTGGACCCAGGCTTTTATACTTCCGGGCCTACGCCATAACCTCTGGGGGGGGGGGGGGTGAGTGCAGGACTCTCTAGCTGCTCCCTCTGCGGTGTCTGGAGGGGCCCGTCCATCTGCAGGGCAGTGCGGCACCACACCGCCTCACTACAGGCAGGCAAAGCAATTTTTTTTTCTGGACTGCTTCACTCTGCCTCACACACCTCACCCCCTCCCCTTTCAAATCCTGTTTTAATCTCAACTGGAGGAGACTACACATTTGTAAAGGAAAAGAGGTTAAGAGGCACTACATAAAGATGACAGACAGCTTCATAAAATAATGTAAATTACTCTGAACAAGAACTGGGTAGAAAACAAAGATAAGGCTGTTTACAGTAACAATATTTAACATGTATTAATTAAACCCAGTGCAGAACTATAAAGGGATAGCTGCTTTGAAGATGGAAAGCTCTGAATGCAACAGGAAGCTTTCAAGTTTCTCTGTTTCCTTTGTTTCTCACTCACAATACATGAGGACACTCTGCAGCAGCTAATCTTTAACTTTTAAGTGACTATTTTCTGTTTTTTCCACCATTAATAAGAAACAAAATCATACCTTTCTCCCAGTATTCATCTTCAGAAATCATGGCAGAGGTGCTCATTGTTGCACTACATGGGTTTCTGGTTCCTATTTGGGAAGGCTGAATTAACATACTTCAGGCTACTCTGCCATCAGTTGTGCCACCCTCATTCCAGATTTTTCATAAATTAATCAGAGGTCACGGAGCATAACTTCATTTTCATTACTGAAGTGTTGGTAGCAACCACATAGTTAAGGTTCTTTTTAGATTTGCTCTTTAAACAGGTGAAAATCTCTGTTTCAATGCCATTAATTAGATTTCATCTCCAAGGCCCCCATTCAGAAAATCACTGAAGAATGCGCTTAACTTTACGGTTGTTAGCAGCACAAAATATTCTCTTGGAGGCATCTATCATCACAGTATAGGTGGGAATGATCCTAATTTTGTGAAGAAAGACAGGGAAGAAAGAGTTGCTTTTTCAATTCTTGATGATGTCCTTGACAGCTGTTGTTCAGTTCAGCATTTGAATATTTTGAATCTGAGTAGTATATTTACATAGCTTTATAGTTAAGTCCTGCTACTTCCAATTCACCCAAAGGGAAATAAGTAGTTTTATTCCTTAAATTTGATTGCTGTGGTGGTGGAGGTGATTTCTCCACATTTTGCTGAATTAGGTAGAGTAGTTACAGTATTCACATTATTTGTATTATCTCTAGAGATAACCTGATCACATTCTCATGCAAACACACAAATCATCGCTTCTGGTTGTCATGGTTTCAAATTGAAACCTTGGCATCTTTTAACATGGCCCAGTACAACATGCTGTTAAAAAGAAAAAAAGGAGCAACTACAGGAGTAGCATGAATTACACCAGAAGGGATTTTTATAGTCATATCTTACAAAGGGCTAAATTCTGGGTATTTTTTTAAACTACCACGAGAACTTTTGATATTGCATCTGGGGCTTGTTAATTAAAACATTTTTATATAAAGAGATTCTCATTGCCTCCAATCTAAAACTAAATGAAAGGAAAGAACATCAGGTTCCCAATCACAACACAATACCATTGGGAATGGTATTCAGCTCAGTTTTAAAAATCAGGAAATTTTAATGATCAGGAAATATTGCACTGCTGCAGCAGTTTTACATTTAAAAAAAAAGTTTTATAAGTCAATTTACTGCTTGATTTAGCACAGATGTGAGACTGAAATACCACAGTGCAGGCAAAGGCAGTACAAGCTTGCCTACCAAGGTGCCTCCATAGACCTCGTCTAGTGGTTAGAGGACAGATCACTTTTCTGAACTATTCAATCTTTGGGCTCTTTTTTGTCTGTGTCATGGTTGTGGTGATGGTTTGTGGGATGCAGAATAATACTGAGATCTCAAACTCTTTTCACACAGGCCACCATATTAGTCACCAGAGGGCAACAACTTCCAGACTCAAAACAGTGGTTTAAATATGAAAGGATCTGCTATCTCACCACCAAGTAACGGCACTTCACTAAGGGTATATCTACACTGCAGATGGGACTATGCCTCCTAGCTTGGGTAGGCAGACAAACACTAGTTCTGCTCGAGCTAGCACATTAAAAATAGCAGAGTAGCAGGGAGCAGCACTGGTGATGACTCAGGCTAGCCACCAGAGTATATTCCTGCCACCCCTGGCTATTTTTACACTAGCTGAAGCAGAGCTAGTGGATCTGACTACCTAGCTGGGAAGTACACTCCCAGCTGCAGTGTAGATATACCATAAGTGTCAGCTAGTCCATTCCTGAGCAGAAGCCAGCACATATAACTATAAAATACTGTGATTAAAACATTATTTTTAAGAAACACTAATAATCTACATCTAATATCCATTACATCCAAGGCCAGATGGTGCATGGCAGCTGCATGTGTAGCAAGCAGTGAGAAGCTGCAAAAAGTTTCTCTGCTTCCTAAACCAAAGAGACTGCTTCTTCCTACTCCCCAGGGGCTCTGGCCACCACCAAAGAGGCAGAAAGAGAGCGGGGCCATGGACTGCCTGTCCATCCTCCACATGTCTAACACACTGATTAGCACACCTCTTGAGCCACAGCTACAGGTCAGCTTGCCTCTGCATGCCAAAGAACTCCAGAAGGGATTGTGACTTGCTTCTATTATTTCTCCAGGGGCAATGCAATTCTGCAAGCCTATGCCCACTAGTCACAATCTGTCCTAGATATTTAAAACAAACATTTCTTTTTATTTTATGAGCTATATGGATCAGTTGTATGGGAATTGAATAGGAGGTAGTATTTCTGATAACAGAAGAAGAAGGGAAACTGCACTACAATTTAAGGTACTTGGTACACAAAAATGACCACTATTGTCTTCCTTTTCACAAATTAATAACATTTTACATAGTAATTAATTTCCCTCACATCCACCTAAAGTACACTTCAAACCTGAATAATAAATATTAATCTTATTGTTGGCAGTGCACTGATTCATTCAAACACAACTCCAGATAGCTCTGGAGGCTGAAGTGGTAGTCAACTGATATTTCATTTGGTGAAGTCTGAGGATGGCTACAATGACACACACTTGTTTATAGAAGATTTCCTCTGTGTTTGTGATTCAATAAGTCTTTTCATAGGTTAAGGTAGATTGGGACTTTATGGGGCCATATTCATCACATGGGCTTTGTTGCTACATCCAGTGTATTTAGGATAACCTTTTTGCTGCCCAGGGACATTTTATTTTGCACTCTTTTGTCAGTGCGAGAAAAGCATGTTATTTCTAAGTAAATTACAATTTTTGAAATTAATGACACCTTTTTTTCCATACAAAAAGCTCAAGAAAGAGTTCTCTTTGACCACCACACAGGTGATGGAAGCACAGGCATAATGGAGGCATTTACTTTGCCAGTCATTTCAAGATTAAATACTATGAACTCCTCACTTAACGTTGTAGTTATGTTCCTGAAAAATGCGACTTTAACAGAAATGATGTTAAGCAAATCCAATTTACCCATAAGAATTGATGTAAATAAGGGGGTTAAGTTTCAGGGAATTTTTTTTCACCAGACGAAATACTATATATATATATATACACACACACACATATATATACATACACACACACACACACACACACAGAGTATAGCTTTTAAACAAACAATTTTATACTGGTACACAGTGATGATGATTGTGAAACTCGGTTGAAGTGGAGGAGTCGGGATGGTAGGGTGACCAGATGTCTCAGTTTTTGGGTCTTTTTCTTATAATAGGCTCCTATTATCCCTCACTCTGTCCCGATTTTTCAACATTTGCTGTCTGGTCACCTGAGAGGGTGGAATATTGCCTAGGGAATGCCTTACAAGTGCTAAATGATAAGCCAACTTTTGGCTGAGCCCTCAAGGGTTAACACGTTGTTAATTTAGCCTCTCACACTCTACAGCAGAGAGACAGTATAGCAGACAGATATAGACACACACCTTGTGTGTGGGAGAGAGAGAGGTGCACTCTCACTTTAAGTCAGCTGACCGCATTCTTAAGCACATTGTCTTTTTAAGTGGATCAGGAAGTTGAGACAGCAGCTGCTGCCCCAAGCTCTCTCTGTCTCTGTCCCTCTGTGTCCCCAGCCTGCTCTATATGGAGAAGGGGTAAGCGAGGTGCAGGAGCAGGGGGAGGTGGACACACTGACATTAGACCACATTTCCCCCCATTTCACAGCAAGCAGGAGGCTCCCGGGAGCAGCTCCAAGACAGAGGCCAGGAGCAGCACATGGCAATCGGTGGGAGCTTGGGGAGGGGTAGCTGCTAAACTGCTGGCAATTGATAGCCTGCTGCAGCTGCTGCATTGGGAACGTAGGGAAGCAGGGAACTGATGGGGGGAGCTGTTAGGAGAGCTGCCGTCCACCCTGATTCCAAGCTCCCACCAACTAGCTGCAACAGGCTGCTCTTCCTGCAAGCAGTGGACAAAGCAGACGGCTGCCAAATGACGTTAGAAGGAAGCACTGCACAACTTTAAACGAGCATATTCCCTAACTGATCAGCAACATAATAATGAAACAATGTTAACCGGGACGACTTTAAGTGAGGAGTTCCTGTAATTAGTTATAGGCAGTCCTCGGACTTATGATATAATTGGTTCCTGAAAATTGTATCGTAACTTGAAACGTCGTAACTCAGAACCGCAATCCACTCCATTGCAGGACCAAGCATTGTAAAGTTGAAACCAACTGTCATAAGTCGAATCAGGGTGTCAATTCAGAAACATTGTAATTGCCAGTTCATCAGAAGTCGAACGTTGTAAAGTCAAGGACTGCCTGTATTAGGGTAACTTCCCACTCATGTGGCCCTTCTACTAATTCTAAGAATGAAAACACTTTAGAAAAACATTATTCATTAATAGTAAGTCTTCTAGCTTATAAGAATAATAAGCACCAGTCCAATACTCTGGATGCTTTTGCAGTACATTAATTCAAAATATCAAACAACCATTAAATATAATTTAACAGATGTTTCTATAGCTCTAATTATTACTTCCCAAAAATCACAAGACCCCACAGCTATCCTTTCCTCCCCCCAGAGCAAAAGAAACTGTATATCTATAGCTATATCTTAGGGCTTTCTACTGCTCCTAATGCTATAGTATTTAATCGCCTAACAGGTAAGTTATAATGTAATCGTTCTTAATAGAATGCTTTATGGGACTAATTTGTTTAAAATTTTTGGGGTTTTTTTTTGTTTTCTGTATTAGGCAGCTGTCACAGTTAGGGTGAAAGAATTAAGGAGATTAAATGATGGGTTTAGGGCAGGAGTTCTCAAACTGGGTGTTGGGACCCCTCACGGGATCGCAAGGGTATTACATGGAGGGTCATGAACTGGCAGCCTCCACCCCAAACCTCACTTTGCCTCCAGCATTTATAAAGGTGTGAGGTACATTAAAAAGTGTTTTTAATTGACATAGGGGGGTCTTACTCAGAGGCTTGCTATGTGAAAGGGGTCACCAGTAAAAAAGTTTGAGAACCCCTGGTTTAGGGAGAGGAAGGCATACATGTTGTCACTCAGGAAGATTTATACTCTTTTTTAGGAGATAAGTGAATGGACATTCACATAGAAGAGATGTGAGTCTATACAAATAAGTATTTCAAAATAGCTTATTCTACTGTATTTGCAATGTATTATAGCTTCCTCAGACGTAGGTTGTAATAGACGTGGGTCTTACGTAGTGTGACGGAGTCAGACCAGAAGGATATAGGAGAGTGCTGGAAGGCAGGTATATCAGCCTCAGGATGTGCAGGTCCTTGTTCCCTGGATAGCCAAACAAAGGCTACTCCAGACCAATCAAGACACCTGGGGCCAATTAAGAACCTTCTAGAAAGGAGTAGAAACAGCTAGCCTAATTGGGACACCTGAAGCCAATCAGGGACTGGCTGAATCCAGATAAAAACCTCCTAGTTAGTCAGGTGGGCTGTGGGTGTCAGGAGCTGTGGAAGGAAGTTGTGCTGTTGGTGAAACTGAGTGGTGGACAACATATCATCCAGAAGGAAGGAGGCCCTGAGGTAAGGGTGAAGTGAAGTTTGAAGAAGCAGGGACTGCTGTGGGGAAGTAGCCCAGGGAATTGTATTGTGTTTTGTGGATAAAAGGTCAGCCATCTTAGCTGATACTATTAGGGTCCCTGGGCTGGAGCCCGGAGTAGAGGGCGGGCCCAGGCTCCCCCCCACTCTTTCCACCTTCCATACTGGCCTGTGATGAAGGTAACTCACTAGGTGGTGACTCTTGCCAATTATACTGAGAAAGGGAGGTCACTCTGGGGCCTAGATGAGTTTCTGAGGCCCCTAAATCTGCCAGGAAGCGCAGGACCCATGAGTACAAACTTGGAGCTTTGTCACAGTAGCAAAAATAGCACTGTTTAGGCATATATTAACTTACATGGTCTCTTAAAACAAATTCTCTGCTCTCTTAGCCAGCACAAAATCAAAGACTACAAAAACTGAGCCCTTTTCAATTCCAGTCATCTTTTCCCATCTTTAGTTCAAATATGCCTCCTTTGCCACACTCTACCATTGCTATGTGCTTTAGTCACGTGGATTGGAGCAATACAGGTTCTGTGAAGCCTCTCTGTCTGATGTGACTATGGAATACAAAAGACAATCACTTGATAGCATTTGCCCCTCAATTTAACACCTACATATTTCAGAGATTCCTGCTCTTGAAGAAAACAGGCCAAATTGCTGTTATTCCACTAATTTCAATGGAGTTAAAGCTGGAATAAATCTGGTCCAATAACTTCTATTTGACTCAAATGCTTCTACTTAACTCTTTATCAGATTTCAAGGCACTGTTATCTCACAAAGAACACTTAAACAATTGCTAATTAGTCTAATTTGTTATTAATAATTTATATGGTGTTGTAAATTTAAACCGTGCTCAAACACGGAGCTCGAACTACAGTTCTGCTGGAAGAATACAGTGCTACGCAGGATGCAGGAGGTCAGCTTCCTGAAATGGAATGCAATGGTGTGAGTCACTTTCTCTTCCAACCTGTCTGACACCAGATAGGGCAGCCCCACAATGGAGTTCCACTGTTTCAGGGGGTCAGGGTAGGCCAGTTGGGAGATGTGCTCATTCATCAGATCTTAACTTGCAGAGCTCCAACTAAATTGTAATGCTATCTTCCCCAATTAGAGTTGTCAATACAGAACAGCAGTGGCATTTCTGCTCCAAGGTTCCTCTGGTTACCAACTAGATTTCTAGTGGAATTCAAGGTATTAGTTTTGACCTATAAAGTTCTCTAGTCCCAGGATATATTGTGGCATTTGTGACCAACTGAGGTGCTCAAGAAGGGGATGCTGGCAGGGTCTTCTGCATGAGCAGTTGCCATCTCCAGAACTAATCTCCTTCCTTAGTTTAAGAGAACTCTGGTTTGATGACCTCCCTGGCAACTTGCCAGGCTCATCTTTTTTGCTGGGAAGAGTGGGATGAGGACCCTGTTGGTGTTTGTGGTAGCAATTAATTTGTCAGGTTTGTTAATGTCCCTTTCCATAAGTGAATCCATTGTAATAGAGTGGCTTTGGGCAGCAGTAGCAATTTGTTCTGTTACGTTGTTGTGGTTGTGCGCTGTTTCAGAATTCAAAATAATTAGCAAATCCATCTGAAACCTTTCTAATCACCTGGATATTAAAATACACATACAGAGTAATTAAAAAAAATATTTCCAAAGGCTGTTAAATGAGGAGAGAGATTTGCAAGTGCAAGCATTGCCAACAATTATGGGGAAGCCTCAAAGGGTATTGATCTCTGTAGAAGAAGCACTGATTAAGATGAAGGATGGTGAAGCAGCTGGTGAAGATGAGATAACTGTTGATATGACCAAGACAGCAGAAGATACTGAATAAAGTGGCTCCAGAAATTACTATGTGTTTGCTGGGATCAAGCTAGGCTACCAGAGGACTGGAGAACAAGATTGTGCCTCTTTGAAAGGGTAAGGATGATGCAGCAAATGATACAAACACCCACTCGGGTATCACCATGTTAAGTCAGCCTCTCAAAGTCCTTGAGAGGATTGTATTGAGGGCCCAGAGTTAAGGTGGTACATTTCAGGAACTTTTGAGGTGACAGCAGGATTTGACACAAGCTGGTGTGCAGAGTCAATTTCTCTTCATGCTAGTTATGGAGTTAATTAGGGAGACCCAAGCCTATGGAGACAGAGAGAAAATTAATGTATGTTGACAGTCTGGCCCTTTTGACTGACAGCAAAGAGGAATTGGCAAATATGGTATCAGAATGGGCATCTGTGTTTGAAGACCATGCTTTGAAAATATATACAAAGAAAAATGAAGTTATGAAGGAAGGGAAGGTGGAAGATGAGCTGCTGATTGATGTTTCAGGAGAGAAACAGAATCAGAAAAAAGAATTTGTGTACTTGGGAAATACACTTAGCGCCATCAGAGAGATCTGGAGAACTGAAAGAAGAATCCAATGTGCACAGATGGCAGTGAAAAAAAGTTGGTAGGGGTACTGTGGGACTGGTAATTAAGAAACAAATAGAAAGAAAAAGTGTATGCTTTGTGTTTTTGCTCCTGCCTGCTATCTGGCTGGGTCTTACGAAGAAGGAAGCAAAGAAGATAAAGGTAGTAGAAAACAATATACTAAAAAGAATTGCAGGCAAGGAGAGATAGTTAGAGTGAGCATCAAAGAAATTAGAAGGAAGATGAACTTGGAACTCTCAGTGATAGGCTAGAAAGCACATGTTTGAGATGGACTGGGCACGTGATAAGAACAGGAGAAGAATGATCAGAAATTAAAGCTTGGGAGGAAGAGGACAGCCAAGAAAAGACCTGGAAGACTGAGAATACAATGGAAAGACTCTGTCAAGAGAAGTTTGAAGAGAAAAGAATTGGAACTCCAAGATCTACAAATCCATTTCATGGAAAGGACGGAGCGACACAAAATTGTGGGCACCTCCAGCCCCCTGTGAATGGAAAAAGGAGACAAGAAGTGAAGTGAAATGAGAGAGTAATTAAACCAGACTGGAATAATGGGTCCCAGAGCCATTTGCCTTCAGGAACACTGCCTCCAATTGTGAATCATTAAACCTGTAGAGGGACAGTGTGAAATCTACACTTATTTTTTAATAGAGTAGGGATAGGGAAATAGAGAAAAACACTGGTAAGTAACTTATTAATTGGTTTATTGAATAAATAGGAACATTGAACAGCATTAACAGGTTAGGCTACACATCAGTGATGTTTATCTAGAGATGGTCCTTCAAGGAAAACTCCATAAAATACTAGTTGCACTGCAGAAACTATAGAATGATACACATGAAGATTTTAAGTAAAAACTGAAGACAACAGATGTTTGGGATTGAAGTAAGTACATGGGTAACAGATAATGTACAAAGAGGTATGAAGAGATCTTGTGCTGTTATCATACCATGGAGATCTTACTTAGACCCAAATGGTAAAATGTATTATCCATACATTACACTGCTATATTTTAAAGACAGGATTGTGCATTTTGTGCATTGGCCTACGGGAAGGCACTGTGGAGCCTCCTAGACCAATGGGCATACTCCAGGGCCATGTCTTATACTACCGTCTGGATCGGTGGGTAGAGAGCGATCTATTGGGGATCGATTTATCGCATCTCGTCAAGACATGATAAATCGATCCCCAAAGTTGACTCCGGAACTCAGGCTCACCAAAAGGCACAAGGCAGAATCGACAGGGGAGCTCGCTGTCGACTGCTGCCACCGTGAAGATGGCAGGTAAGTCAATCTACCTGATAGCATAGACCAGGCCCAGGACAACCCTTCCCTCAGGTCTGTAGCACATGCGGGGAGTACAAACACTGCACCCTCATTCCCTCTGGGGTAGTTTGCATCCAGGGTGCAGGAAGAATGAACAGTCCAATGGGGCTACTCATGTGACTAGATTCAGATTTGGGCCTATACTATTTGCTATTGCTGCTCAGAGATGGTGAAGGCTGCACACCCTTGTAGGGGAAAACTACAAGTTCCATTTTGTTTAGGCACTTTCCCATTTTGTGTGTAAGGAGCTGTTTGTCCACCATGTTAGTGACCATCTTCTTGAGACAACTGGTGCCTTTTTCTCTCTAAGGTGGGAAAGAGCAAGGGTCACTATGGCCTTTGTTCTGCCTATTAACAAGAAAGCATAAAAGACTACTGCACCCAAAAGAGGATGCTGTCCTTCCTGGTGGCAGCGCAGTACATGTCCTAGTCAAGACTTCGAGGGATCTACGAAAGACCACAGAAGAAGATTCAAACTCCGTAGTTCCAGCTATCAGTTCCTGATTGATTCCTATCTTAGCTGTATCCTGAACTCGTGTGTCCTCACCTTGCTATCTTGATGTATTCCATCCGTGATGTCCTCTGTCATGGGTCCATTCCTCTGAACCTGGTGTAGCATGCTGTGTATCTCTGTACCATACCAGTAGTAAATTCCCCTTTGTCCTCATAGGTTTGGGACCTTGATTTTATGTTGGTTTGTTGTGCCAACCTGTACCTGTATGCCTTTTGTGTATTGTTTTGCTGGGGGTCTTATAAATTCCTGTTTCCTGCTTGAGTCACTGTTTAATAAACCAATTTGCTTTATAGTTAACCTTGTCCTTAGTTTTCTCTCCATTGATAGACACGGTTTGGGGGGAATGAGTCTGCTGGGTCGGGACTATGAGGTTTGCAAGCTAGAGCACATCCAATTAAACACAGGCAAGATCTGAGTTCCTGGTTAACACTTAGCTGGGTGATGAGCTCTTCTACTCCACAGATTGACATGTGGTTTTCCTCAGCCCAAACAATCTGTAGTCCCGTCTACATTTCAGTTCCTTATAACACTTTGCACTTCTATAACATTTGTCATCTGAGGATCTCAAAGTTGTTTACAAACATTAGTCAAGCCTCAGAATACCCATATCCATGTTAGGCTATTCCCATGTCAGAGATGAGGTAAGGAATTTGACCCAGGCAACAGTAAGGCCTTGTTTACAAACACACCTGCACTATTTTAACTAAAGCTGTGTTTGCAAATAGTCTCTAAGGTGCCACAAGTATTCCTTGTTTTGTTTACAGATACAGACTAACACGGCTGTCAATCTTAAACCACTCTTATTTCAGTTTAGCTTGATCCTGTTAAAAAAAAAGTGGATTATGCTACACCAAAATAAACCACTCTTAACCTGAAATAACGCTGTACACACACAAACTTAACTACACTGTTTTTTTAAAACACAACTTTTGCTAAACAGGTAGAGTTTGTGTGTAGGCAAGGTCTAAGTCAGTGATGGAAGTGGGAGTAAAATCTAGGACCCTTGGTTGGGGGCAGAATCCTGACTCCACTGAAGTAAATGGTTATTGACTTAAGGATGCCATGATTTCATCCCTATTTCCAGTCCCCTTCTCTACCAGCTTGAATACACTGCCTCCCTATTTTAAGAAAATTAAACTTTTTTTTCTCTCTTAAAAGAAATTATATGCAGAAAATAAATTAAGGTAACCATGAAAGGTTATTATAATGGCAGCCAAGGCAGGAGTTAAGGTATAAACATTGCAGAATATGCATTACAATAGGGTCTTTCTTTGTATCACCACAAAACATCAGTCTGTTTGCCAGATAGTACTATACAACAGAATAGAAAAGACCTGCCTTTCTCCTGTAACCATAGAAGCATAGATGTGCAAACAACACTCTGCCTTCTGCATTACTGCATATGCGTGAGCACATAATGAAAGCCTTACCACACCTCCCAATTATGTACTATTGGGTCAAGAACATCTTTTTTGTAAATAAAGTGCATATATATTCCTCAGCTGAAGTACAAATTCATAAGCTGATTCTATATATGCTTACATAAGTTACTTAACTCACATTAAGTGTTTGCATGCTCAGGCCCTTTCATAACATCTTATTTCATCCTCCTTTTTCAAAATATTCTGCCCGGGAAAAATAAATCAAAAGCAGTTACTTCATTCAGATAGTGCTGAGGGCTGTCACTCTCTACCTTCTGCAGAAATTCAGAGTTAAGCTGAAATTCTGCCTTTCAACCAAGACACAATGCTTAAGTATCACTGCACATATAGCGCCAGAATCGTATACCCTACTCATGTCAACCAGTACCTCACGACAAAAATGGTCCTTTTAAAGACAAGATCGACTACTCTTGAAGTAAAGTGCTACTCAACATCAGAAAGGGTATCAGAATCTGGCCCACAGCAGTTTTACAGACACTTGCAATATGGCAACTCCACGAATTGCCATACTGGATTAGACCAGCCATCCATCTACGTCAGTATCCTATACAAGAAGGTGGACAAGTAGCCTTCTGTGCTGGACTCTGTAGACCTGGCCATATAAATTCTAACAGTTAAATTGAGAGGTGAAATATGGGAATAATGGGAGTCATAAGTGAGTACCAGAGAATAGAACCCATAGTATGTCTATCATGCAGCATTTGAAGTCTGGTTAGACTTGTTAGACCCAGTCCAGAGTACCAGTTTTAAGGCCTTGTTTACAATGGAAATTTTAAGCATCAGTGCCCAGTCATCAGCATAGTCACACTAGTGCAAGATATGGCAAAGTGCTATGAGCCACAATTTGTACTGCTGCAGCATGCTTTTGCTTGAGACTGGGTTAATTTGCACCTGGGCAAATCATGGCTTTGTCTATGTACATTTACCAATGGGCAAGCAAATTCCCAGGGCAGACAACATCCCAGTCTAAATGGTCTGAACATAACTGATCTGTGAATTATGTTCAAGATCTGTTTAAGCACTTCAGAAATTTTTGGATTTCTAACATTTACACTAGTCAGTTTTCTACGTTAATTGAAAGGTTTGCCCCTATGCAAAGAGAGGCACTTCTTTTCTTCATATTTCCCATATCTTCAGAGTCTTGAATGTCTGGCACTTTCATCTTTGTGCATTTTGATGACGCATAACACTGATTACAAAGTGTCTCAGCTGGTTATAAGTTCCCTTATTTTTTTCAAATACTGTTTTTATGTAGTTCATACAGGAATCCAATTAGCATATCATTGTGACTGATTAAATATGCCTCCTATAAATTTACATGTCAAAATACATACTGTACTTAAACAAATATGCAAGGTTGCCAGTCTTCTGTAAACAGCTTTGCATGCATACACTAACTCAAAAACACAAAAGCTTATATTTAAATTCTCAATCACTTCCAGAATAAAGATAGAGTGAGAAACAGAAAAGGTAGTGTTACTCATGCATGAAGTGAGAGAATGAATATAGACATTTGTCTCTCTTTGTCCCTGAAGAAAACTATTGACAAGAGACTCTCCATCTGCATACGAGGCTGTCACGTCAGATTAGCTCATCAGGTAATGGAAATTTGGCCTCTGATCCAGAAAAGGTCCCTATGCACTAAGAATCAAGACTGTTTCAAAGAGATTGTTTTATCTTAGGCAGCAGAATTAAATTAATACGGGAATGACTTCTACTGGAGGAAATTTTTTGTTAAACATGTGCTAATGTTTATTATGCATAGCATCCACTACTCATTAGTGATCTTTTTTGACATTTGCTCATTACTTTTGACCTTCTTTGTGGGGGGAGGAGGAGATACAATACACCATAGATGAAGTATTGTCAGCATAGGTTGAACAAAAACAAAAAGGCTTCTTACACACACGTGCTTTTAAACACGTACCAGTCGCAACCAGTTGTGTTGTCCCTCTCCAGAAAGCTCACACTAATCAGCAAAAATGCCAAAATTATTGAGTCTAGTCACTAACATCCTTAGTGGAATAATTTTATATCTATGGATCATTGAATGGATACATTGTAAAAAATTTAGTGACTTTTAATGCATAAACAATGTGATTTTAGGTGCCACAGAACTCTTTGTCGCTTCTGCAAATCCAGACTAACATGACTATCTCTCTGAATGTGATTTTACTTATTTACAATTGTTATGGAACAAGAAAATCATATTGTACTCTCTCTTAATACCCAGATCTGTTCTATTAAAAGTTATTTGGGTAGGCCTGCTTTGCCATTCACTCTTGTTGTAGAGAAAGCTAAAAAGTCTCCCGAAAGAAAAAGACATAAGAATCATTGAAAGCAAAGGAAGCTGAAGGTTCTCAGCACCTTCCAACATCAGACCCCTGAGCCTTCATCCAGGAAAACCTGTCAACAAGGCAAGATACAGATGTTAGCTCTGTGGTTTTTAATATGGGTCACACATCTTTAAAAGAGATCCAAAGAAAGAGTGAGAGGCTGAAGAGCAAAAGGCATAAAGCTACAAACAGAGATCTATATACATGACAAGAGGAATTAGAATATGAATAATATTATATATATATTCAGCCAACCTGAACCAACTCCCACTGAAGTCAATAGTCTTTTCAATGACCTCACTTGGAACTGAATCAGAACACTACTGAGCATGTCAGAATGACATATGGTCTATTTCACCCTGAACTTCAACGAGGTTACACCAGGGTGAATTTGATCCTACTCCCATTGAAGTTGATGGAAATTCATTGGGAGTAAGAGCAGACCCATGGTTCTGTGTATTATAGCATGTGGAGATGAACTACATGAAGTCTGGTAAAAGCTTAAATAAAGAGAAATGAATAGGGGATACTGGAAATAAACCCGGCATGTCAAAATAGCGAAATAATGGAAATATCAGGACAATGCAAGATGTCTTGTTATTGACATTATAAAAACCTGAGGTCTCATTTAATCTAAAATAACTGATATGTATCAGTGATTGTTATTAAATCCACATTCTTCGTCCAGTTACTTTGCTTAATATATTAAAATTTTTAAAACAGGCTCCTGCATATTTCAATATCATTAATCAGCAACTTAGAATGCTTCTCTGTCAGATTTAATATTGCAGATTTGAATGTAGCTTAATTGTTATCTCCAAAAAACGAAAAAAAATTCAGCAAGCTTTGGATTTCCTACTAATAATCTACACAGTTTATATTTTAAGAAGAAATGACAAAGCCAAATGAAATTTATTGTTGTTCTAATTGCTGTCAGGGCAATGATGATGATGGAGATAAAGGTGATAGTGATAAATGGCGCAATATTTATTTCCAAATGGTTGAGCTAGGATCATAAGAACTGCCATAACAGATCAAACCAATGGTCCACCTACTCCAATATCTTGTCTCTGACAGAGGTTCAAAGAATGAAGCAAATATAATGGACAATTACAGAATAATCTGCCTATAGAGAAAAGTGGTTGTTTTTTTAAACCCCTAAAAGTTAAAGCGTGAGGGTTTATATGACTTTAAGAATTTTTCTCTCTAATGAGATAATGCAATTGTGGATTTTTTATTATTAATATAATTTTAGTGGAATTTTTTAAAATTGGAATATACTTCTTCCTCCCACAACTTATATTTTTTAACAGGCAGGCTGTTTCTAGAGAAAAGGGAGCTGCACACATACATAATATCCCAGATGTGGGCAAATTTTCTGGACCGAGGGCCACATCGGGGTTGCAAAATGGTATGGAGGGCTGGGTAGAGAAGGCTGTGCCATCCCAAACAGCCTGGCCCTGCTCCCTATCCAGCCCCCTCCCACTTCCCGCCCCCTGACTGCTCCCCTGAGAGCCCCCGGGCGGGTCCACCCCCCCCCACTCCTTGTCCCCAACCACCTTCTCCAGAGACCCCCGCACCCTAACTGCCCCCTCCAGAGCCACTCCACTCAACCCCCTTGCTCCCTATCCCTGACTGCCCCAACCCCTATCCATCCTCCTGCCCCGACAGACCCCCGGGACTCCCACACCATATCCAAACCCCTTTCTCCCTGACCGCCCCCTCCAGAGATCCCCCATCCCTAACCACCACTCTGGGAACCCACCCTGTCCCCTGACTGCCCCCTGTGATCCCCTGCCCCTTATCCAACCCCTAGACCCGGCCCCCTTACCATGCTGCTCACAGCAGCATGTCTGGCTCCGTACAGAGCCAACACGCTGCCCCGCAGCCATACTCCCCAGAGCGCTGCCCGCGCAGCAGTATAATTCCAGGAGAGAGGGAAAGTGGGGGAGGACTGGGAGCCTTCCCAGCCTCTGGTTTGCCCACCTCTGTAATTCCCTCTACTTTGCTTATTATGAAATAGTCATTGGCAATTCTTTTGCTGGCTGAGCACTTGATACTGTAAAGTACTGAGGGAGCTTGGCTCACATTAATGTCACTGAAACCTGTGGGCTCTCAGCAACTTCCAGGAGGCACTCAGAACCTCACAAGATCAAGTCCTGGAAAAAAGAGGAGGCAGAAGTCTACAAATGTCTTGCCCTGAATTGATACTCTCCATTACTATTTAGGGCTGACAGTTCCTCTAAATGCCCACTATTTATTCAGGTTATGTCAAAGACAGAAAGTCGGCTCATATTTCTTGTCCACATGGCAATATCACTCCCTGCATCGACTGGTAATTGAGCAATGCTCCACAGTCCAGTCACACATATTACTCATGCACTGGCAAAGAAGACATGAGCATCAACATGCTAAAATCTGAGAAGATAAAGCAACCCATCAACTGATAGTTGCCTTAGAAATCTCATGATGCATGGTTGGACTTTCAATCTTTTCTTCTTTGTGTCATCAGCTATTGCAAAAATAGATGCAAATATAATTCCACTGTATGGAAATAGGTTTCCCTCTAATACATTCAGACAGACATCCATTTTTATACAGGCTAATAGCACTGTATGTATCATGCACAAAAGAAGCATACATAAAATAATTTTCTGGAGGAGGTTTTGCTTCAAGTGAGTGTGACATTCCATATTCTGTTGCTCAAAGGATATTATTTTCAGATTTAGGAGAATAAAGAGATAACTTAACTGTATGTAAAAGCTGTGAAGGAAAAGACTTCATTAGAGAAATAAAACCTTAATTTGTCCAATGGAGTCAGACCACTGTTTTTCTAATTATTCACGTAATAAAAACTGGCACAATATAGCAGTGCATTTACAGAGAGTTTATAAATTTTTTAATTGCTGAGTTTTAACTTCTGTTCATTGACAGCAAAGGAATGATTCTATAGTTAATGCAGACAATATACCTCCCATTAATGTTTAAGTACACCTCCAGTGAATATTTAAAAACCCAGAGAAGTTCAGGATAAAATTTTAAAAAGCACCTAAGTAATTTAGGAAACTATATCCCATTGTTGAAAGTGTGTTAGGTACTTATGCCCAAATGTGTTTCATTAGCAAAGAGTGAGGATGAATGCACGTTAAGTTGAACAAGTGGAACTTTATTAAACCCTGTGCACTGCTCTGTCCATGTGGATGAGTTGCTTCAAGACTAATTCCCCACATTTCCTGGTGTCTCATCAATAATAGTCTCTCTAGGGCACGTGGGCCCTCTCACTCCAGTTCCACTGAACATGATACAAAAGCCTCAAAGTTATTTAGGCACCTAAATCCCATTAATTTCCTAAATACCTTAGAGAATCAGGGCCTACATCTCACTGAAAGACAACAAGGCTTATGCTTTTAACCCTATTATCCTCCTGGTGCTTACAAACTGATTGTTTCCAGGTATTGATGTTAGCTGTCCGGTCTATAATTCCCCATGTCCTCTTTGTTTCCCTTTTTAAGGATAGGTACTATGTTTGCCCTTTACCAGTCTTCTGGGACCTCACCTGTCCTCCAAGAGTTCTCAAAGATCATTTCTACTGGTTCCGATATTGCTTCAGCTAGTTCCTTAAGTACCCTAGGATGAATTTCATCATGCCCTGATCACTTGAATACATCTAATTTATCTAAATATTCTTTAACCTATTCTTTCTTTTTGGGTGCATTCATTCCCCCTTGTTGTTAGTATTAATTGTGTTGAGTATCTGGACACCACTAACCTTTTCAGTGAAGACTGAAACAAAATACAGATTAAACACCTTAGCCTTCTTGATATGAGTTATTAGCTCTTCTTCTCCATTAAGTTGAGAACTTATATTTTCCTTCATCTCTCTCTTGCTCCTAATGTATTTAAAGAACCTCTTCTTATTGTCTTTCATGTTCCTTGCTTGTAATAACTCATTTTCTGCCTGAGCTTTTCTGATTTTGTTCCTATATGCTTGTGCTATTCTTTTGCATTCCTCTTTAGCAATTCATGCGTTTCCACTTTTTGTATGATTCCTTTTTTGTTTCCAAGTAATTAAAGAGCTCCTGATGAAGCCATATTAGTCTCCTACTCTTCTTCCTTTCTTTCCTTCATGTCAGGATTGTTTATGTTTTAACTCCAAAGCAACCTACTTTGATAGGAAATTAAGTTATTTCCCCTATTCCCACTTTTGAAAACATTACTATTATTCAGTCTGACCCAGCCTATCATTTTTATGAAAATGGCATTGAGACTGTTCCCATAAATACTTAACCACCTACATCTACCTGTGGGATGGGGGTCATTGGTGCAAAACAGCCCATGAAAGTGTGGGGGGGGGGCAGGTAGCCTATAGGATTAACCTGCTTGCTTGCATATATATCTTTCCTTATAGTTTAAGTATTTGATTTATTGTAATAGGCTTATAGATTTATCTTAAAGTAAATTTGGCTTTAATGCAAGAGATCTTCAGGCCATATACTGTATGTTAAGCTAAGGCAAAGTCAGCGTATCTATATTATGACCTTTTACCTAGAAAAGTAAAGTTTACCTACATCTTGTTACCTAAATAGATGATTACCCATGCCTACGTCTATCACCTTTTATCTAGACCAATAGACAATGGAGAATGGCATGGGGGGGGGGGAGTTTCAATGTTGTACCCACAGACTTAACAGGTGCACCACAAGAAAACATATGTACGTATATACGTACTATCAATACGCACAAGCATACTAGCCTATGGAGTAAGTGTACCCTAATATTTTGTGGGTGAGGAATGAAATTTGGGTGTAGGAGGAAGGATTTCCGGCACTTGTGCCCTATAAAAGAGGTGGCCCACCTTGCTAGAGCACTCCGCTCTATCATTCTCACTTACTCTTATCTTACTTACACTCTTTTTATTTTATCTATTCTATCTATCTACTACTATTAGTAGGCTGTACTTGTTCTTCTTAAACTTTAAGCTTCAAGGGAACTAGGCTAAGCTTTGTTTCCCTAAGTTTTATTCTTAGTTTGTTTGTAAGGTTTTGATTTTAAATTTAAGTTAGTCAAGTAAGTCCTAAGTTTGTGTTAATAGCGCTTAGCATTAGCTTTTTCTAAGCACTGGATCCCTCACTCAAAAACTGAGAAACCTGAACTTCAAGGCTGGTCCATGTCTCTTACCACCAAGTTATCAAGGAAGGGTGTGAGTATATTAACCAAAGTTTTGTTCCATATAATACTGTTATCATATTGAATAGCAGTAATGCAATTTTAACTTTGTAACTCTGAGTATTTTACCATTTACTTACTATTTCATTCATTTTAACAAAAAGTATTTAAGGCTATATCTGTCTCAGTGTGAGCTTCCTGTCATACCCCCGAGGGTCCTTTGTAAATTTTATGGAGCCTGATTCGGGCCAAGAACTTTTATCTTCTGATCAAACAGATTGGCAATCCTATAATCCATACTATGAATATTAGTTTTTATTAACTAAATTAATTAAATTAAAATTGATAAATTAAATATTAGTACACCCTAAATCAGCCTGTGTGTGTGTGTGTGTATAGATAGATAGATAGATAGATATAGACACATACACATACACACACATATATATATGTGTATATATATATATACACACACACACACATTTTCTTGATGTATAATGCAACATCTCCTGTCATAAGTGTGAAGTAACCTAGAATTAGTGTTTACCTGTAAGGGGTTAAGCTAAAGGTAACCTGAGAGGTGAGTCAAGGAACTATCAATCCTCTACAGGCCAAGGTGGATGCTATCCAAAAGTGGCCTGTCCCAAAGTCCAAGAAACAGGTCCAATCCTTCTTAGGCTTGGCCGGATATTACAGGCGATTTGTACCACACTACAGCCAAATCACCGCCCCACTGACAGACCTAACTCGAAAGAACCAGCCAAATGCAGTCCAGTGGACTGAGCAGTGTCAAGAGGCCTTTAACCAGCTTAAAGTGACACTCATGTCTGACCCTGTGCTCAGGGCCCCAGACTTTGACCAACCGTTCCTAGTAACCACAGATGCCTCCGAGCGTGGTGTGGGAGCAGTTTTAATGCAGAAAGGACCCGATCAACAATTGCACCCTGCTGTGTTTCTCAGCAAGAAGCTGTCTGAGAGGGAGAGCCACTGGTCAATTCCCGAAAAGGAATGTTACGCCATTGTATATGCTCTGGAAAAGCTATGCCCATATGTTTGGGGACGACGGTTCCAACTACAAACCGACCATGCTGCGCTGAAGTGGCTTCATCGCTTCACCAACAAGAACAAAAAACTTCTTCAGTGGAGTTTAGCTCTCCAAGATTTTGATTTTGACATCCAACACATTCCAGGAACTTCTAATAAAGTAGCTGACGCACTCTCCCGGGAAAGTTTCCCAGACTCAATAGGTTAAAACTGTCCTCGGAATGTGGGACCTATTGTTAGTTTATTGTAACCAGTAGTATGTTTACAGGTGCATGTGTTTTATTAATTCTGTTTTTTCCTAGAGCTCCAGGAAGAAATCGCACCCAGTGATGTTCCGACACTGTTTGCGATTTGGGGGGCGTGTCATAAGTGTGAAGTAGCCTAGAATTAGTGTTTACCTGTAAGGGGTTAAGCTAAAGGTAACCTGAGAGGTGGACAACTGACCAATGAGAAATTCCTCAGGAGACAAAGGATTTTAAGTTTCAGTTTCTCTCTGGGTCTCTCTCTGTTCACCTCGGCTATGGGATAGACACAGCTATGTCTTTCACTATAACTATAAGATTCTATCAAGTACTGTAGTTAGTAAGTTTACCTTTTTTTTTATCACTTGGAGGGTTCTCAGTGGTGAGTGTTGGCTGGGTGCTTCTTGATATTGTAAGCTTCAGCAGAGATATCAACTGTGGGAGAAAATTGCCTCGGGGGAGAGGTTTGGTTTCTGAATCCTTTTGTTGATTATGGTAGATGCTGTTCTATTGATGGTTATAAGGGATTTATTCCTCTCTTTTTTCTTTTATTAAAATCTTTCTTTTAAGAAGCTGACTGCTTGTTTTTCATTGTGTAAGATCCTGGTTTTGGATCGGGCACATCTCGCAGGATCAGGCGAGGGTTTTTTTTTTTGTTTCTCTCAAGCTTCCCAGGGAAGGAAGAAGTTTGGGGGGTTAGTGGAAAGGGAAAGAAGGGTCCCCAAACTACCCTAGACCTAGTTTGGTGGTGGCAGTGTACCAGGTCCAGATACAGAAGAAGTTGTGTTCTGGGGAAAAACATTTTAACCCAAGCTGGTAAAATAAGCTTGGGGGGGTTATTTCTTTTTTTCATGCGGGTCCCCACATCTGTACCCTAGAGTTCAGAGTGGGGAGGCAATCCTGACATCTCCCTTTTTAGTCTGCCCGTCCCTCCTAAACAAGCTATATCCCTTTATACCAATATTCTGTTTTGTGCTAGCGTTCAAGTTTTGTTGTTGTGCTTTGCTTTTCTTGTTAATAATTTAAACAGAGGTTTAATTACACATGTTTTGTGCAACAAACAATTATTTTTATAAATGTTGGACAATTACATAAATATGCCACCATTTGTTTTAATGCTGAGACCCAAATATGCTACCAGCCATAGTCATGAACACAGCGTCTGCAGAAAAAGGAAGTTTATACTAGAACCATGCTAGCCATTAAAAGAAAATAATTTCAATATCAATTGAAACCTACCTGAAGACATCCTTCAAAAAACCCTGCTGTTCTTATTAATTGAAGTACAGACTAGTGATTTACTTTCATCATACACTGTCACTTCCTGCCAAAAAAGGCAGCCCCCTTGAAGTAAAGCCAAAGCCAATGACTGCTACAGAGGCACTGAAATCATAGCAAGCACTTCTCAAAAATAGTTCGTGTTTGGGGTTTTTTTCTTAGATCTTTTTAAGAACTGTAGTTACTTATACAGGGTTTGATTATTTTTTTAAAGGTGATGTTTGCTGATAGTGGAAGGCCACTATCTACCTACCCTGAGCATTTAAAACAGCAACACCTATTCCAAACTAAAATCTACCAACTAAGCAGACTAGTGAATATGCAGCATATAAACCGGCATATGCAGGTGAATTATATAACTTGCTCTGTCATCAGCAATTGTTATTCATTCTCTTCAACATTTATAGCTTGAGAATGTTTTCTTTCACTTTCTAAAAGATTGGAAGGGTCAAATATTTCTTTCGTTCGTGTGTCTTACTGGGTATTCTAAATTCAGGGAATGTCTACGTTGCATTGTAAACTCAGGCCTGTGGGACCGGGGCTTGTGGATTTGGTGTTTTCAAATCCATGCTTGAGCATCCCCACTGCATTTTACATCTGAGCTTACAATTTTTGGACTCGGGTCTCAAAATCATGCTAATGTGTCTATGCTGCATTACACAGACCTCATGACTCAGATCTGAGGCTTGAGCTGTGAATGACAGGGCTTGGACGCAAATCATAGCAGGACTTGGGCTCTGACTCACCCCTTAGCACTAAGACCGTGGTCCTGAGCACTTGCTGACCCAAGTCAGATTGATTTGTGAGTGGTTAGCAGTGTGGCTTGAGTTCAAACCCAAGTCAGAGACAAGGTTTAGAATGCAGTGTAGACATACCCTCTTATACCAAAACTGAGTGAAAAGTTCAAATATTTCAAGGCTTGTGTTCCAGTTGTGCATGCCAGATGGTGTCCCCAAAACACCTAAAAATTATCAAAACCTCTGAAAAGTCTTATGGCATGCCAGCCATTAGTTTAAAGGAAAGGCATCATAGCTTAAGTAATTAGGGACTGAGCCAAAACTCAAAGTAAAGTCAATGCAAAGGCCCCCATTGACTTCAGCAGCTTCAGATCAAGCCCTTATACACTAAGCAATTCTGTACCATAGGTAGGGCTACAAGGCTGCAGACAATATCTCAGCCACTTCATAGAACTCCTTAGGCTATACTAAGGAGAAAGGCAATATGTATAGAGACTATTACTTGAAGAAAGCTATGGATGGCCAAAACATTATCTTTCTCTCTTTATTCCTATGTATAATAGTTACAACCTGGGAGAAAATTGTACCTGATCATAAAACAGGAGTACAGTAAGAGTGAAGGGAGGGGGAAAAGAAAAATTCTCAACAGAGAGAATGGCTCCTAATGCTCCCCCTTAAGCAGTACAGCTCTGTGACACCCACAGCTTTGGCCTGGGCCTTTAAGGCATTGAAAACAGCACGGAGGCTTGTTTCCACTGGGAAATTTTATGTTTAAACATGATTCTTAGGAGTAGAGTTAGCTGACATGATGCTGAGCATGACTGATGGGTTTACAAGAGTTTTAAAAGAGCTATCTGAGGAGTTCACTGGACTGTTAAAGTTGATTTTCAACGACTGGGAAGTTCCAGAAGACTGAAAGAAAGTGAACGTTTTGTCAGTATTTTAAAAGGATAAGTTATTGGCCTGTCAGTCTGAAATCAATCCTGAGAAAGATAATGGCACAGCTAATATGGGGATCAATTAATAAAGAATTTACAAGGGTAATATAATTAAGACCAATCAACATGGGTTTACGGAAAACAGATCATGTCAACCAAACTTAATATCTTTTTCTGATGCAATTACAAGTTTGCTTGATCAATGATAGTGGTAGCTTCTCCATCACTGACAATTTTTAAATCAAGAATAGGATGTTTTCCTAAAAGGAATACTATAGAAATTATTTGGGCAAGTTCTATGGCCTGAGTTATATGGGAGGTCAAAATAGATTATCACAGTGTTTCCTGCTGGCCTTGGCATCTATCAATCCATGAATCATGGTAGGCAAAGACAAACCATGTTCAGCATCATGTCAAGTTAGTCATCTGAAATAGTGACTGGAGGCTGATTATAACATGGTCTTGTCTACAATGTCCAAGGTATTCATGGACAGCTTCATGTCAGCTAACTCGACTCCTCACAATTATGTTTTAACTCAATAACATTTCCTAGGCTCAAGATGCTCAAGGAGAAATGGTATTTGGGATAGTTGTTGAAGTAACATAGGGCTGGGGAGGAGGGGAGAATTGCAATTCCCCTCTGTACACTTTTATTAACCAAAAACTCAGCTTTTCATTAAATATTTGTGAAATAAAGTTTCCGATCAAAACATGACAGAAGAGGAAATTTCATGTGCTTAGATATGAACAGTGATCTTCTTGGAAAGAAAAAAAATTACTTCTGAAATACCAAATTTTGGTTTTTGCTCAGAGACAGGACCAGTTAAAATAAAAATGGTCATAGTTGTGAGTGAAAACCCACTAACTTCAGAATGTTTCCCCCCCCCCCCCACAAAAGTAGTTCAAATTTTGTGAAATCAGGGTAACATTGCAAAAATCTCAAATTCTCAGGTTTTCAAATTTCAATTGAAAATATTTCAGAGTCCCCTCAAATATTTTTTTTCTTAATGATTCTCAAATATAAAATTAATTTCAATTTATATAATTTTGTTTGCTCTGATCTGGTCATATAAAAAACATTTACCTGCTGCTGTTCATGCTTAGTCCATGCAAGCAACTCATGATAGCCCTTCATGGGCCAGATCTCCAGCTGGTATAAACTGGCTGAAGCTATGCTGATTTACAGCAGATGAGAATCTAACACTATAAATTCTGAAATATATGCAAAGGAGCATATACATGTATCCAGTCATTTTAATTTCAGTTCACCCTATATGTCTGATGGTTTTCGCTTTACATAAAATACAGGCATATGATTTTAAATAGAAATAAACTAACATACTATTAGAAGAATTGCATTCCACTTTCACAGTATGTTTTGCTGAAGATGACTAAAACCAGAGTTCCTATGGAATTACAGTGTACACGACACTCTCACGCCTACCCAATGAGTTAATTATGATTAGTGCTATTACAATGAATACCAAATTAATGAATAATAAATGAGATTCATATACTAAAACTGATATTAGGAAGCTCTTCAAGTCATTCATTTTTTGTAACAATCAAGTCACGGTCCACAAGGACTTTCAGAGAACAACTACTTGTGGATTTAATTACAGATAAAAAGAAATCTTGTTTCTATTAAAAGTACAGGAAATTATGCTCTAAAAAAATGGAATGGCCCTTGGGAAGTGATGACTGTTCAAAAAAATGAAAAGTATGTTAATTTGTCTTTTTTACTTCTTTCTTGAAAATGATTCCAAAGAAATCTTCCAGGGTGAGTTCAGAATGTGAATTTTTCAAGATATTCATGAAAATTTTGGTTATTTTATGGCATGTTAGGTGGATAGTATCTCTTCTATAGCTGCACACAAAAAAGCCTCTCATAACCCAGCTGTTAAATTTAGTGATCAGGTAATACACACAGGATTTTTCAGCATTCCCAAATGCTGGATTGAATTTTTGGACCTGAGAACTCCCTTTTGGGAATTATTCTAGAAAGAGATAATTATCAGCAATATTCTTGAAGGAGTAAATATCATGAGTAAAAACCATGGAAGATTTTATAAAGGCCTGGCATCCTATACTCCGTGTTGTGTTATTTTCCTATTGATTATTTCTTATTATAAAATATTCTGTATGTCTAGCTCTTTGTTTATTCTGAGTTTCAAAGTTTAAAATGACCACAAATGACTATTTCACTACAGGTTATACCAACACTGTGATTTACCATGGATAGATACTCCTCCATATCCTCCCACTTCTTACCACATACAACCACCTTCCTTCTGTCCATTTTCTCTTATTCTCCTGACATATTTTATCTATGTTCTTTTTCCCCTTTCGCATATCTTTTTAATCTTGTTTTTCTATTTTTTATTCTCTTTGTTCTTACATGATTTTTGTTCCTCATTCCCTCCCCACTACATGCTATTGTTTGGGAAGGCTTTGTGGAACTGGCTTGCATTGCTACTGTGAGAGACCCAAGCCCCATAAGAATGGAGAAAATTAAGAAAACTTGGGCCAGTGAGCTGATAATGGTGCCTGCAACCCTCTACATTTGAGTTACACCTGCAGTCAACTACATTAGGAGCAGCCAGAAGGGTATGGAGCCCAGTTTTCAAGGAAAGTCCTGGTGCTTTAACTGATAAAACAGGAACACATTAACTGACCAACTGTTCCATTCCTCTGCCCTGTGTCCCCTTCTGGGAAACACTGAAATCCATATTCAGGGCCACTTTGGGGTCCCTTGATGAAAGATGCGTAAGAAGTATGTTATATTAAAAACTCCAAATAATTTACAGATATTGCAATGGCAGTGTTTGAAATCATGACATTGGATGCTCATCCTTTGCATTGTTAGAACTTACAAACACATACAACTACTACATTTAAATTTTTTTAAAAAGTGGAATGGAAGTTCAAGATCTTTCTATTTCCCCTTTGCTGTAGCTCAATCCTACAAGATATTGAACACTCTGGACCAATGATACCAATCCAGCAAAGCACTTAGGGACATGTTTAACCTGAAGCATAGGAGACTTTCCTGAATTGGGGCCAGAGTCCATCATCTACTCCTGGGGAAATTCTGCACCACTTCACAATGCAGAATTTTGCAGAAATTAACGTGTGCACAGAATATCCTTTCTCTCACAGAAATGGGCTGCAGGCTGCCATTAGGGGCCATGGGACCAGGCAGAACCCAGCTTGCACAGAGAAGACACTCCACAAGAACAGGGAGGAAGCTGGAGCGTTCCCTGCCTGCCCAGAAGGAAGGAGATGATACACAGGAAACTCTGTGCAAGCCAGGGGCACAGCATCAGGCCATTTCTCTCTCTGGATTTCTGAGCTCTGAGAGATATGTGGTGTGGGTATGTGGACTGGGGGGGACCACAGCTGAGCTCTGGGATGTAGGGTGTGTGGATGTCAGGGCTGGGGGGTTCTGTGGGTGGGCTCTGAGGGGGGGAATGGGGTGCAGGAAGCTGCGGTAGGGAGGGGCCTCACAGTTAGACTACAGGGAGTAGGGGGTTTGGATATACTGAGCAGGGGGATGTGCCACAGCTGGGCTCTGGAGGCCAGGGGGCAAAGAAACAGGAACTGGTTTTCATAGAGGTTTCTTTAACTCTACTCCTGAGGGAGTTTTTGTGTGTGTCTGTATTGTTACAGACATACTTGCTGACAGGTATTTTGAAATAAATTACCAAAATAATTGAAACTGGTGTGATTATGTAGTGTTACTCTGACATATGAAATTTGTAGAAATTTGCATAATTTTAAAATATTCTGTGCAGAATTTTTAATATTTTGGTACAGAATTACCCCGGCATAATCTTCAAGAAGGTCAAAGGATTGCAGCTTGTAGCACAACTAGGATGAAGCGGAAGAAATAGGAAAGAGCTTAAGATGAGAAAGGGCTTGGGGCATATGCGAGATCGCAGCTATCGAAACCCTTGAAGGTGACAAGTAGCAGCTTGAACTTATTTGGAAAAAGAGGGGAACCTGGTGGAGAGATTCAGCTTTTTCTTTGTTCCAAGTGGGAGTGTTGCTCTCAGCCCCTCACAGCCCAGGAAGTGAAGGAGTGATTTGGAGTTGAATGTACTGTAGACTCACTCTATAGCACTCCACAGACTTTAAAAAAAACACCCTTAAAAATAAATATATAAATGCTTTTGTGCTGACAACCTGTGAGCCAGATCTTAGCCTAAAGCAACTTTTGACTGAATATCAATATCTCTTCCTTATAATGAAAATGTAGAGATCTATCAGAGGTACTAGTTTATGCTGCTACAACCATAATTTTTTCTGAATTATTTTTTTATTACTCAGGAAAATTCACTAATTGGGCCTAAAGAGGGTGTTTTCAGACTGAATTTGCCCTTCCATACTTCACAACAGTAATGAGACAAGGTTTTGAAAGTATGCAAAATGCCTTTACATTTAAAAAGTATAATTGTACCATCCACCTTTAATACATCTTAAAGAATCAACACAGACTACTTCTCATACATACCTGCATGCATGAGGATGTGATCTCCATCAACCCCAGGGTTTTGTGTCTCTTAATATAAAACATCAGTAGTTTGTTAATGAATGTTTATACTACTTATAAAAACGTATACGAGGTAGACTACAAGGACACAGTATTCCATTCAGTGGGATGTTCAGTTATCAGACTACCAGAATTGTCTCCATGTCACATATTTAACCACAGAACAACACTACATTCTGCAAGAAGCTAATGCCCGTTACTGTACTGAATATTTACTAAAGGACAAAATTCTGCTTCCACTGAAGTCAATGCCAATATTTCCATTGGGACCAGAATTTGGACTTGAATGTGTACAATGCAAACTAACTAAAGTCTGTAACCACACTGCAGAAACTCCAGAGCTGTGTTTCCATCCATTCTCTTTTCACAGCTTCTCCTGACTTCTGTTCTAAAGAAGAAATGCTGTATATCAAAATTATTTTGAAATGGGATTGCTACAGATACCTACAATAAGTATTGGATCTGTCCATATTAAAGGGTTCTTTAATTGTATGCTAATATCACTATTCAGTTTGCTTAAAACATATTAGAGCAGATTAGAGTTCACGGATATCCCTCTTATGATTATGATTTTAAGTACAGCATATCTCAAGGGGAGACCAAATGAAGCTATTATCCTCTTCTATATTCTTTATCTACAAGCAGCACTCCAACAAGTCAACATGAAACAAAAGATGGATTTATTTAGGCACCCTAACAAACAGTATCAACAGAGCAGGAACAATATATACATGAAACGTAAAAGTTAGACAAATAATCAAACTTTGTCTCAATATCAATTATAGCATATTATTGTAGAAAAGCTCCCTCCTTTCAAATAGTTCCACACATAGACACAGACATTTACATCACTGATAACCTGGATTTCCTAGCATTTACTCAGTTTTTTAGTCCTTTTTTTACAGGTCTTTGCCTGAACCCCACTAGAGTTCTATAGAATTTACCAGACTTTGAGCCCTACAGTTCTCCTACATATTGCCAGGAAGCAAAGGGGTTGGGGATGGGACATGGGAGGAAAGGGGAACAGCACAGAGTGGCTGAACCATCTGTGCGACTGACAAATGCAGAACAACTCCATAAAAGTCAATGGAGTTGATCTACATTTACATTGGCGAAAGTGAGCAGAGAATTTGGCTCTCTGCAGTTAAATTAATCCAGTCTCAGTTTATCGTCACATACCAATACGTAAGCCTAAAAGAACTGTGTGTATTAAGAAAATGGAATTGCCATTTAAATAGCAGTTAATATTGAAATTTGCATTACAGTTTTTCTAATCATAACCAACCTTGCTTTGCAAATAACCTAACTTGGGAAAAAAAAGTCACACTATCACATAAAATAACAGGTAATATATACAGCAGGTTGATTTCCTAATTTTATAGTACAAATTCATGAAGTGAAATATTTTAATGTCAAAATAATGTCCAATTGGATTCTCAGTTCTTAACTGGAAACAATTTTATTTTGAACACTCTAACACAAATGTCTCACTTTACAGCCCAGAAGCAATAACAATACCTAGCGTGGAGGATTTTAGGTGCACATTTCTCATGAATGCTAATGTGCATCTCACAGCTAAATCTCTGTACATGGACTGAGAATATACCATCGAGTTGTTAAATGGCAATGAACTAAGAAGATGAATTTGTGGTGAGTCCCTTGAAGAGGAAAAATGCCAAGGAAAGAAAAGTCACAAAGGATAATGTAATGCACAAAATATATTCAAAGAGAAAAAAAGAAGGAAAAATACACAGTTTCTGATTCTCCCTCCAGTATCAGCTGTGTTCTGGGTTTTCAGCAATACCTTAACAATTAAATAAGATTTACCAACTGCTTATCAGAAAGCACCATCAGCATTTCCATAGTAGTAAAAAATACCTGTTTCACAATTAAAGTCCAAGTTTGCCATGGCTCTGTTGTTTCTTCAAACTTAGCTACACATCTCTATTTCTTATTCTGGTTTCTTACCAACATGCTCTGAATGATGTTTAAAGCCAAAAAGGTTTAGGTAATTTTTCTTTAAAGTAGTTTGTATGTGGTAGGAATCCAAATACTATTAACAAGCAACTGGAGACTAGAGTAGCAGCCTATTATCTAGTTCATTGCTAAGAAAGAACAAAATCTAATCCTAGAACCTGTAGAGTATTGCTCAGAAATTAGAGTGCTACTCAAATACTGCTAGCAAGTGTTCAGTCATTTAATGACATACAATTATGTGGGGCGGTGATAGTGTCTTCCTATGTGTTTGTTAAACACCTCGCACAATGAGATCCAGATTCCAACTGATGCTTAGGGATGCTACAATTACACATCAGCAACAAATTATTATTAGCAGCTATAATTATTAATTAATAATCACTCATTAGAACAGGTCAAACTAATCTTAACAGTATTACCTGGCAAACTCTAGTCTTTAAAAACTTATTTTCCCCATTTGTGTTGCATATTATTTATTATAGTGTAGGAAACAAAACCTAAACCCAAAAACCTACTGAGCATCTCCTGCGTATGAGGACTGGGGGTGCGCAGTACCTCTCATGCTCAAGCACTATTCTTAGATTTTTTTAAAAAGTTTTCCTTTTAATGAATAACACCCAAATTCCCTGATCTTACAAAGACTCGTGTGTGTGTGTGTGGTATATACAGTGAGTAGTCCCAATAAAGTCAGTGGTGCTTACAGATTTCAAAACAGGGCCTATTGCAGTCAGTAGGAAAATTCTTATTTCCCAATGACCACTTAAAATTCAGTGGTCATTGGATAAAGGTCACAGTGTATATGTTAAGCACATATGTAAGTCATTCCAAGATTGGTGTGAAAGTTTGGATTTTTGGTGCAGGTAAAATTAGAGGCAAAATCCCTGAGTTCCTGCCAAAAATGCAAAATCTGGTTTAAGTTTCAAAACTTTTGGTTTAAAAAACCCCTCCAGCTCTGTTGGACAAGAAAAAGAGGTGCTAAAATAGCCAATAAGAGTAGAACAGGTCAAATTTTGACCAGCTTTATAACAGAGCCCACTCACATAGTACCACTGTCCTAACAGAGTCAGGCGGTAATAGGACTTCCAAGAGAAAGGCTTGTTCTTGTGAAATTTCCAGCCCAGTTTTGCAAGCTCAGCAGGTTCAGAAAAAGCACATCACCCTTGGGTGGCTTGTGTGAATTGTATCTTTGCAATGCTGTTCTTCTTCTTTTTTAGCTTGCTGGTGTTCCCCCTTTTTCTTTTAAAATAACAACAACGTGAACTATGATTATAACATGAACCTAGATGTTGCAGCTTTATTGATCAGCTCCCAGGGTCAGTATGACCAGTTCTGAGCTATCACGCAGGAAGAACAGCTAGTAGCCAAAAGAACGGTCTAGTTAGCTCTTAATGCAGCCAGCATGGCATTCTGGTCTATCTCCACAGTGGTGGTTATGTGAGATGCATAATGGGTTACACCTTTTGGGCTTCCCTAAAGAAGTGCAGGTGATTGTTGAAGACCTTCCCTTTGAAGGCACTAAGCTGTTTTCAGAGAAGACTGACCCGCCCCACCATACTCTCAAAGATTCCAGGGCCACTCTCTGCTCATTAGCGATTTATATGCCTGGACAAAAGAGGAAATTTAGTCTAGAGCCCCAATAAAAATTACATACCTCTCAATACCTGACTCAACGCTTTTACAAACTTCAAGGAGAGAAATCTAAGTTCTCTAAGCACAAACCTTCAGGTTCACAACCCTCCATGTCACAACTGTCCACCTCCAAACACTAACGTTCTCATTTGTAAAATGGGATATTAATCTCATACAGGGTTTCTGAGAGGAAAATAAATAGAAGTTTGTAAAGCACTTTGAGATTCTTGGTTGGAAGGCAGTCTAGAATTGTAAATGATAATTAAACTTACTTGCACTTATGGTGACTTGTTTATTTCTGTTTGTGTTACAGAAACAGGGTGACAGCAATCACAGAATCATTTGGGCCATTTAATGGGTCATCTAGTCCATCCCCCAGAATTGTGGTGGGATTTGTTGGCTAGCAATCATTTAGCTAATATTTAATACTCCACTAAGAGAGATCTGGATGAAAGAAAAAAATGTATTCCAAAATCTAGAGGGTGCCTCTTGGCTAAGCTTTATAGACATTTTTGATAAGTAAGAAGAAATGGTGGATAGACACACCCCGCTACTCCTTCCTAAACAGCCCAGTAATTACTTTTGGCATTTTGACAAGTGTTTGCTGGAGTGAAGGTCAATGCTGACAGCATATAAAATCTATGCTAATCTGTTCAACTGGAGGAGACTCAGGTTGCTTATGTTTTTGTAATTATAAGTTTTCTTCACAACTTTGCACTGTGCTTAAATGAGGCAATAATATGGAACAATTAAATTTGTCATAGTTTACAGGGTTGTCTGAATGGAGATATAGGAGTAGCAGAGGTGAAGGAAAGCCGGTACGGTGTATTGGTAAGAAAGTGGCCGCTGGTACGGGCCAGTACACAATGTTAAAACGCATACTGCTTATGGTGGGGGGCGGCAAAAGGGGCAGCTGCCTCAGGGCCTGGCGATTTAAAAGGTTGGTGGGGTGGCCAGTGCTGAAGGGCTATTTGGGGGAGTCTGGCCCAGTCCCGCCTCTTCTGCCTGAGGCCAAGCCCCTTCCGAGGGGCCCAGAGCAACCCCTCCTACACCTTGCCCAGGATCCCGACCGCTCTGCATACCTGTAAGTCATTTCAGTCACTTTCACCCCTGAGGAATAGCTACATTGTGAGATTAGAGAATTATGGGCAGGTATATTAATGTAACAGGGTTTGCACTCACCCCTCATGGGCACTCCCTGGCCAAGTGCATGTGCCTGCACACTTTTTCTACCTGTTTGTGGTGGGTCTTCGGTGACTCAGCCCTCTGGCCAGGTCACACACAGTCTGTCTGTGTGTTAAAAGACAAGCAAACGCCTTCCGGGATACAAGTCCCACAGAGGACTCTCTCAGTGCCTGTTTCTCAGTTTGTCCCTGTTCCAGAACAGAGCAGTATCCCAGGGCTCCTTCCCTGGAGGCATGGTCTTTGCCCTCTCAGGGCCTTTCTGTCCCCAGCTCTTAAGCTGGGCTACTACAGTTCAGTTCCCCTCTGTGGTACCTCAATGTCCAGGTCACTTTCCCAGTGACTAATGGGGAGGTTGCTGCTGAGTTTTGAATAGCTGACATAGTGATTCTTTGCCATTAAGACTTGATAATTGGCAATTTGAAACTGCTGTGTGGCCGAGGAGTAGGCTTTCCTCCCGAACAGGTCCAAACATTTCCAGTCTCTGTCATAGGAGGTGGATCTCATTTGGTGCTGAGGGCCCCGGGAATTTACCATGTCTACGATGGAGTTGGAGGGGGTGGGAAAGATATTCCGTCTCCCTAGCTAGGGCATAATACTTATCAGCCCACTTACATGTAGTCGTGACCAAAGCTGGGGTCTGTCATATAATTTGTACATGGTCCAGGAGAGCATCATTGATGGGGAGAGCTATTCTGGAGGACGAGGAATAGTGCAGGATGTCAAGGAGTTTCTGATGAGTGTTCTACACATCCTCCAACAGTATCTGCAGTGTGTCTGCAACTCTTTTTGCCAAGTCCTGGAAGAGCTGAAGTCACCGGCCAGAAACGGTGGTGGGTGCATGATTACTTCATCAGGAGAAGAGGAAGAGATGTTTGTCTTTGGAGTAACCTCTTCTTCAAGTCTGTCCTCCTGTCCCCTGCGATCTCTTCTGGAGGTTCTGGACACCACAGCCGAGGGAGAATGTCTAGGAGGCTCCAAGGTGAGGCTGGAAGCCTGAGAAGTGTGTGGGCAATATGCTGCCTCCGGATCCCAGTATGACCATTGGGGCAGTGGAACAGAGCCCAGTCATGGCACTGAAAGCTGGCCATACTGTGGTGGTGGTGGTGGTGAGGCTGTAGCAATGCTGCCACCAAGGGTTTTTATTATTTGGTGGATATGGAGGCTGTTTTTTATGAAGACAAGATTACAAATCACACATTTTTTATATATTGTAAAGACAGGGTCTTTGGTTATTGCTAGGTAAAGAAGACTTTTCTCCTTGTAACAGCTGAAGCAATTTATCCCTATGCTGTACATAGTGCTTAGTATTTGTTTTTATGTATAGTCTAAAATTATTGGTTTTGTTTTCCATGTTCCAGGCTCTGAAGATCTATAATCAATCTGTCCAATAAGTGGAAAAAACTGTACTTTGCTTTCCTGACAAAAATCAGCTTACAGTGCTGTCTGACCTGAGTTTAGGTGTCTGTTTTTCTCTTTTAATTCCTACTTTATTTATAGAGCTCCAAAAGATATGTTGATCAGTATGTAAGGCAGCTTAATTTGAGACAATCACCCTTTTTTACATATAAGTTGCATTGTTAAATGCCTTTTTCTTATTATATTTCTTATTCTGTCTCCTTTTAATCTATCTTTCCACATTACCTTATTTAAACATACACAATACTCAATGGACATTTGTGCCATTTGGGTCACATGTATTATGTACTGCATAATAAATATAAAGAATTCTATGAAGGCAACATTAAAGTTATAGAGTTAAAATAAAAGGTGTCAGGAAATGCAAATATTAATGGCCCAACATCAAGGTTAAGTCAGCCATGCTGCACGTGTAGTACTTTGCTCCTGTTTTTCTGGGAAAATAACTAGTTTTTTAGATGCCTCTTTATGTTATAAGATATACACCATGAAACACAGTAGCAGCAGTTTGGCAGCGTTTACATGATGTGCCATATTAAAACAGAAGTTTCTGGAAAACTATAGCTTAGTTTGCAAGATCTTTGGGACAGGGACTGCCTTTTTGTTCTGTGTTCATACTAGGGTGACCAAATAGAAAGTGTGGAAAATTGGGACGGTGGTGGGGTATAATTGGTGCCTATATAAGAAAAAGACCTGAATATTGGGATTGTCCCAATAAAATCAGGACATCTGGTCAACCTAGCTCATACTGTGCCTAGCACAGGATCACTGATCCTTGGGTGGGGCGAGAAGCACAACTACAATACGAAGACAAATATGTTTCAATCATTGTGATGCGGTGTTCACCCTACACAAGTTCTGGAAGAGTTAGAATGTAAAGTGGCCAACTAACTGCCCACACTGCTCCTGGAGGAGGAGCTAAGGAGCAGGAAATTGACTGGAACAGGCTCAGCTGGGAAGGAAGAGGCGGGACCTATTAGCTTATAAGTTGGCAATAGAGGAGGCAAGAAGGATGGCGTCTTCAGACCCTCTATGTGAGAAGGGAGGTGTGTCTGGGCTAGAGGCAAGTATCCTAAAGTCACTCCCTGGGAGGAGGGAGTGGAGCGTGGCAAGCCCAGAAAAGGGGGAGAGCCAGAGAGATAGGCAAGCCACAGGGAAAAAGCAACAAAGTATGGGATAAGTCAAACCTTGGCTGTTGACAGGGTCCCTGAGCTGGAACCCAGAGTAGAGGGCAGGCCCAGATACCCCTACCAGCCACTAAGTGGCACCCACAGGGTTGTGAGCCACTAAGGATTTTGAAACCCCAGAAGTTGTGAACATGTCTTGTGACCGACCCAGCTGGAAGACCGAGTCATGAAGAGGAAGCTGCAGTTCCTGGAGTGAAAGGGGTCTTCAGAATGTCATGACAATGGGAGAGACGCCACAAGGAGAAGAGGTGACAGCTGGCCACAGCTAATTCTCAGGACTGCCAGGGGGAGGGGCCATTAGCAGTGAGTGAACCCCATGACAATCACCCATTTATAATCACACACATGAAAACTAGTTAAGCAACAACCAGGTTCCAGAAGCTCTCTTTCCTACCAATTGCCTGGTGAAGTTAAACAGGGAGAATTTGTATTGTGATGTTATATGGGATGTCTGAACAAGGCCAAATTAGACTTTGCTAAAAAGAACAAAACAAAACAAAAAAACCCAGATGTTTCCTGAGCATCCTCAAAAGTCATTATTACAATCCTTTAGAGCTTGAGAACGAAAACAAATTTAAAAAAAAAATTGGACATTTTCAGCAGTTGACAACAGTGAAGCTACACCAATTTACACCAGCTGAGGATCAGCCTTTTACATTTCAAATGTCAGTTATTGCATCTGTGCAAGAAAAAAAATGTGGCATTAATTCTTTTAACATGTGAAATGTGTATTTTTCCCCCACATCTTCACAAGGTCAAAAATGGCTTGAGGGATTTTGATCAGACTTGTCATAAAAAATCACCTTTCCAATTAGAACAAGCATGGACAATTTTACCTCATGTTATCACTTGGTTTGAAACCTGCAAAGAACAGCATTGACTTTATTGGGACTACTCAGTGTATAAAATTAAGCCCATGCATTATCAAGGCCTTTGTGAATGTTCCTCACTAAAAGGAAAGCTCTTTATATCTAAGAATCGTGTTTGATCCTGTGAGGAGGTGCCGAGTACCCCTACTTCCCTCCCTCCCCAAAGTACACAGATGATGGTCCCTAAGTTTGTGGGTTTTGGTTTCTCTTCCGACATTAGAGCAAATAATATGCAATACCATAAGGGAAGTGAGATTTTAAAAATTAGAATTTACCAGGTATGACTATCATAACTGCTTTGGCCTGTCCTACTCAATGATTATTGATTATTTAAATAATTAAAAGCAATTTTTAAATATTGTTGACAATAGTAGGAAATCTTTCTGTGCTACTTAGTTGAGAACAAGTAAAGTCCTGAAAACAATTATAGTATGGTTATAGATTCTTCTGTTCTAAACTGATTTAAAGTAAGGAACATCTCATAGCTTTCCAGTTCTATAGACCAATGGTTCTCAACCAGAGGTATGTGTATCCTTGGGGGTACTTAGAGGTCTTGCAGGGGGTACATCAACTCATCTAGATATTTGCCTAGTTTTACAACAGACTACATAAAAAGCACTAGCAAAGTCTGTACCAACTAAAATTTCATACAGACTTGTTTATACTGTTCTATATGCTATACATGGAAATGTAAGCACAGTATTTATATTCCAATTGATTTTACAATTATATGGTAAAAATGAGAATGTAAACAATTTTTAGTAATAGTGTGCTGTGACATTTTTGTATTTGTCTAATTTTTTTAGCAATTAGTTTTAAAGTGAAGTGAAACTTGGGGGTACACACAAGAAATCAGACCTCTGAAAGAGGTACAACAGTCCAGAAAGGTTGAAAACTACTGCTACCAATATTATATCACTCAGTACTGTTATACAGCTGATTATGGCAACTGGTTTCCAAGCTTCCGACAAGATAGCAAAGTTGAATTTCAAATAACTAAGAAAACAGGCATACTCTTTGTCATATTCTCCCACAACAGGCAATTTCCTTCTGATCACATGACCTACAGGAACTAAAAGAGAAGAGTTTCACCTAAGACCCAGAAATACTTCCAAAAAAAAATATTAATCTTCAAACTTGTGGAGGCAAGAGAAGGAAAGCAGACCTGCACAGACAGGTGTGTGGTTGAAGGAGAAGAGAATTCATCCATTTTAGACAGCTGCCAAGATCATGCAAAAACCAGAGGGAGAAACCAAGAAGACAGTTTGAAGACTGGCGAGAGACCATTTGGAAAGATGAAAGATTTCAGGGAGAATAATCTCCATAGCCTGAAGAAGAAAGGTTTACTGCTTCTCATAATATATGACTTTTATCTCCTTGTAACGGAGCCCTCACATGCTCGTGCCACAAATTAGCCAGAGACCACTTCTGTGCAAACATCAGTGCCCTTTTGTTTCCTTGTATCAGTTGCCACCACCACTTATATACAGTTCAGTTCAGTCCAGGTAGCCCCTTGGGGGACAGCTAGCTTCTACAGCTACCAGGGAACTCCAACCACAGGCTCCTCCCTCTCCTGTTCTCCCTCTTTTTCCTCCTGCACTTCCTCCCTGCTAGCTTTATAAAGCCTCTTGGCCCATAAAACCCACAGGTGTTTTTCCCTTAGCCCTGCACCAAGCCACACCCTGCCAGCTCCAATTAATTCCCCTTAATGGGAGCCAGGCTCTCGGGGCTGAGCTAACAGGGGTTGGCTCAGAATCTCCTGGCCAGCACCCTGTTACACTCCTCGAGAAACACTCTCCACAAAAATGGAGAAATATATTAATTATCATTACCCAAAGAATTCAACAAGCAATACTGGCAACATTTTCACAGCTTCAGAAATAGAAGCATTGGATTGGATCGTAAATTCCTGGATTACGATGAGTTCAAATAAATGTATTGATAAGAACCTTTGATAGATTACCAAAAAATGGTCTCTGAAAAAGCACTGGACAAAGCCAGATAGTATTTAGTCAAGAGCTGATATAATCTATGGGATAAACATAGAATGCTCTCGGTGCATCAGAATAAGTGAGATTTCAGTAAACCATTAGCCTCTTCTCATTCAAATCCCTCCTTGAGATTATGCTGCAGCATAGAAGTGAGTCAATAATAGCCATTAGCATTTTAAAATATGCTTTTAATTAAGCAATCCCTAAAAGCACAGATCTAAACTGAATAACCACATAATCATTCCTTGTTCTCCCAACTCTTTCACCCTCAGCTCAACATGTCACATGTAAAATGGTAAGATCTTCTGAACATGAAATGATTTCTCTCTCTTTTTCTGTAAGCTACCTGGGACACTTTTCATAAAAATAATAAACAACAGTAGAATTAATGCAATAATCATATTGCTGAGAACAGTGAAGACAAACACAAAACATGCAGTTTGATCTACTGAAGAGTTTAGAGGATTGGGAAGTCAGACAGCCCTTATGTTCCCACTGAGTAATTCACTCCCTCACCTTTGGAAAATGATTTTCAATCTGTGCCTCAGTTTGTCAACCTGTAAATTAGGGACTTAACACTTATCCACTTTTCATCCATAGCTCTTCAAGTGTTGTAAAGTATCGAGTGCTGTGTTTACAGTATTTATCTACATTATGCAGTAATATGGAAAGAAACCTTTTTAGCCCATAAAGATGACTACATTTCATAGCTAGAGTGAGTGCTGGAGAATACTGAAGCACATAAAAAATCATCTCTAATTCTTTAGGCTCTGAGAAGAGTTGCTAAAAAAAGTCAGAATGATTAAACATTTCAGTTATACTGAATATGAACAGAGACCTTTGTTGCAAATATTTAAAAAACATTTGATTCAAACATTATAGCTATATTATAAATGAACCAGATGTAATTCCATAGTTAAGATGTCATCAAAAAATGCATTTCAAGTGGAGATTTATTCCCTCAAATTTATTTTAAAAACCCAAAATATTATCTCCCCAGTCACCTAATTAAAAGGATCCAGATTGAATTTCTGTTGAAGTTTTAAGTGATACTGTTGAATTTGTTAAACATTAGGAGCATTATACCAAGAGTGTCATAAATATCTGCATAAAGTTGGGCTCCAATGCTGATATTTTCAAAATGGCTTAGGGGATTTGAATGCCTATTCATTTTAATGGGGACTGGGTGTCTAAATCTCAGGTGGCTTTGCAAAGCTCTGCCTTAAGTCCTTATCTAGGAAACTAAAACAAAAGCTTGGTGTTTAAAACCGAATGAGGACCCAGAAGCTCTCATTACACTTCAGTGTGAACTTTTGGGTGCTTAGAACTTTTGGAAATCAGGCCTCTGATTTAGAGCCTATGTATGGATTTAAGAGCCTAACTTTAGGTTCCTATTTTTTGAAAATTTTGACATTAAAAAATTATCTGGCCCAAATTCTCTCATCCTGTTCGTGCCACTTTGCAGCAAGAAGGTTGAGCAAAGCAACAGAATCCAGCAGTCGCAGCTGCAAACTCACCAGCACAAGGAAGATATCAGCTAGCATACAGGGGAAAAAATGGCCCCTACACAAACTGCTGCCCTGGACTGTGATGCAGGTGGAGTTGTCAGAGCACGGTACAGCTATGCCAATTATGAACAGGCATAAATAAATGCATCCCATAAACTGCTCTACTTTACACCAATGGATGGGGGGTGGCACAAATGCGCCACAAGAATCAGGGAAACAAACTTACTCTGTAATGCTGCTCCTCCCCCATCCTCTATTCTAAGCATTTTAAGTGCAGGAGAACATCAGAACAACTGTTTTATTGAAATTTCACTGAGTTATTAGATTTATCAAGTTTTAGAACATTGGGGGGAAGGGCCTTTTGCATGTTTATACAACCTAATAGTGTCTGTGGTTTAGGAAATGTTATATGACTTAATTTTTACACAATAAAGTATTTGTAAACATATTTGTGAATAAAATGATGCTCCTTAGCCTTAGGATTTAAAAAACGACAGGTTTCTTGTCCTCACCATGATGAAACTGTGGATCAGATGTAAACAAATGCAATGTTGACTTTGCTTGAGTCAGCAAACAGCCTAAAACAACGTGAACTGCCTTATTCATCTCAATGCGATTAACTGTAAAATCTAAAGATGTTGTGTTTTGAATGTCAGCACTGTTCACTGTTTTACAACTGATAATTTTAGTACATTCAGCTACCATGGCAAAAGTATCTGATGCAGTGTTTGTTGTCAAGTGCATTTGATTATAAACGGAATGATGCTAAAGTTTTGATGTCTAGAGCTTTAGATACAAAAAGATTTCACATCACTCGTAGATTCAAAAATCTAAGACATGAGCTATATTTAAAAAGTGCATTAATCTGCATTTTTAAAACATAATCAATATTACAATCATTTAAATTTCTGCTGTGATATTTTAGCCATAGTCTTTTGTACAGTATATTTTATAACAGGAATATAATTGAATTATTGATTATTTTTGATGAAGAATAAGTTCTGCATGTATTTTTGCAGAACAGGTAAGTAAAGGGAAACGATTCTTGGTCAAAAGCCTTACAGCTCACTTCCTTCAGTGATTATGCACTTCACCAGCAAAGCTATAAGGAATACTCCCAAACCTGGAAGGGCCTGCCCCTCCATGAACACGGGGGGAAGGGAGAGAGAGATGGGAAGGGGAGAATCATCAGAAAGAGAGTTGTAAATTTCAAATAATAATAAGAGAATCATTAAGTTAGAAGCATTTTATAAATAATTCATTTTTTTCCACATTTGCACTGGTTTCATGGCATTTTTTTAGGTCTCTATATTTTAATATTGGGGAAAAGACAGAACCTAAAACTTATTATATTCATATATCTTAATAATGTCTCCAGTATAGAATACGTACTGGAGACATTATTTTACACAGACAGGAATGTTTGCATATTGGATTTCACAATAGCTACACATGTACCACACAAACCAGAATACACAAGCTCTCCTCCATACCATAGTAGCAGGTCTACACGCACACACAACAGTTTTCACTTAGGCTAGCCAAATACCCGAACATCTAGCCTATGTACTACTATCTAGCTTAACATCAGTTTCCCCTCACCATAATGCTGGAACTATTCATACTCAGCAGATTTCTCCTTCACTGTCCCCTCACCATAATGCCATGTTTAAACATACACAAATGATTTCACGTTGCTATCTCTTTACAGTAATTCCCAGGTGATACATGTGTGCCACTCTCAGATCAGCTCTCTTGTTACTGTAATGCTGGGACTACATATATACAGCTATTTTCACACCAGCCCTTCCATTACCATAATGTTGAGTGTCCTGCACCATTATATTAGCACTATATATGCACAGCTGGTTTACAGCAGCCTCACACACTAAAGCACTGTGCATTAAAACTTTAGAAATCATTTCTTCTCTCATAAACAGTGGGTCTTATTCTCTACTGCCTTTTTCACCTTGCGGAATAAATGTGAGTCCAGAGGGTGTATAAAACCATATACAATCAAAATGATAGCATTTTACATCTGTTTTGCACTCACTTTACCCAAGTATAAGAGAGTGAAAAATCAGCCCCAGTATTTCAATCATAACACATAAGTATGAATAAGAAATCAAAATGTGTTTTTCGAAAAATAAAATAAATGCATTAACAGGTATTTAATGTTCTTTGGAAACTATTTGGTTTAGTACATTTTCTTAAAATAGTATATTATGACTTCATTGTGATTTCACATTCTTGAAAAATATGACTTATTGTGTATAGAAATGCAATAGGATATGTCTTCAGGTTGCTATGTTATTTTTTTAATTGGGTACACTTATTGAAATGCAGCATATGAAAGATGGTGTTTTAAAATCCGCTCAGTTAAGATTTCCTTTTTTTTAATGCTTTGCTTTTATTGATGGAGTCCAGTAATCTTAACTCCATGGAAAAATAAATAGATACACTTCATGCTTTTATACCATTTGCACTCCTCCCAATACTTTAATGTGCACTGATACCTTATGTTCAAAAGCAAGACAGTACATTAGCCAGGATGTCTGAAACAAATATTTGCATAATACCATAAGAAAATGCTCTTGTTATAATGAAATGCTGCACTCAGCATGCTTCAGGATCTTATAAAATGAATATTTTAGTATTTGATGGGATCCAATAGGATATATGTATAAGGAAACATATGGTACTAATATGCATCGTATGATCTTCATTCAGCAGCACAACAATGAATTTACTATACTAATGTAATCTTAGGAGGTCTATTCTCCTGTTGAAGTGAATGTTAATGGGAGTTACAAGCTGGTATGAAGAGAATAAACCCCTAGGTGACACAACTGTAAACCTTCAATATAATTTGCAGAGAGCTAGAATATACAGAAACACAATTCCCAAATGTAATTTCTATATAAAGATCAAATAAGTAACTTATTATTACACTTACAACACTTGTGAACTTTAGTGTTGCTTCACACAGAGAGAAACAGTATCCTATTTATAATTATTTCCATTAGATTTCCTCTAACCTTAAAACTGAAAAGAGGAAATAAAAGATACACGAATTTGTCTAATTTTAAGGACTATTGTGTCATGTACAGTTACCAAGCCATTTACTTTTCGAGTTATCTTACATCATCAAAAACGTTGAGGTGCAGTTGCATTGCATCATTGTGCTTAACACATCTAACATCCACGTGACTGGAATATGAAAGCTACACAAGCTTAAGCTTCTTCCCCATTATGAATGTCAGATACATGATACTGACAAAATATTAAATATAGCTCCATTGTTGTGGTCTAATGGAACACAAAGTTATTAGGTAGAGATAACAAGCTGTATGAAAGCTTTTATAGAAAACAACTGGATATTTAATTTTTTCTGTTTCCATAATTAGTCTCATTAACCATATAAGCAAGACTGGCCCTTTAAGCAATATACCACACCCACAGGTGAGAAGTCTGGCAACTAGAGAGGCTAGGAATGCTTGTCATTATGTGGATGCCAGGGGGTTTTAGCAACTGCAGGAAGGGGATTAAGACATTCATGGCTATGTGGGATACGGGGTTACCCAGGAAACCTTCATGGGCAAGGAGAAGGCATGGAGAGTTTTGTCTTTCAAGGGCATGGCTCATGTACGCCCTCGGTGGCTAGGAGCTGCAGGCCCCCATCATGGCTCAGAGCTCCTGGGATGGCAGCTACTGGGGGCATCACCGCCTGCAGCAGCTGAGAGCTCTGAGGCCCCCACTGGCTGGCAGCTCCAGCCTGCAGTCCCAGGGCTGAAGCAGAAAACGTCATGAAGGTCTCTAGAAGTCGAGGATTCTGTGACTTCCCTGACATTATCATAACCATAATCATAGTATATGGATGTCGTTATATTATGAGTATCTCAGTTCATAAATGCTTCCTTCTTCCAAGGATGTGATGGTGAGCGGAATTGTTCTCTGAATTGGACCCATTCATTTTCTGTAAACAGGATTGGTTTTAAAATTCCAAGGCTGATGTAAAATTACTTAAATTGTATACGTCACGGACTAACGTATTTAGCCATGAAGTCAAAACAATGAAGTGTCTACCCTAGAAGTATGCACACTCTGGTTCTGTTTTCTAAATTATTTGTTTTGAAGGCATTCCTCTAAGAGATTTTTGAGCAGTTTTAAAAGTTTTAATAAAATTAAACAGCATAAAACTCTTTTATCTATGCCTAAATTGCCAATATTAGCAAAATACCGGAACCTTCGGGCTCATGAGTAAGAACCTAATGAAATGTCCATTTAGGCAAGAGGAGTTTTTCCACTGATTTCAGCGGGCCCTTGGTCAGGCCCTGAAAGCAGACATATAAACAGCAAGGACTGAATCAATAACCAGCACATCTCAAGTCTAAGGGCCAAATTCGTCCCTGGTGTAACAGCACAGAAATCAATGGATTTTATTTTATACCAAGGATGATTCTCTCTGTGTTTATCCAAACTGATCTCCTTTCTTCACATTTTAAAGGGATATTGCTAATTATTTATTCTTAGTTATTGCAAACTGTCTCAGGTAATTTGGAAGCAAATAAACAAGTTATTCTGCAGAAATGATTTTTTGTAGTCACAACAATTGCTATTTCACACAGGTGGTGTCCAAGCTGACAGTAAGCAAACCTCAGTGTTTACAACAGTGTCTTTTATAGATGCAGTTTAGCTTTAGATATACAGTACAATGTTTGTGTCCTAAGTGTTCATGGGGATTACTGAAGTAACTCATAAATAAAAGCATATTTGTACCATTTTTTAGATCCAGAAGTAAAAATCTACTTGTAATAATGCTCCTGTTACCCCCAACAACCAAATCATTTGCAAGTCACTGTGTCATTTTTTCATTTTCAAAATCTAGTGTCTGTTTTTCCCTCTCAGACATAACACTGAGGCCTTTTTCACTATACTAGGCCACGACTGCATCCCTCTGTTTAATCCAGTTCCTCTGCAAACAATGAAGTCTCAGGCAGTTTTAATTGACTCAGAGATGTTACACTTCAATTTCCCCTATGTGCTACTAACCCCTCAACTGTCTCCTTCATTAAATGTCAATCTTCCTGTGAGAATACTCCTGCTTTTTATTGTTGGTGGTGGTGCTGTTTTCTAGATTGAATAGTGGATGGGCACGGCTCAGGGGTGGGGGATTCTTACCTGCTGCTTTGGCAACATCTGCCGTTGTAATATTTTGGACATTTGAGTGCACTTTGAAGGTCACCGCTGGTCCCAGTATGCTACAAAAAGATTTTAAAAATATGAGATTTGTACCAAAGAAACACAACATAACACTTATCAAAAACAAGACTTAAAAAAAAGAGATGAATTTAAGTAACACTATTAAGGAACCATTTATTTCTTTTCCTTTTAGTTCATTTAACACATTTGCAACATCCATGTGAACTTTTATATGTGTTTTGTTTTAATGTATCATATGTCTGAAAGAACTTTACAGATATTAATTAAGTCTCATGCCACTTACCATAAATGTACTACACTTGTTACAAATATGGGCAAATTAAGGCACAGAAATAAACTGATTTGCCCAAACACCATATAGAGCATCAATGGCACTCAGAATCCAGGATTAAATCACATGTCCTTTCTGATTCTGCCAGCCTTAGCTAAAAGTAGCGTATGTCACAAGTAGCCCCATTAAAACCAATGGATATCTGGAAAGCCTGCCTTATAGTGAGAGACAAAAGAAGCTCAACAAAGAGAAGGGGAAGAGATGATTTGATCTAGGTCTACTATTACCTTCATAAGGAAAAGATTTCTGATAGTAGAGGGCTCTTTAATTTCCCAAATGTGTAGTGATGTCCAACTGCTAAAAGCAGAGGCCAGACAAATGCAGACTAGAAAGATGGTGCAATTTTTTTAAACAATGTGAGTACTTAACCACTGGGACCACTTTTCTAGGGATGTGTTAGATTCTCCATCACTTGACATCTTTACATCAAGATTGGATATGTCAAAAAACATCTGTTCTAGCTCAACTACAGTTATGAGCCTGCTGCAGTAACCATCTGGTGAAACTCTATGGCCTGTGTTATGTAAGAGGTCAGACTAGCTAACCACCATGGCCCTTTTTGGCCTTAAAAGTCTATGAATCTATGAGCAGCTTGCAGAGTACAGTACTAATGAATGGTAAACTCATGTCCAGAGTGTTTGCCAAAACAAACATCTCAGTGTATTTTTTTTTTAAAAAAGTATATCAACATTAATAGTTCCATGCTCAGAAGCATCCCAATAATACCAATGAAAGAAACTAAGGAAGCATATAAAAACCCAGTTTAAAAGCTAGTTGTTCCATTTCATGCGTGGAATATACATACAATATTATAAATAGTTTTCAAAGTTACTGTAGAAAACCAGATGCTAGAAGCCAGAACCTAGGCTAGGAAAGTTCAGTTCCTGGCAGTGAGCAAACTATTACATAACAATTAAGTAAGATAGTTATTAGAATTACCCCTCTACTCTAATAATTCTGACCTAGGACTTGCTGTGGGCACAATGAACACTAGCTACTATCTCCTTTATTCACATCATACCGAGTGTACACATTCTATTCTGAGCCAGTGAAGACTGATAATAATCAATCAATATTTCTTCAAGAACGTTTCAGAAAAAAACCAGAAAGATCTGTTGCTAAAATGACAACCCAGATGCCTAGTCACCAATATCAAAGAAGTTTATTTTAATAAATGATGAGTGCCTATATGTTTTGTCAGCAGCATTTAAAAAGCATTTCTATATTATAATACTTAACATGTGTATGCACTTGCATTTCATCTGAGGTTCTTAAAGTGCTTTGCAAACATTCAGGCCACCGGCAGATTCTGGCCATGTCATTATCTGAGGTAGTTAGCCACAGGAGAATCACCCACTGTAGGGGCACCCTTTGTAGTAATGAGTATGCTCCTAAGCTGTCTCCCACCATCTGCTGCTCTAAGGCACGTTGCTGGAGTAGATGATTCTGCCAGTTACTAAAGACATACCCTCCCTTGTGGCAGATTACATCACACTAGCATTCAGTGAGCTGTGCAGATGAAACAGATCATAAATATAAACAATGTGGGACCAACCTATAACAGAACCAATTCAGGATCAGGGAAGCATAAAAGCCTATTTTGCATTCCCTCCCCAAGCTGCACTAGCCATTCCACAACTGTAGCCAAGGATCTGGACATCAGGATCACACTCAGAGGAGATATAACCCCCAAAGATGAGTCAAAAGAGCCTCAGTAACTTGCAAGGATCATAGAGTGAGTTTGTGCCACAGTTGTGATTAGTGAGGTAAAAGCATGGTCAGGGAGTTTGGCAGCATTGCTGTACTTCTGATTAAGATTTCTTTCTACCATCCTGAGCTATTCAAAGCCTAAAAAGGACTCCTAAAGACTACACATCTGGAACCAACCTGGTAGGTAATCCAGTAACAGTGCAATGAACTGCCAAACTGAACCAAAAGCTTGCAGCCCAAGGTCCTAATCCAGGATGTCTTCGGAATTTCATAGAGGCAGGATGCTCATGAACTTGGGTGGGAAGGAGCAAGTCATATTACTCTCCAGTGACTCCATCTGTTTAACGTGAGAACATGACACAACCCAGAGCAGGAAAGAGACAGTAATCTTTCCTCTGCCAAAGGAACTGCCCCACAGGGCTTCTGAGAAAGTGCAGGGAATAAAGAAGAAAAACAGTTGGGGTGAGAAAAATCTCAGGGGACTGAGAAGATATTGGTGAACTCAATCAAAGCTTTTCAAGATCCTCATTAATCCATTATGATGTGGGATATTATGTCATTATTCTACAGTATTTAATTCTTGAATGTACTGTAAAAATATTTACTGGAGGATGAAAACACACACTTGTTTAGGCAGATTTACTGTACATGGATAACACAGTTTCTTTTCGGTCCCCCCCCCCCAAAAAAACAATTTATATTATACATTTCAGTCACTCTCAGAAATTGTTGTACATTGGCATTAATTTTGGTTTAAAAAAAAACGAATTCATTGGACAAAATAGCATTTATTGCCAGATGTACTAGGAATGGTCTTACAGCATCAGGAGCTCATAAAATAAAGACTTTTCTCATGGGGGTTTTCTGACAAAAAGCACTCAATAAACAAACATTTCAATAAGAATGCTTGTCCTCTTGGGAATCCTTCATTGTTCATTGTATGTGGGAGGAGTATTTTACACCAAAATATAATAGCATTTGACTGATAAATATTTTAAAGAGAACTTTAATGTGAGGGACAGTCTTTGAAAAGGTTGTTAGTTAGCAGGGATCAAGATGGATTAATTGCTTGTTCTTGATGCTGGCAAGTACTCCAAAGCCTAGCTAATATTAATGGCAATTGTCTTTACATCACTCTAAATACTGAAGTTCACTGAAGTGAACAATATTGTTTATGACCTGATGGACTGCAAACAAACTGTTCCCACATACCACTGATGATTCTGCCAGTTAGTAAAGGCATCCCTCCTTTTGTGGCAGATTACATCACACTAGCATTCACACTGAGCTGTGCAGATGAAACACACCATAAATATAAAGCACAATGTCCAGCTTGAAAGATAAGAACAAGCAATGTGGCATTTCTTCAGCTAAAAGAGACATTAAAAATATCAGGAGGCAGCACATTCAATCTAAAAATACAACACTGCACCTAAGATTTTTTTAATATCTCTTTGAACTGGATTCTGCTCTCATTGACAGCAATGCAAATCTGGAGTAAACTCCCTTGACATAAATATGAGAGCAAAATTTGGCTTGTAAAATGCATTCCATCTAAATTACTGTAATCACACATAACACTTCTGATAATACTTTTGCTAAAATGTTTTTCAGCAAAGGTAGGCAAATCTGGCTTCTAGGGTAATAAGCATGGAATGCTCCCTATGCAAAACGTAATGTCTGTTTCAATGATCAGTTAAATATATTACTTGAAATGTACAGACTAATTACCCCCTCTGTTGGCTGTCAAAACTTCTGCTGTTTTTTTTTTTAATTTCAGTAATGTTTCCTTCAGTCATATTAGCTTTTTTTTAACAAAGACATTCAAAGCCTATTGCAAATTGTCACCCTTACGTGCTGTTGTTTTATATTCTGTTTACTACAGATGAAGTAATTACAGTGTTTGCGCTGAAATGACTTGAAGGTTGATTGCTGATTTAATACTACTCACACATGCCTCCCCGCTTCAGGTTTATATTACCCATCTGAAGGTTATAAGGTGTATCTTTCAACATGCAGAGGAAGTAATCAATATGTCTTGTGTTAATATATAAGTATTTCCTTCCATTAATTGTTTTACAGATCAGCAACATTTTTGTTGCATTTTGCCTGTCAACAAATGAACTGCCTGAAAAAACAGAGCTGCGGTATGATCAATATGGCAATGTCCATATCACTTTCAAGCCTTAGGTTACAATTATATTTATGAATGACAGGACTTAAATCTGTATAAATTATGTATCGAGCTTTGCATGCCTGTTCTTCTCCCTCATGTGTATACTCCTTAGAACCACAGTATCATATAGGTTTGCTGTGAAATACAGTTACAGTCTATCATACCCCCTAGTGGAAAAGGATTTGAGAAACAAGTGCCAACATGGTTATGTTTATTCTTAGTGACAAGACATGGAGCTGATGCCAGTCAGAAATGAATTTGAGGCTGGACCAGATTTTTAAAGAATGATGAAACAAGTTAGGGGAAGCAGTGGATAATTACCACATTAAATATTCTCTTATCAACCCTGTTTCATAATACAAAGTTGGTCTTATACAACTCACATTTGAAATTAGAAACAGTACAGCCCTATATGTTCATTTAAAAGATCTTTAATCTTTTTGGGTTAAGAAAAACAATTAGTAACACTTCAGAGAACAGTGCAAACTAAATTTTATAGCAGCAAAGGTAACTGTTTTAGGGAACGTCTGGCAGGCTTGAACTAATTGCTTACAATGTTTATACATTTCTGTGTCTGCTGTGTTTAGAAATTTCAAGCTTAGATCCACCTTCAATACTGCATGGTAATCTCCTTCTCTACATGGCATCATAAATGAGCTGGAAAATTAATACTCATGCACTTCCATAAACACATAATATATGAAATGCATCAATATCTAAACACACACACTTTATATACACAGAGAGAGAGCAAATATCTAATGGTAGCATTTTCATGACATGAAACGTCTGCATAACACATGACTGATAGAGCAAAAGAGAGCCAGAGGTGTGTTGTGTTTGGTCATACCTAAATAATATAGGTCCAGATTCACTGATATACTCTGGCTGGTTTTACACATCCCTTTTTAATCCAACCAGCTGCAATCCCATTTCAAATGGTCAGTTAAGCTTGGTTTTACAAATATTTGGAATGGAATGGTGCAAAGGACTCAGGTTGTATTAGTGAACCTGACCCAAAATGTATATTGTACAGCTCAATGTCTCTCATGCTATATTTATATCAGATGAGCTGGTACTTCAGTAAAAGAAATTCAGGCAAACACTCCAATAATTAAGCAACCCTGTACAGACACAAATCCTATAAAAGTCCCTTACCCTAGGCTATTGATTAATCTCCCTCAAGAAAATTAGTCAGATTGCCTGCATGAGAATCCATTCTGTGTTGGAGATCCACACAGGTTATTTACTGTACCTGGAGGTTCTTCGAGATGTGTGGTCCCTACGTGTGGTCCCACATGGGTACGCATGCGCAATGGTCTGAGTCCAGAGTTTCTTCAAAGCAGCATCCATTGCCTCACACATGAAGTAGCTCTCCTCACACTCCCGAACCAGGGCATAAGAGGCAGAGCAGGTGGACCTCTCCAGTTCTCACTTCAAATCCAACCTCTTCTTCCTTCAAATCCCAAAGGATCTGAAGAAGAGAGGAGGGAGGGTGGATAGTGGAATACAGATATTTCAAAGAACCTCCAGTGACAGTAAGTAACCTCCACTTCTTCTTCAAGTGAAAGTCCCTATATGTATTCCACACATAGATGATTAGCAAGCAGTGTTCAGAAAGGAAGGTGGTGCAAGGAAGCTGGTAGGAAATATACTTCCAGCACTGCCAATCCCCCACTGCATCTGCTGCTAAGGCATGAACTAGGCATAGTGTGTCACAAACATCTGGAATGAACTCCAAGTGGCTGCTCTGCAGATGTCCTGCTATGGAATATCCGATAAGGATTCTGTGGAGGCAGCCTGTGCTTCCGCAGAATGAGCTGTGACACCATTGGGGAAGGAATGTTTGTTATCTTGTAGCACTCTAAATCTGTTCATGAGAAGGTCATGTGAAATAGTATCAAAAGTCAAAATATACTACACCTACCACTTCCCCCATTCACAAGGCTTGTTATCCTGTCAAAGAAAGCTATCAGGTTGGTTTGACATGATTTGTTCTTGACAAATCCATGGTGATTGTTACTTACCTCTTTATTATCCTCTTGGTTTTCACAAACTGATTCCTTTATTATTTGCTCTATTGTCTTTCCAAGTACTGAAGTTAAGCTGACTGCTCTGTAATTCCCTGGGGTTATTGTTATTCCCCTTTTTATAGACTGTCACTATATTTGCCTTTTCCAGTCATCCAGCAGAGAAGGCAAAGGAAGAGTAACCACTTCATCCATGGATGATGAAGAAGGAGCTATTAGTACTTATGGATCCGGTTCCAACTCTTTCTCCTCGTACACTGATGAACTGGATGGTGAAAGGAAAATGAATACAACTTTGCAGAGGGCCTAGATGCTGGCAATAAGGATCCCATGGATTCCAAGAGGATGAGAAAGAGGGGTCAATCAGTTGTGAGGGATTACAAGGAAATCAGTACCAGAGGTCCTGTAGTGGACGGGGGTTTACCTGGAAGAATGACAAGCATAGCACCTCAACTGTCTATCAGGGCTTAACTGACTCCACTGAGGGACTGGTGTGGCCATATCCTCTGATTCGTTTGAGTCAGAGAACTGCTCATTTAGAAGCAATGGTGCCATCAGAACTGGGGAAGTGGTGCCAGATGGGTGGAAGTGAGATAGTTCCTGGGCCAGTGATGTATACTCCTACTCTGGAGGGAGTGAGGACATTCCTTCTGAAGTGGAGACTGTAGATAAGGGAGAAATATATCTTCCGGTGTTATACAAGTACACCCTGGAGTCCGAGGGGTTCCATAGTTAACTCTGACATATCCAGTGCATCTGTAGTGACCAGATGGTCTTTAGATGGATAAGGCTGTATCCACAATTGGTCCACACCAGAACTTATAGATGGAAGCAACAAACATCTATCTTTGCATTTCGGTACTGAGGTAACTGACAGAACCAGATCTGTATATGGGTGTTAGCCAGCCAAGAAAGCCAGTGGTTGGATTATGCCATACTACAAGATTCTACACTCAAGAAAGCCAACTACTTTCCTCTAAGTCTCCAGTCCAGTTAACGATAAAGTTCCTTTTCGGCAAAGCACCAACACATGTGCTCTCGTCACATTGACTGAACGTGATTTAAGCATACACTTAATTGTTTTGCTGAATAGGAAGACTCAACACTAAGAATATGATGAAGGGCTTTCCTGAATCAGGGCCAAAACCAATATCCTGGCATATATGACACAGAAGCTCAGGACAGAGGGAAAACAATCACATTGGTTGTCACGGTATTTTGATCTTCAGCAAGATTGTTTCAGAGGCATGTTCTAACTAGAGAGCTTTGATTACAAGTAACAAAACGCTCCAAGCTGCATAATAATTCTGAGAACAGGGGAAACATTTAAAGGATGGGACCAGAGGATGCCCAATACATTTCCAAAATCATCCTCCTCCATTGCTTTTTATTAGATTGTAAACACTGGAGGAGGAAGAGTCTTTTACTATCTAGAACAACTGATGTTGTTATTTATCTGTGTCGGGATAGCATCTAGCAGTCCGGGACCAGGAGCCCATTTGCTAAGCACTGTATAAAAACAGATCAAAAAGCCCATGTTCAGAAGAACTTACAATATATAACAGGCTGATCAGAGCCTCTGGGGACTACTGTAATACAAATAATAAATATTAATAGAATAAGTATCTTAATCCTTTCCCTGTTCTGTGTTAAAAATTGACTATTGACCTGAGCAGGGTGTGATGGCTGATGGAGAGAGATTTTTCCTTCATTTCAGCCATCCTGTGGTTGTTGAGAAATGTGTTCTCAAGTATCTATTCATGAATGAGAACCATGTACAGACTGAACCATATCTCATATCCAAACGTCTCTAAAAGTTGAGAGGTGGGAATTCAGAAACAAAACTTTGATCTGGGTTTGACTTCTGTGGCATAGAGTCATTTGTGCAGCATATCTACATGACCCCCATTTAATGGAATAATGTCAGTAGGCTCCTGCACCTGCAGGTAAACCAGATAATTATTTTGACATCTTGTGCTGTCCCCATAGCCTCTGTCATTATGGATGTGCAACCACCGAAGTGACATTGCTGCACCAATCTCACTGATTACGGCTGACACAGTATTGTCAATAGCAACATTTGAGGAGTGAAATCACATAAAACAGTCGATCTGCCCAGACACACACTTTTCTTCAAAGACGACCTACATGCAATAAAGCTTTGATTCAAACTCATTTTATTGATGTTTGTTTCCAATGTGAAAAATATATTTAAAAATTATTGAGAGATTTTTCAATTCAGTTGGTCCCAAGTGAAGATTTTTACTAAACCTTACAACTGCAATTATTGAATGACTGCTCAGCTCAGTTTTAATAACTTTTATTCTTTCCGAAATGAAATCTCTCAGATGATCGCTCAAGGTCTACAAATGATTTCAGAGTTTTGAAATAATGTTTCTATTTATCTGCAACAAGTGTAAAACTTTCACCATCCTAACTATGTGAAATTTGTGCACTTTGCCTGCTGTGAAAACTAGGTAGCTAATTATGGCTGTTAAAGCACAAATACGCAAGTGCTGTAATTTACTTCCAGAATGCTGAATTGTAGAATTTGAACACTGAGAAGCTGCAAATACATTTGAAACACTGTTTTACTGTACAAAGGTTTTGTTTTATTTTCCTCCAGAGTGGTAATTAAGTCAAGTCATTATGAAAGGCAGAACTGATGTTACATTTGTATTTTCATTTGTATTTTTTTTCACATCTCCTTGTACACCAATAAGCAGTGTGCTTGTATTTTTAGCCAATAAAGACTTAATCACAGACATTGTTCACTGACTTTGGGCCTGATTCTCCACTGCATTGTACCTGGTGTAGTCATTTACATTTGTTGAAAAAAAATGATGACAGGTGTAAAATTTACCAAATCAGAGTGGTAGTAGGTAAAGCAAAATTTAGTGGCCAGAAAGTAATGCTTAAAAACCAGAGGCAGTGAGGCTGGCAAGCACGATTCACAGCATGAGAAGGATTAGACTCCACCCACCTGAAGTGACCTATGGGCTGCACATAGTTGTGGTTCCTGCACGTGGTTGTGAGGTAAGTATGGAAGTTCCAGTGGGAAGGCTGCCTATCTGCTGTCTCTTTAAAAAGCTAAATTCTTAGTACAGCCAAGCCTCTTTTAAATAAGTCCAAGTCACGAGGAAACACACTGACAGGCTTTCTTCATCCTAAACCAGCCACATAAATCCAGGACAGTTTGCTTCTTCCGAGCCCAGAGTGACTGCTCACTTAGAAGTCTGGAAGTTTCTCCTGTGGCAGTGGAGAAACAGTTCTGGACAACCTAACTGCCTGTTTCATTCCTGTGCCTCTTCCTCCAAACTGTGAGTTAGAAACACTCTCTGAACCAGCCCTCTCACTTCTGAAGGCATATTGTTTACTGGAGCTGTCATCCACTCCTGATGAAGTACTTCCTGCTTCCCAAAGCCTGCATGAATCCTTGGGTTTATAAATCCCACCAAGGCAGTCAGTGTTGAAGCAAACACCCCTGGATTTGCAGCACAAGCTGGCAAGGATAATGAAATCTACAAGAGATGGAATCAGCTGCTCAGCTGGGCCAGCTGCTCTATAGAGAGTCACAAAACTAATTCACCCATTGATTTAAAAACTGGGACACAAACATTCATTCTTTAAATATGGCAGGCCTCTCAAAATACACAATTCCTAGAAAATTGAGAGTTAAGTTTGGCCATCCTATATCATAAGTCTTATCAAACTTTAACTTCTATTATTCTATTAGTGAAGTGTGTTCAGTAGGCTAGACCAGAGGAGTGGGGTTGAGAACCAAGACTGTTTGGGTCTATCCCCAGCTCTGCCAGTGACTTACATAACTTTGGGAAACTCATTTAAACTTCCACCCAGGCCATGGTCTTGATTTACTATGAATGCATCCTTCATTCCTCCACCAGTGAATGCCAAGCAGGGGGAATCACCTTGTATGAGAGGTGTCTGTTGTTGGAGTAACTCAGAAAGTAGGTAAGACAGCTGCAGAGAAAGTGGCTTATCTGAGTAGCATCCAAGAGCACAAGGACTTCATTGACATGACGCACATGCAGATATCTGGGATAGAGGATGCAAGCTGACTACTGATGACTATAGTGGCACCAGAGGATGAAGCAGAAGGGCTGCTCTACAGGGAGCAAGCTGGCTGCTGGCCACCATGAGCAGCAGACAGTGCTGCACTCCCACCTCCATGTTCCCTGTCCATTGCAGGCAAGAACCAGCACATTGTACCGGCAACAGGAGGTAAGGAGTAGACCCCAATAGTTGAGGAGGAGGAGGAGGACAAGCTATTTGTCCCCATGACGGGAAGACTCATGGCCACTGCACCCAAGATGACAAGGCACAGGATACTGGTGATTGGTGACTCCCTTTCTCAGGGGAATAGAGGCATCCATCTGCTGACTTGACATGATGTCCCAGGAACTGTGCTGCCTGCCTGGAGCCCACTTCCAAGACATTACTGAAAGATTTCCATGGCTCATTCTTCCCTCTGACCACTACCACATGTGGCTCATCCTCTTTTACAATAATGACACTGCTAGGTATGATCCTGAGCAAATCAACAATGACTTCAGGACTCTGGGAGACAGGGTGAAGAGTCAGGAGAGCAGGTTGTGTTCTTGTTCATCCTCCTGATTGAGGGTAAGGGCCCAGGCAGGGGCAGATGAATGCATGACTGTGCGAATGGTACTGATGTAAGGGCTTCCTCTTCCTCACCCATGGGATACTGTTCCGGGAAAAAGTGATTGGGTCTGCTTGACCATAAAGGAGTACAGCATCTTCACACACTGACCCCCCGCAGTCTTGTGAGGAGGGCTTTAAACTAGATGTAAGGGGGATAAGGTGACAAACACCCACAGATAAGTAAAGAAAAGGGTGACATCAGGAGACACTAGATGTTGGGAAGTGGGGGAGGCATGAAAAATTACAGTAAGGTCACAAGAATGGCCATACTGGGTCAAATGCATGGTCCATCTAGCCTAGTATCCTTTCTTCCAACAGTAGCCCATGCCAAATGCTTCAGAGAGAATGAACAGAACAAGGAAATCTTGAGTCTAGTCCCAGACTCTGGCAGTCAGGTTTAGGGATCCCCAGAGCATGGGATTGTGTCCCCGACCTTGGCTAATTGCCATTGATGAACTGAGCCTCCAAAAACTTAACTAATTCTATTTTGAGCCCAGTTATACTTCTGGTCTTCACAGCTTGATCTGGCAATGAGTCCACAAGTTGATTGTGTATTCTTTGTGGAGAAGTATTTCCTTATGTTTGTTTTAAACCTACTGCCTATTAATTTAATTGAGTGATCACTGGTTCAAGTGTTATTTGAAGGGGTATATAACATTTTGTTATTTACTTTCTCCATACCATAAATGATTTGTAGACTTCTATCATATCCCCTGTCTTTTCTAAGATGAATAGTCCCAGTGTTTTTAATCTCTCCCCATACGTAAGCTGTTCCATACCCCTAACACCTTTTCCAATTCAAATATATCTTCTTTGAGATGAGGCAACCAGAGCCGCAAACAGTATTCAATCTGTGGGCATACCATGGAATTATATAGTGGCATTATGATCTTTATTGCCTTATTATCTATCCCTTTCCTAAGGGTTACTAACATTCTGTTAGCTTTTTTGACTGCTGCTGCACATTGAGCAGATGTTTTCAGAACACTATCCACAATGACTCCAAGATCTCTTTCTTGAATGATAACAGCTAATTTGGACCCAGAATTTTGTATGCATAGTTAGGATTTATTTTTTTCCAAAGTGCAATACTTTGCATTTGTCAACACTGATTTTCATCTGCCATTTTGTTGCTCATGAGAGGACCTTCTCTCTTATCCCATGACTACTTATTTTCCTTTAGAGACTTTGGTATAGGACATTGTCAGAGACATTCTGAAAGTCCAGGCACATTATATCAACTGGATCACCCTTGTCCACCTGCTTCTAGATTTTCAAGACATGATTTTCCTTTTTAAAAGCTGTGTTGATGCTTCTGCTACAAATTGTGTTCATCTATCTGTCTGGTAATTCTCTCCTTTACTATAGTTTCAACCAATTTTGCCTGGTACTGAAGTTAGGCTTACTGGCCTGTAATTGCCATGACTGTCTCTAGAGCGTTTAAAAAATGTTATATTAGCTACCTTCTAGTCATCTGGTACAAAGCTTTTTTTCAAAACACTAAGGTTAATACCATCCGGTTCTGGTGACTTTTTACTGTTAAATTTATAAATTTGTTCCAAAGCCTCCTCTACTGACACCTCAATCTGCGACAGTGCCTCAAATTTTCATCTAAAAAGAATGGCTATGGTGTCAGAATCTCGATCACGTCCTCTGCAGTGAAGACTGATGCAAAGAATCTATTTAGTTATCTGAGAGAGCTTTGTCTTCCCTGGGTGCTCCTTTAGCATCTTGATCACCCATCAGTCATAGGTACAACAAGAGGGAAATCAGAGGGTGAATCCTCTTAACATCTTAGATGTCTATGTATAAATGCAAAGAGTACAAGGAACAAACAGGAAGAGCTGGAAGTATTAGCAAATAAAATGGTTTATGATTTAATTGGCATCACAGAAATGTGCCGAGATAAATCTCATGATTCGAATATTGGTATAGAGGGGTATAGCTTGTTCAGGAATGACAGACAATGAAAAAAGAGAGGAGGTGCTGCATTATACACCAAGAATATATACACCTATCTGAGATCCAGAAAGAGATGAGACCAGTTGAAAGTGTCTGGCTAAAGATACAGTGGGGAAAATATGTATCATATCATGATAAGGTCTAGTAGAGACTATCAAATTAGGAAAAGGAGGTAGATGAGGCATTTCTAGAATAAATAACACAATATCCAAGACCTGGTGTAATGGGGGATTTTACATTTTAGACTAACAGTAAGATACTGGTTGTGAATCTGAAGACAGAAGTCAGTTGGGATGAAAGTGATCATGAACTGATAGATTTCATGATTCTAAGGAAAGAAAGGAGTGAAAGCAGCAGACTAAGGATGATGAACTTCAAAAAATAGACTTTAACAAATTCAGAGAACTGATAGATAAGGTCCCATGGGAAGAAAATGTAAGGGACAAAGGAGGTCTGGCAGTTTCTCACTGAGGACTGGCAGTTCCTCAAGGAGACAATATTAAAAGCACAACTTCAGATTATTTTAATACAAAGAAAAGATAGGAAGAACAGGAGCCCTCTAATGACCTGAAAATCAAAAGAGAATCCTACAAAAAATGGAAACATGGCCAAAATGCAAAGGAGGAGTATGAAAGAATAGCACATGCACGTAGTGACAAAATCAGAAAGGCTAAGACACATAATGAGTTACACTAGCAAGGGACATAAAAATCAGAAAGAGGCTATTTAAATATATTAGAAGCAAGAGAAAGACAAAGGAAAACATTGGTTATCTACTTAGCAGAAAAGGAGAACTATCAACTGAACATAAAGAAGGATGAGGTGTTTAATGCCTATTTTGTTTCAGCCTTCATTTAAATGGTGACAAGATGCACAACACAATTACTATTAACAAGGGGGAGGAATGTAAGCCAAAACAGGTTAAGATCAGGTTAAAGAATATTTAGATAAGTTACATGTATTCAAGTCGGCAAGCCTGATAAAAGTCATCCTAAGATACTTAAGGAACTAGCTGAAGCAATCTTAGAAGCATTAGTAAGTATCAGATTGAATATGAGTAAAAATATGATGCAGTTGCAAAAGAGGCTAATAGCATTCTGAGGTTTATCAACTGAAGTGTCATACATAAAATACAAGAAGTAATTATCCCGCTCTACTTGGCACCAGTAAGGCATCAGCTGGAGTACTGTGTCCAATTCTGGGCACTACACTTAAGGAAAGATGTAGAATAACTGGAAAGAGTCCAAAGGAGAGCAACAAAAATGATAAAAAGGTTTTAAAAGCCAGACCTATGAGGAGAGGTTAAAAAACAGGGCATACTGAATCTTGAGAATAGAAGACTGAGGGGGGGAACTGATAACAGTCTTCAAATATGTTAGGTCTGTTATAAGGAGGACTGTGATCAATTGTTCTCTGTGTCCACTAAGGTAGGACAAGAAGTAATGGGTTTAATTTGCAGCAAGGAACATTTAGGTTAGATATTAGGAAAAACTTTCTTATTATAAGGGTAATTAAATTCTCGGATAGGATTCCCAGGGAGGCTGTAGAATCCCCATCACTGGAGGTCGCTAAGAACAGGTTTGACAAATATCTGTCAGGGATGGTTTAGGTTTACCTGGTTCTGTCTCAGAGCTGGAGGATGGATTAGATGACCTCTAAAGGTCCCGTTCAACCCTTCATTTTTATGATTCTATTAACTTAGCCCAATTTTTACTTGTAAGGCTATATCTACACAGCAGCTGGGAGATTGCTTCCTCGTATAGGTAGACAGATATAGGCTAGCTCTGCTCAAGCTAGCATGCTAAAAATAGCAGCGTGGCCATGGTGGCATATGCAGCAGCTTGCATTAAACACCCAACTATGTACAGAGGGGGTTGGGCAGGTTTGTATTTGGATGGCTAGCCTGAACTGCCACCCATCCTGCTGTAGCCACACTGCTATTTTTAACATGCTTGCTCAAGTATAGCTAGTGCGTGTCTGTCTATCTATGGTGGAAAGCGCACTCCCAGATGTTGTGTAGATATAACCGAAGAATCTCTCTGAATGTTACAGCTTTTTGCTCTGTCACACAGCATTTATTAAATGCTGCAGACCAGAATCCTCCTAATTACTTTCACATATTCCTATTATATCTTTTGCTAGTAATGAAATTGTAGTGAAGGCTGCAAAATGGTCTTGGTTCTCTGCAAATCTATCAGTAATAAACACAAAATATATTACTTCGGGGGGGGGTAATAAAAAGCTCAAGATCAATGAAACATTAATTTTGAGAAATCACTCCCTCACTCAAATCACAGATAAAGTTGAAGATTCAGCCCTAATTTTGTCTCCTTGTGCTTATGCCTGATTTCTTTGTATAATAAATGAGTTGTCAAATAATACAGTATGCAATAGAAAACAAAATGGAATTTCTTATAAAAAGCTTGCATGTGGTGAGTTATAGCACAGTACATACGGTCTTCAAATGGTTTGATTTTAAGACTCATTGACATCCATAGAAGTCACATTTGAACAAACCTAGTTCCATCATTTATGTGTTATTCACACATACATCATTTCTAACATGATTATACAGAATGGACTTTAGTTTGTTGGCTTGCTTATTACATGAAAAGAAAAGCAGAGGAAATATTCTCTAAGATTTGAAAAAAAAAATCACCTCTGTGCTGAGACCGAGTCTTGTAAGTTACCAGTGGAAAATGAGAAATTTGCTTAAGTTATGTACAAATGAATGTAAGTGTTATCATGGAAATATCAATTCAATCTATCAATAATATGCACAAACACTATAACATGAGATATGCCCAAAGAGAAAAGACTGTTCATAATATGTATGTTCATAAACACAGTATTAAACACGTAAAAGTAAACATAACAGATAAAGGAAATTTTATCTTTTTTTGTGATTTAGGAGGTATAGGTATTTTCTACAGCTTTTACTCTATTCTCTATAGCTTTTCATAAGAATTTGTTTTGCTGTGTTTTGTTTCAGCTGCTTTATTTAAAAAAAAAAAACTTTAAAAAAGAGCCAGTGGAGTAGAGAGCAATCATAGAACTCACTAAGTGAAAAGATCTGGCATGCCTCAAAGTACAGTATGTATATTGTACAATATGGGAATCTCTCTCACACTAGTAAAATCTGTCAACATAGGATACACTTTTTAGACGCACCCACTGTAGATGGACAAAATATGTTGGAGAAGAGGCTCAGCATCACTGTTCCCTCTAAGCTGTGCGCATGTGTGTGTGTGGACATAGATTCTAAACCCTGCACACACCGCAAAACACTGCATGCGCAAAAATTTGCACAAAAGCTCAAAAATTTGCACAGAAGAATTTTTTTGCACACATGGCCTGTCAAAAATTAGAGGGAACATTGCTCAGCATGCTTCATCACAAAGTAAGCCTCCCTTTGATTGCTGTTTGGAAGAGAGGTCACACCAATCAGTGCCTAGATGTGATCCCAAAAGTATTGTGTATCACAGAACAGTTTATATGTTCCAGAGTATCACCATCCCCTTTAAATCTCCACACTGGATTAAATAAACCAGCTTCACACTATCTTGTCTCTCAAGTTACCAATAATTTCCTGAGATGCTCACATTTAGAGTATACATGTATCACATGTCATAATCTATCAGCCTGATGAAGTGAAACCATGAAACACTGATCTGCAGTGTTTAAATTCTGGATGAGTAAATATGATTAAATGGCTGATTGGGTTTTTCTAGTGTTAGCAAGAGAACAAGACAAAACAATGAACCAAATCTGTATGTAGTATGATTAGTACACAACTGCCAACATACAATTTCATTATAGGTGGGGCTGCTAGTGCTGTCTGTCATTAAGATTGCCTGGCACTTTCATTATAACACCCTGTTTTCAGTTGCTTATAACTTTACCAAACTAAGTTTGGGCTGAAATTTTACATGCCAGTTGTGTGACACACATGCATTTATTGCTTTATTTAATTACTTTCTGCCAAAACAGTTAAGCCATTTGCAAAAACAAGGACAGGAAAAAATACATTGTTTGGCCCATGTTAAAAAATTCTTGAGACCTTTTCTTTGAAATATTTTATCACTCCCATTGCTTTTTGTAGCAGAAACTTGAAATTTGGCATGGGGGTGGCCTTTTGTGGTTGGGACGTGCCTTTGCTGTCCACACGAAAATCCATCCAAATTTAGCCAAATTTTAAGCCTTTGAAAAATTGCACTGTGCACATGCTCGAGCCTCTCACAGCTCCTAGTGCTCACCAGGATAGAGGAATGGGGGCAAATGGGGAAGAGAGACAGATTTGACAGGGAGCTGGGATATGGGGAGAGAACTGGGACTGGGTAAAGAGACTGGGACAAAGAGGGAGTGGGGCGGGCCCAGGACTGGCCCAGGAGCCTGGGAGGCAGGGGGATAGGAGCCAATGGGAATAAGAGACAGATTAGACAAGGGGCCCAGACAGTGGAACTCAGAGTAGCTGGACAAGGAGACGAGGTGTTGGGAAGGCAAGAGACTTGGTGTTGTGGGGTGGGAAGGAAGACTACGACTCAGCAAGCCTGAAGTGGGAGAACTGGCTGGGCAAGGAGACTGGAACTTAGATCATAAGCCTGAGGACTAGAGGCTGTTTTTGGGTAGACCAGGAGTGTAGGGTGGGGACAAGGCAGAACTTGGACAGAGACATGGCAGAATGCATCAAGCCTGAGGGAAACAGAAAAGTCTCTGTGCACTTGATCATACACCATTCTAGAGCCTAGAATGGACTTCAGGATTAGTGAATCTCACTATTCTTCATTTGTCAACAAGCGAACCCATTGGCATAATGTGTGTCTCATCTAGTGCTGGTCCACAAAGAGGATGGCAACCTACTATTGCTATCAGCTAATCCATTAGATCAACTAGTAAAGGTCTGTGTGGGTGATCTAAAAGATCCAACCCTGTTGATGAACCACGTGGGTATCAATGTGAAGAGACAAGATGAAATTTCAGGGAAGAACGTGGACAGATATCCATTCAGTTTCAGTTTTATTCCCAGTGATCATGTCACAAAATAAAACACCAAAAATAGGCACACTTGGTAGTCCAAGAGAGAACAAGATTCAGGGAGCATGAAGCTTAAGGTAACAACACATCTAAAAGGTGATACCTCCAGAACAGGGTTTAGGCATAACGCGAAACAACAATGATATGGAAGCATAGAAGAATGTGCAAAGGGAAAGGAGGATCAAAGCAACAGAGAAGTACATACAGGGGAAGAAAAAGACCAGGTGGCAAAGAATCTTTAAAGAGAAGGACATAATGAAGGTATAGAGAAATAAAATGAAGAAAAAGATATTAAGAATAGCTTTTTTTTATTGAGTTTAAAGACAGCTAAAATTTCCTACTGTTACTTTTCTACATAAGCAATTTCTGCAGCTGCCATAAGGATGATGTTCGATCACCAGTGGAAGATATGGTATCCACCAGATAATCTCACTTTTAACATGTGGCCCATACCATGAAAATGTTACACAAGCCCTGGTCTAGAGTGTTGTTATATCAGATGCAAAAGGGGATGACCATGTCTATATTTCCTTCACATTTAAGGGCATCCAGTGTTTTAATGGCAGGAAATCCCCTCAGCAGCTTCTTTGGTTTTGTCTCAAATGTAAGAATTCTGAATAACTAGGCATAGGTAAATCACAGTGTCATGTCAGAAGAATCCAGGAAGACGGTGTTTGTGATAATCCAATAGCTCAAGTCACAGAATCAGATTGTCCTTCCTATTATACCAGGGGCAGCTTTAGCATGAGCTCAAGGGTTCAACTGCACCTCCAGAAATCATCCCACATACAACTTGTGTGGCATTATGACCCCATGCATCGTGTCACAACACCCAGAACAGGAAACCAGACTCAGCTCCTTGGGACTGGAGCTACCCATGGCAGGCCGAGAGAAGGGCAGGCTTGCTCTTCAGAATCCCTCTTCCCATGCTGGGAGCTGCCCCTCCTCCCCAGGCCAGTATTACGGTTGCAATGGCAGGGCAGAGGATGTTGCTGTAGGTGGTCAGTGCTCCATAGGCAGTTTAGTATAATGCACCCATTGAATTGGGAGGCTACCTCCATCCCTGCTCTATACCTTCAGCTGACCTAGTCGGTTTTACATTTTTTAAAAAATTGTGTTTGGATTTTCTTTGATAAGATTCCTTTTTTATAAGTTCAACTGATGAGGGCTGAAGAACTCTAATTCTAGGAGAAAGGACATCGCTACAGTTCACATTGTGGTGGAATCCATCCCTCACACCATTTTTTTTATGCCATGCCTCCTGGTATTACCACCCACCTGACTCCAATCCATACTATACCAGTCCAACAATCAATCACCAGAGGCTGTGGACACCCATAATTAGATTTTAAAATCACAACTATAGTCATTTTACGTCTGCTTGCATAATTACATCAGCATGTTAATATCCTTTTAATGGTCTCTAATGATGTAATAAGAAATAATGGAATTTATCTGACGGCTACATAACCATTAACAAAACATATTAAGCATAACTAGTACTTCCATAAAAATTCAGGCTGTATCTGAAAGTGACAGCTAACATGCTGGATCCTTTTTGCAATGCTGAAACATTTCTGATTATGTATTCCCCAAATAAATCCCCACTCATCCACTTCACAGAGAGAGCAAAGTTTACGTCAATGTAACTTGAAAATAAATCAAGGGTAGCAGTGAACTATGCACTCTAGGAGCCAAGATGAGACTATACTGAGAATCCCAGGTCATCAGTTAAAATTGGCATGTTGGTAAAAGAGAGAAGATAAGATAAGCTGATTACCACACTGCATCAACTAATCAAGAAATAACATGGGAATAGGCTGCAAAGGCAACCATTCACTCAACCAAATTCCAGAACAGTGGGAAAAGCTAAAATATAGGCACATACTATAAATATTTAGAGGCAAAACTAACCACAAAACAGTAAGATCGCCTCTGTGAAATAATCCTTTCAAAATTACTACACTGAAGAAAAATGCACATGAAACAACTGAGGTCTCTGGATTATAGGTCCCTTAGAAGAATTGATTGTTTAAATCTGCTTTGGTGAACTTCTCAGAAATAATTCTTATTAAACATGCTTCTTTTGCATGGTCTTTGAAATTAACCTTGTAGTTTTCATTAGTAAAACTTATATTTACCCCAAAAAGCTGACAATAGTTTAAGGATCTCTGACACAGGAAATAATGTTGTCACCATCATACCATATACACTGCTACCTCAATATAACGCTGCCCTCAGGAGCCAAAAATATCGCACCGTGGTATAGGTGAAACCGCGTTATATTAAAGCCAGATACACTAACACGCTGATCCACCGGAGCGCAGAGCCACACACCCTGAAGCGCTCCTTTACTGCATTATATCAGAATTCGCCTTATATATGACTGCGTTATATTGAGGTAGCAGTGCAATATGTTGGGGAAGGAGAAGAGAGAGAGAGAATTTCATTTCTTAGTCTTACTCGCATGTTGTGTTGTCACATCAGCCTCTGAATCAGCCAAATATGTCATGCTCCTTCCCACTTCCATATTGTTTCTAACTCCTTCAACTGACCTCAGACTTACTGAATGGTTTCCCCACTCAGTTATAGACTTCATTCTTTTTAAAAGTTGCTAACTGCCTGAGGAGAAAGGGAACAGATGCAAGCAGCAAACCCAGGCCCAGAAGTCCACCGGCAGTGCTCAATGCCAACACACAGCAGCTTACCTCAACCAGAGGAGAAGAGGGCTAACGAAGCTCTAGCTCACAAAGAGCCCAGCCCATGAACCTCCAGATTGGGGGATATATCCACCCCCACCAGTTTGCTGGGACACACTATTTAATTCAGAAAGAGGCACAAGAAGTTGTCTGAGCAACAAACAAACCCCTGGCTGCCTGTTACTATAGTCCCTACCTACTTGTCTGACTCCTGGTCCTTCCCTCCTCATCCCAGACCCCCATCTGCTCCCAGTTCCTGCTTCCCTGCCTCACTCCAGGTCCCTTCCTCTATTCTCGCCCCTTGATGCTGTCTCCAGCTTTGACCCCAGGCTTGACTCCTAACTCCAGCTCTGACTCTTGGCGTGGCATCTGACTGGCTCCGAGCCTTGGCTTGGCCTTTGACTCTGATACCAGCTCCAGTTCCACAGTCCCAACTCTAACCACTAGGCCTGACCTCCCACCCCCAGTCCTTACTTGCATTTGCGGAAAAAAAGTTTAAAAAAGTTAAGATGAAATGCCAAGTGTGTTCATGAGAAAAACAGAATAATTTTAGTGGCTGAGCATTTTTCTATGAAAAAAGCAATTCCTCAGTGGCAGAGACTAAGTAAAAGTCATATTTCCTGAGAGGCCTGAGCCTTGCACTTGGAAATATCAAAGGTGGAGTAGGGGTAATCACCAAGTCAAGTCTTTCCTGAAGCCTCTCCCTGTGAGGATACTCAGAAACTAACCAACACTTTCATATTCATACATTTCTCTTTGAATGGCCATGCCGCAGTGCCACAAAAGCAGATGATTTATAAAGCACAAGTTCTTTGCTTAGTATAGAATTTTTCTAAGAAACCTATCCCTGTGTTATCTATTGGCCAGATCCAAATCCCATAGCACATGAATGAGAATTGAACTTGGGCCAAAACATCTAATTTGATTAATAAAATAAATGTATTATACATTATTCCTCAGTGACCCAAGATTTGGGAAATGATTTCATTCTTTTCTCCCCAGATTACAGACATTATTAAAATAAAGTGCAGAATGGATTTAATTTTAAATAACATTGTGGTTAATGGAAATAAGGTGCTCTCTCCTATTTGGCATCTGAGTTTATATTTTAAAATCACTACATTTTACTATATAGCTCTATCTAGCCCTCTAACTACATAGGAATGGATGCAAGGTGGCCAGCTCAAACGTCAGGACAAAAAAACACAGAAATTGTTTATGGCTATATCATTAGAACACTATGTTTCACTAGGACTAATATATGATCTGCCAATTACAATTTAGTTGTGATTTAAACAGTGATAATCAATCACCTAAAGGCTTTTGTGGGGGAGGGCTAATAATTAGCTTGATAGGTATGAGTTCTACTGGTAAATGGGCGTAGTTAATGAGACAGCACCCATTGACACCAGCAGAAAACTTGGCCCATGGCATTGTCTTTTTACAATATGACAGACTCTGGTCTATCATATGTCACTCCTACTACCTCTAGCTTGAATCTCCTCCCCAGAAGACAGTAATTACACCATTTTTGACATTTTAAAGCTTATTTTTCATTTTTTTAAAAAAGCTAATTTTAGGTAAAACAGTCCATACGCAAGGAAAGCAAACATTTTACTCCTTCATGAACGAAGGAGTGGACTTTCACCTTCTGAGAAAGGAAATCCAGTATGATTGCCACTTCTGAGGTGTTTATAAGTAATTTATCTTCAAAAATCTTTTTACATACACTGCTCTAGTAGTGCTACGTGTATGGGAAATAAATCTATTAATTGAAATAATTTTTACTCATCTGTTAAATGCAAAGAATGGAATTCAAAAAAACTATCACGGAAAGCTATTTAGGGACATGCTACAATTCTGATGACATTACAAACAAGTAGAGTGAAACAGCTGTTGAGAAAGCTATTTTCAACAACATTTTCCTGCTTGCAAGTTGCTGAAACTTTGGAAAACATGGAGGAATTTCATGAAATTTCTTAATATTTGATTAAATTTTCCCTGAAACATTTTTCCTTTTTGGAAAACTTTAAGCCACTTTCACTTGTTCAAACTCCTGTCCCTCACAGTGTAATAAAGCTGCATATAATTAGTCAGCGTGAAATGCAGAAAAATAAAACAATGTTAAAACAATGTTTAAACAAGGCTGGATGCCTGAAGGAGACATAATCTACTGTTCCAAACACTACCTCAGACACTACCTCCCATTCTATGAAACTGAGTATAATACACCTTACAATACTTATCTGACATGGATATGGTGAAGGTTAGTTAATGTTTATACAGCACTCTGAAGATTAAAATTTTCCTTTTACCTTATGCTAGTGGTAATATGGAGATTTTTTTGGAGACTGCATCAGATCATTTTGATTAAGTAGGCTATTGCTAACTGCACACAAAACTTGGCAAAGAATGCCACGATGTTCTTTCCTTTCTCTCTCTCCCTCCCTCCATGTGATGAATTTTGATGATAAAAATTTAGTTATTTCCTTAAGAAAATATATATTAAAGAACAACAATGGAAAACATATAAAATAGAAGGGATGAGCACCATATACATACTTGACATCGTCAAAGTCACTCATCTGCAGCTTCAGGAGATCTGTCACATCCTTTATTAACTCCAAGCCCTTTTCCACATTCAGCGGGCTGTTGAAAGGAAGCAAGAAAATGCAGCATTATGAAAATGGAACTCATCAATACTTGAGAGGCTAAAAGTCTCCAAAGAGTTATCACCTTGGCCTGTCAGGGTCTGAAAATCACTGCTTACAGTATTCCTGTCACATAGCGATCGTGATATCAAGGGAATTGGGATCAGGTGCTTCTTCAGGCATGATGAATCACCTGAATTTTCCAGCAATAAGACAAACAATAAGGTGTAAATGGAATTGTTAGGCAGTGTAATGGGCCCATGATGCAGTGACCAGTTCATCTCGAGCCTCAATAAAAAATGTAATAAAGTAAAAAGAAAGAAAGAGTGAAAAGGATTGGAGAGACAAGGATGGAAACAAACAATGAAAGTCAAATTGCAAGGCTCTGTATCAAATGGACAAGGGGAAAGCATATTTTTAAATTCATTGGTTTTTTTAAATGAATCCTGACCCAGGAAAAGGATGTAAAAATATTATGGATTTGAAAATAAACAATGGAGATAGGAACACAGAGCAGGAGAGGCTGATTAAATAGATGAAAGGCACTTTGGTGAGTGTGTGCTGCTGACATAACCTGCCTTCAATCTTTTTAAATTTTCTCAATGCCACATTTACATTTTTTAATTTAGAAAACAAGTTGCAATCAAGCATATCACATGTGCAGTGTTATCATTTAAGAAAGCATTTAGCTGCATGCAAATTTTTCATTTATAAAAAGTTTCAGGTTATTAGTTAAGAGTTCTTCAGGTTCTCTTATAACTCTAAAGATATATTGTGAACATTACATTTTCTGTCTGTGATGTACTGACAGCAATGTTCAGTGACTCTAACAGATACAACATTTTCAGACCTATTTGGATGAGGGTTTAACAGTTTCTTAATATCTTAAATGTCTGGTTCTTGGAGCAGCTAGTACTGGAACCCACAAGAGGAGAGGCAATTCTTGATTTAATCCTAAGTGGTGCACAGGATCTGGTCCAAGAGGTGAATATAACCAGACTGTTTGGTAATAGTGATCATAATATAAGTAAATTTAACATCCCTGTGGCAGGGAAAACACCACAACAGTGCAACACTAACAATTTAATTTCAGAAAGGGGAACTACACAAAAATGAGGAAGTTAGTTAAACAGAAATTAAAAGGTACGGTACCAAAAGTGAAATCCCTACGAGCAGCATGGAAACTTTTTAAAGACACCATAATAAAAGCTTAATTTAAATGTATACCCCAAATTAAAAAAACACAGAAGATAACAAAAAAGTGCCACCATGGCTAAACAACAAAGTAAAAGAAGCAGTGAGAGGCAAAAAGTCATCCATTAAAAAAGTGGAAGTTAAATCCTAGTGAGGATTAGCCAGGATGGACAGGGATGGTGTCCCTAGCCTCTGTTTGCCAGAAGCTGGGGATGGGCAACAGGGGATGGATCACTTGGTGATTACCTGTTCTGTTCGTTCCTTTTGGGGCACCTGGCATTTGGCCATTGTCGGAAGACAGGATACTGGCTAGGTGGACCTTTGGTCTGACCAGTATGGCTATTGTTATGTTCTTATGGATTTTGATTAAAGGATGCTTTTCAACATTGTTAATCCCCAATGTTCATATAATTAAATTTCACAAGCATGAGTCTCAGCTCATTTATGCCAGCGTAAATCAGAAACTATTGTAGTGAAGCTAGTGCAGTGGTGTCAAGTGAGAAGAAGATCAGGCCCTACATTTTTACTTCAAGGGTTTGGAGGAGGAGGAGCCAGGGGGTGATAGAGAAAAAAAAAACATGTTCTTAAAGGTGATTTCTTTATGTAGGCCAAGAAGGAAATAAAGAAAAAGGAAGATTTCCAGGACCCTACCTTATTTTTTCTTATTTATTTCAATGAAAGATATCCCCTGCAAGTTTTTAATCAATTAACTTCATTTTATGTATTGTCTACTGGGCTGCAATGAGCACTTTCATTTATTTATTTTACAGTGTTTTGCATATAGTGCCTGGAGGGTATGTCTATTTAAATAACAGGGTATCTTATTTGGACTTTTGTTAGGATAAAATTACTCAGCTTCTCTTCACATTCCTACAGTCTTAACCCAAAATGCTCTAGGGACATCCTGTCACACAGACAGAGGTACCACCTCAGGGTACCAAACAGTATATACTTAAGAGTTCTTCTACATGTAAAAGGCAGAGATGTTCCTGTGTAAAAGTAAAGTAAAGAATACAAGCATTTCTGCAAGAAAAAAAAAGTACTATGGATTATTCATTAAAAAAACCACACACCTTACATTTCAAGGATTGACAATAGATAGAACTCTGATTGTTTACAGATAACCATGAAAGTAGATTGTCATAGTGACTCAGGGGCTTATGTGTTAATTAGATCCTTTCCTCACAAAGATGCTGGTTTAAATTTAGGGGGATGACTGATGTCAGGAAGTAGATTTTTACTATAATAGCAAATACAGCAGAATTGCAAGGAAAGAGGACTGGAGAAGGCTAATACTTTAAAAAGAGGAACAAAGAGCATTCAGAGAAGTATAGACCAATCAGCCTAACTTGGATACCTGGAAAGATACTGGAACAAATTATTAAAAAATCCATTTATAAGCATGAAGAGGATAATAGGATTATAAGGAATAGCCAGTATGGATTTGTCCAGAACAAATCATGCCAAACCAACCTCATTTCTTTCTTTGACATGGTAACTGGTCTAGTGGATGGGGATAGATTGTGATATATCTTGACTTTAGTAAGGCTATTGATACAGTTCCCCACATGATACTCTCATAAGCAAACAAGGGAAACATGGTCTACATGAAATTGCTATAAGGTGAGTGCACAATTGGTTGAAAGACTGTACTCAGATAGTAATTGTTAATGGTTCACTATCAAACCAGGAGGACATATCTAATGGGATTCCAAAGGGGTAAGTCTAGCAGCCAGTACTATTCAATATTTTCATTAATGACTTGCGTAATGGAGTGGAAACTGTGCTTATACAATCTGAAGATGATACTATGCAGGGAGGAGTTGAAAACACTTTGGAGGACAGGATTAGAATATAAAACAACCTTGAAGTATTCAACAAGATGAAATTAAATAAAGACAAGTGCAAAATACTTCACTTAGAAAGGAACAGTCAAGTGCACAGCTACAAACTGGGAACAACTTGCGAAGTGGGAGTTACAGTGGATCACAAATTGAAAATGAGTCAACAATGTGATGCAGCTGCAAAAATGCTAATATCAGTCTGGGGTGTATTAACAAGAAGTGTTGTACAGACGCTCCCCAACATACGGAAATCCGAATTATGCAAATCGCACTGACGGAAAAAGCTCTGTAAACTAAGAATAGGAGGGTTTGGTGGGGGTTTTGGCATAATGGTTGGAGATATGTCTCCGAATTACACAATGTCCGAGTTACGCAAGGCATTCCGGAAGAGAATGCTTGCGTAAGTTGGGGAGCGTCTGTATGTAACACGCTGGCAGCAATTGTCCCGCTCTATTCAACACTTGTAAGGCCTCAGCTGGAATACTCTGTCCACATCTGGGTATCATGTTTTAGGAAAGATGTGTACAAATTTTAGAGAGTCCAGAAGAGAGAATGAAAAATGATATAAGGTTTAGAAAATGTGACCTATGAGAAAAAGTTTTAAAAAATTGGGCATATTAAGTCTTAAGAAAAAAAGACTGAGGTGGGGTGGGGCAAGCTGATAAGTGTTCATATATGTTAAGGATGTCAAGGGGGAGGGATAGCTCAGTGGTCTGAGCATCGGCCCACTAAATCCAGGATTTTGAGCTCAGTCCTTGAGCGGGGCCATTTAGGGATACAGGACAAAAATCTGTTACATGATTTAACTGGAGATTGATTCTGCTTTGAGCAGGGGGTTGGACTAGATGATCTCCTGAGGTCTCTTCCAACTTTGATATTCTATGAATAAAAAAGGTGGGTGATCAATTCTTCTCCATATCCAATTAAGGCAGGACAAGAAGTAATGAGCTTAATCTGCAGCAAGGGATATTTAGGTTAGATATTAGGAAAAACTTTCTAACTATACTGGTAGTTATTCTCTGGAGTAGTCTTTCAAGGAAGGTTGTGGAATCCCCATCAGTGGAGGTTTTTAAGAACAAGTTGGACAAACACCTGCCAGGGATGGTCTAGGTATACTTGGTCCTACCTCAGCGCCAGGGGCTGGACTTCCAGCCCTACATTTTTATGTTTCCATGATTAGTAGGTGACAGAGCCAGTGTTCTGAATAGTCAAAGGGGTAGGCAGCGGCATTGTAGGATTGTATCGGGGGGACAAATTGCATCTACAACCCTTGCATTTCCTGTGTACATGGGTATGGAAGTAGTATAGTGATGTTGTGGTGAATGACATATAGCTTAGGGCAAGTGCAAAGCACTTGTAGTACATGATAACAGGAGAGCTAGCTAACTGCAATGCCAAAATGCTCTGGAGCAGTGGTGGGCAACCTGCAGCCTGTGAGCCTCACATGGCCTGTCAGGGTAATCTGCTGGCCAGCCGCCAGTTTGTTTCCATTTGCACAGCCGCCCACAGCTCCCAGTGGCTGCGGTTCACCATTCCTGGCCCGTGGGAGCTGCGGAAAGCAGTGGCCAGCACGTCCCTGTTGTTCGAGAGCCAACCCCACATACCATTCTGTTTTTATATATAGGAACACTTACATAGGTGCAGATGACACCAACCTGGAAGGTGTCAAAAATAAAATTAATTTTATTTTTGACACCTTTCAGCTTGGTGTCATCTGCAAATATATAGGCTGTCGGGTAAGGCTGATCTGAGAGCAAGCAAAGGGCAGGAAAATAAAACACAACTACTGACTATACTATACTGTATATACTTTATAGCTCGCTATATATAAAACCATTCCACATTTGGTAGTATGCTTAATAAGTAACTCTTAAGAAAATGGATGGTGATTTTTAAGTACATTCCCCCTCCTGCTCAAGGGTCATTACTGTGTAAACCAGTGTTTCATTATTCAAACAAAGCACCTTACTTCCATTGGATTATCCTCTAACAGCTTCTCTTTCTGTCACCAGCAATTTAAACATTATTTTTCAATTGAAAGGTCACAGAGCTAACGAAAAATGTATATTGAACCAATGTCAGTGTTCTTATACAGTCTATCTCAGATCGTTTGTAAAATGGACTTTGTTTAGAAGGCTAACAACAATGAAGTTATAAATAGCATAAGGAAATACATACATTTTACTGATGGGTTAAATAGGTATAGATTATTCTCTCTTAAAATCTGTCTCTGAGTCTCCACTCTACAAAATTTTTCACCACTTTCTCTATTGTACTTCCCAGCCTCACATCATTAGGCACACTACTCTGGCATATAGCTGTACCTGCTACATCATGAGGCTCATTCTTCCATTTAAAATAGCAAACATATGATGGTGTTACATTATCCCCTCAGATGAAATGGCTTCTTTGTTGAAACTAAGACCACAGTGGCATGATTTGGCACCATGACTTAATCACAGCTCCCTTTGCAGAAACTTCCCTCTCCCCATTTGTCATTTTAAAAATCCAGGGCCTGATCCAGAACGACTTGCTCAGGAAAAACTAATACGTACTTTAATTAACTCCCATTGACTTCATCAGGAGGTTTGTCAGACTAAGGACAGCAGGACCAGGCTACCACGCTATTTTAATTAGAAAAGGGCTTGATCTAAAACCGCAGAAACTTTTAATGGGAGCTGCTGCCTGATCAGCTCTTTTGAAAATCAGGCCACCTATTTAAATGCCCAAATATGGATTAAGGAACCTACCATTAGGCAATCACTTTTGGAAATTTTGCCACACAACGTACTGAACATGGAAATGAGAGAAAAAAGATCTCAGCAAACACACCAACCACTTGTGACGTAGCAATCGTTTACACAGAGCCCTCACTGTTAGAACCTGATTTTTAAAGAGCAGTTCTATGCCTAAAATGACTAACAATGGCATCGTGGAATTCCACTGTCATTGTCTGTCAATGACTTCCACATCTAATCTGCTCAACTTACAAGAAAAAACATGTTTTTTCCTGCCCTCTGGTGTTGCAAACTCCACTTGAAAGTGTCTCATAGTCACACCAGGCCATTTCCCTCTCACACACCAGCACAAGAAATAAAGGTTTTGCTAGCCAAATTATGTCTTCAGTGTTATCTATGCAACCCCGCTGCCTTCAGTAGGATTACATGTGTAACTGAGGCTATGTCACAGAATCACAGAATCAGAGAATATCAGGGTTGGAAGGGACCTCAGGAGGTCATCTAGTCCAACATCCAGCACAAAGCAGGACCAATCCCTAACAAAATCATCCAAGCCAGGGCTTTGTCAAGCCTGACCTTAAAAACCTCTAAGGAAGGAGATTCTACGACCTCTTTAGGTAACCCATTCCAATACTTCACCACCCTCCCAGTGAAAAAGTTTTCCTAATATCCAACCTAAACCTCTCCCTCCACAAGTTGAGATTGTTACTCCTTGTTCTGTCATCTGCTAACACTGACAACAGTCTAGATCCATCCTCTTTGGAACCCCCTTTCAGGTAGTTGAAAGCAGCTATGAAATCCCACCTCATTCTCTTCTGCAGACTAAAAAACCCAGTTCCTTCAGCTTCTCCTTATAACTCATGTGGTTCAGCCCCCTAATTATTTTTGTTGCCCTCTGCTGGACTCTTTCCAAATTATCCACATCCTTTTTGTAGTGTGGGGCCCAAAACTGGGCACAGTACTCCAAATGAGGCCTCACCAATACTGAATAGAGGGGAACGATCATGCCCCTCAATATGCTGGAAATGCCCCTACTTATACAACCCGAAATGCCGTTAGCCTTCTTGGCAATAAGGGCGCACTGTTGATTCATATCCAGCTTCACATCCACTGTAACCCCCTAGGCAGAACTGATGCCTAACCACTTGGTCCCTGGTCTGTAACAGTGCATGGGATTCTTCCATCCTAAGTGCAGGACTCTGAACTTGTCTTTGTTGAACTTTATCAGATTTCTTTTGGCCCAACCCTCTAATTTATCTAGGTCCCTCTGTATCCTACACAACATATCAATACTAAAGACCTTACAGCGGCACAGCTGTACCACTGTAGCTATGCCGCTGTAAGGTCTCCTGTGCATTAGCTCTATGCCAATGGGCGAGAGGTCTCCCGTTGGCTTAAATAAACTACCCTGAATGAGTGGCGGTAGTTATGTTGGTGGTAGTGTCTCCAGCCAACACTTTTGTCTCCACACCGACACTTTTGTTGGTGAAATTTATGTTGGTCAGGGATTGGTTTTTTCATACCCCTGACTGATAAAAGTTTGACCGACAAAAGTGAGAGTGTAGATGTAGCCTCAGAGGAATTTAGAAGATTATTCAGTTGATGCTGAATGAGGAATACAACCCAGTTCCCCTCCTCTCAGATCTGTTAGTTCTGCAGTGGTCACAAGAGTAAAGAGCAGCATTCATGGCAGTCCACAAGGATTGTACACGTTCCCTTGGGATGGATGTGGGGAGCATGCTGTAGAGGCAGCCCACAAGTAAGGTGTGGCTTGACAAAAAGATACATTTTTAACATTACACAATCTTCTCTGACTCCACTACTTAAAGAACAGAGCTGAACGCTGGATCCTGATCCCAGACCTAGTTCAGCCTGGTGCCTTAATAACATATTTGGTGCTGTAACATTCTAATGGACATTTCGATAAGATCCCAAAGCTCAGCAATGCACCCACAAGTGGGAATATGCAGCGGCTACTTGGAAGAAGATAGATTACATCTCTCTGGCGTGGATCTAATGATTACATGTTTAAGGGTATGTTTGCAATTTCTGGTCCAAGAACAGGAAGAAAATACATAAAAAAGCAGCGAGTGAGTCCTGCAGGGAACGCCACTGAGCAAGATGGCAGTTCCCTCAGCCTAGTACAGAATGGCACTCAGTTACTAATAAAAGCTACTGGGTAATGGTGAAGTGGGGTGGGGGGAAGAAAAAACAGAGATGAAAAACATATATGCTGCATTTCCCAACACTCTTGTGAAAACGATCCCATAAACTGGTCCATTTTTGGAGAAAATATTTTATCTAGTTGTACAGATGGCTTGATTGTTAATACTTACCAGGCCTGCTCTAGTCCAAAAGAGAGCAATATGTGCCTCACAGTAAGGCTGTCAGACTCACAAGCAGTTGCTCTCATTCATTTTTCTTTCTCAGAATTGCCAAGTGTGTTCCAAAAACCACTTACTGAGCCTTAAAATCCCCATGTGCCACTGTTCAAATTATGTCCTGTCCTTCCCAAACTGTACACAGTGCCCTTGCAAAACATTCTTAAGATACGTAATGCAGCACAGTAATGGAAATCTATCCAGTTCTGTCAGATTAGTTCATGTGAGTCATTTTCTAAAAAAATGAGGAATAACCTACAACACAGAAATAAGCCTGACACTGGGAATTACACTCCTTAAACCTAAATGCCTGTCTAATCCCCAGTGAAATCTTAACTAAATTCACAGATTTAGCATTCAGTATTTTCAACTAAAATCTTGGAAAAAGTCTTAACGGAACAGTTTTTTGTTTTCCACATGGATAACAATGTAAAAAAATGACGCATTGGCAAATAGAAGCTCCACATGCAAACCATGCAAAGGTGCATTATTACCTTACTAACTAACCTTTATTATAGACTTAAGCACAGCATGCAATGAAAGTAGCATATAGAGAATGTATGAGATTAAAGGTAAACAGCTTTCAGTTGAAGATGTTGGTAGGGATACATAAAGTTCTTTATGGCTTGGGTCACAGATACCTTAGCGATCCTCATCCTCTTTGTGTTTTACCCCAGCAGCTCAAGTGATAACAATATTATTTCATTTGGGACACTCAAGTTAACAGTCACTGGATGTACTCATCAAGGGCCTAGATTAGAGCTAGTTGGGAATTTTTCTGAGACACAGTTTTTCATTGAGAAATGCATATTTGTCCAAAACAAATATTTTCTCAAGAAAGGATCCGATTCAACTCAACTCAGATTCACTGGGAAGGTTTCTTATTTCCACGATGGAGGGAAAAAAGAGTAAGAGAGACACTATCTCCTCTCACTGTGGCTAGAGACCACAGTTCACATGCCTGCTTGTTTCATTTAGAATAGGGACTTGAACCCACATCTCTGGCGGCTGCCCTAACCACCAGTCTGTTGGCTATCTAGGGTACACTGCATGCATGTGTGTGTTCTTGTGCGCTCCCTCTCGCTCTCATTTTGTGGAAAACATTGAAAAATCTCAGGTTTGTCCCAATATCGAACGGGAAATTACTTGAAATCTTGAAAATATCTGTGGGATGGGAGAACCATTTCACACCCAGCACTAGTCTGGATGTTTTCAGTGGTGGGTCCTTGCCCCTGCAATTTACTCTCCAGCTTAGTCTGCCAGAGCCTGATTTTGATTACCCTCCATACACATTGTGAAGCTTATACATTGCCCAGGCTTCTTCAGTAGAGGTTGGCTGTCTGAGTTAGGACAAGACAGACCAATATTAGAGAATGTTTTAATGCTGATTTGGGTCCATTTTTTTCCTGTTCATTTTTAAAGACTGAATTTTAAAGACAGGTGCATTTTATCATCTGAAATACATAAAATGTCATTGTTATTTTGCAATGATGTCCCCTTGCAATGACAAAAAACTAACTTCAAAGACTCCTTTCTTAGTAGGGTGAACTGTAAGTCAAAATTAGAAAATCTCAATATAAAATACGGGTCTGGAAAAGTGTATGGTAAAGTTACTTTAAAAATTAAGGATGGGAAAAATTGGACATTATTTTGTTTCATCTAGAGGCCACATTTCTGATTAACTAAAAATGAGGACCAGATTCTCTTGTCTGCTAAGGACATTTTGTGCTGCATAAGCAGACCAGAGCCAGACACTCTTCTGGCAGATATCTTGCCACTCTGACACTTCTTGCACAATCTGCCCGCAGTGTAATGTTGCATGGAGAGAATGTTGCATTCCAGGCATAGTGCTTGGAAAGGACTGGGAGTGGGCACTGGATCAGGAGCTAATTTATGGGATAGATTTTGAGCTGCTTTGTAAGAACTTATGACTATTATATGTCCTATCTGTTTGTTATGTTTCTTATATGAACAGAAGGGGTTAATTCAAGCAGAAGTTGGCTCTACCTACACAACAGCTTCAGATAACCACCCATTTACCACTCTTGTGGGACAATACTAGATGTCAATACTTGCTTTGATGTCCCACCTCTAATCCCCTACTAAGCTCAATGTCTAGATAGGATCAGAGGGGAACAAAGGAGAACCCAAAAGCCCTGGAAGCAAGACAGAGGGGTTTGGAGAGATAAAAGCAATATTCTTAAGTAAGGGAGAGGGCAATGACTTGAAGAAGTGGTTCTCAAAGACATGCACCCCAGAGGCCAAGGGTCTGGCATAAAGAGGGACCTACCTAAGTCTCTGCCAAGGGAAGGGAAGCCTGTAAGTAACAGACATCAGAACAGGCCATTTGTTGTTTTCAAATCCTCCATTTTCTCTTAGGCTTCCTTATGTTCCTACTGTTAAGTTTAAAGACAGATTTTAAGAAAGTGGTCTGGTCACTGCATTAGCCACTGGTCACAGGTCCTGTAGGGAAGACTTGCAGGTGCTGAACCCAGGTCTGCTGATTAATCCAGACTGGTGCTCAGGGGGCTGTAGCCTCAGGTCCTATCTAAGATTGGGAAAAAAGATAGGGCACAAGGCCTAACATGTGAGGGGGTAGACTCAGAGGGACCGGGAGGAAAGGTTTAAAGTGCAGCTAGCCCTGACACCCTGAGACTTTATGATAGTAGCATAAGTAAGTGCTGTCCCATGCATTGTTAATTTGCACCAGCATTGGGCCTCTCTGAGTGAGGACCTGCGCCCCCACCCACACCCTCTCTACTCCATCCAAAGAGAGAGAAGATGAAGTGGAGAAATCAATTAGTTGTAGCCTTCCTCCTTGAGGCATGAGGGTTTCTGTTCCTTTCAAAAATAAATACATCTAATTATTAATTCTATAATCCTACCTTATGTGATTATGGATATTCTCATTAGCCATAAAAATATCTAATCCATTTTTAAATATCCTGCTGGACTCGTGACCTCATTGATATTTTATCAGGCCAATCTGTATTCTGAAAAAGGGTTATGAGGGGCCTGCACAACTGAAAATATGGCCTCTTATTTTGGCATCTGAGGTTGGATTTAGGTGCCTAAGTCACAGAATCACAGAAATGTAGGACTGGAAGGGACCTCAAGAGGCCAGTGTAGTCCATCCCACCACACCGAGGCAGGATTGAGTATACCTACCATCCCTGAAAGATGATTGTCAATGCTGTTCTTAAAAACCTTCGATGATAGGGATTCCACTACCTCTTTAGGTAACCTGTTCTAGCGCTTAACTATCTTCACAGTTAGAAAGCTTTTCCTAATTTGTAACCTAAATCTCCCTTCCTCCAAACTAAACTGATTACTTCTTGTCCTACACCCACCAGACGTGGACAACAACTGATCACTGACCTTTTTATAGCAATCTTTTACATATCTGAAGTGTTCAAGTATGAAAATTTGTGCCACAATACATATCATCCACATTCTCCTTCCTCTATTCCTCTTTGATCTCAACTTCATCTTTCTTAACTGAAGCAATCACAACTGGACAGAGTTATAATTGTTAAAATTTATGTATTGATTTTCTATCCCTCTACTGATGCGCATAAATATACTACTTGTATACTACATTTTGCTTGCTTATCTAACTACTTTTATAACTACATCACAAATGGCAGATACCGTCATTAAGCTAACTGAAATAACTCCTAAGTACCTCTCCTCAAAAGTTCCCAGAGCCCAGTGTATGAGAGGAGATTTTTTAAACAGATTTTTTTCTATAAAGCCTGTTTTTGCTAGTGTATATTATTCTGTTGCACTTATCCAAGATGAATTTCATCTGCCATTGTGCTCCTTAATCCCGCAATGTATTTAAAGCCACCTGAGATTTTTCTAAATCCTCCCTAGTTCTTCCTAACAGCCACCTCTTCCTCTCTATTGACCTCTCTACATTTGGAAAAGTAGCAGTTCATGATGATTCATTATCTCTTACACTCATTCAGATCTTAATCCAGTGCAACACTGTGCCCCTTACTCTATGACTTATTTTCCTTAATAGTCATTATGAAGAGCATCCCATTCATCTCCTGTTGAGGTTAGTAGTACAATCTGCAGCTTTGTATCAAAAACAGCTTTTCTCGGTGGAGGGCCTCCTGTAGCTCATCAAGAGGGAATCCCATTCTGATGGACCTTAGCAGACTTTGGACTTGGACTCGGAGCTGCTGAAGAAGATTGTCCTGTAATAGGGAATCAAAGGCTGGGGCACAGAGGTAGGTATAGAGTAAGGGGCTGGTAATAGCTGTAGCTGGAAGCTAGGGTAGGAGACAGGCCAGGAAAGTTAGGGAGGCAGCATTGGAAAATGGCAGTGGATCTGGGCAATTCCATTGGCATTTCCTTCTGGATCTAAATTAAGTGAGTGAGGAGTAAGGGAAACTCTTCATTCTATAAGCAGAAAAATTTGAAAAATGGTTTATCCTTCAGAGCCCATGAGACAGCATGTGTGTGAATTTCAGAGTTTGTGGTGACAGTGGTTCTGTAGCTACACGGGGCGGGGAGGGGGGGAAAACGGAAGGGGCAGAAAAATAATCAGATTTTTTAAAAAATGTTTCTGTGAGAGGCAGTTTTAAAATGTTTCCTCTGCCAAAGCTACTACTACTAATTGTCATCTGCAAAGGCTGCTTGAATTCTTGATTTATGTGAAACTCTCAATGCAACCTGAACTATGGAGTAGAAACGGATATCTCCATAATAAACTATGTCCCTACTGAATCCAGCTCCCCACATTTTTGCATATGTCACAAATATATAATGTGCATGTATATCTGTGTGAACTTTATGGGGTAGCTATCCTTCCATCCAAGACAGTTATATGGTCCCCATTACCATAGTATCTCAGCACTTCATAATTGTAATGTATTTATCCTCACACTTCTGTAATGTAGAGAAGTAGCATGGTTCCCATTTTACAGATATGGAACTGAGACATAGAGAGACCAAGGGCTGGTATATACTAGAAAATTAAGTTAGCTTAACTATGTCACTCCGGGGTGTGAAAAAATCCATACCCCTAAATGTCATACTGATGCCAAGCTAACTTCTGGTGAGCCAACACTAGGTTGATGGAAAAATTCTTCCATAAAACTAGCTACTGCCTCTCTGGTAGGTGGATTACCTACACTGACAGAACCCTTATCATTGTAGTAGATAGCATCTACCTTGACACACTATAGCAGCACTGCTCTAGTATTTTAAGAGTAGATGTAAAGTCCAAGAATTCAAAGTCACACAGGAAGTATATGGTGGAGCAGTGACTATTGGGTTTGGTGATTTCAGTCAAGGTAATTCACAGTGTTGACATGAAATGAAATTTGCAACTAAGCCAAGACAGTCCTGACAGAAAATGATTTTATCTTATTTTCTCATTGCTGATTCTTCTATGAATAATCAAAGAATAGTCTGTGTTGAATTAGAAGAGAGCAAAATTTTTGATCCAAAACATTTTTCAGTAAAAAAAATGCATATTCAGCTACACCAAAACATTCTGTGAATTCATTTCAGTTTCATCAAATTGTTCATATAGAAGACCCCCACAAAATTCTGAAAAATTCAAAAACGTTTAATTTCAACCTTTTTTAAATGAAACGTTGAGATTTTTCAGTCAAAAATGACTTTTTGGGTCAAACAACATGTTTCACTGGACCAGAAATTATTTTTTTAATTTATGATTATTTAAAAATTTCATTTTTATTTAAATTGAAACTATCCCCCCATCCCATTCTTCAGACTTACCAGTGAAATGAAAAGAAGGTTACTCACCTTGTGCAGTAACTGACGTTCTTCAAGAGATGTCCCTGTGGGTGCTCCACTTCAGGTCAAGGTGCGTCCCAGCACTTTGATCAGAGATTTGTACAGCAGCACTCCTGTGGGCTGCGCACACACTGCACCTTCCTCTTGAGCTCTCAGCATTTGAACAGCGTGTGCACAGCTCTGGCTCCTCAGTTCCTTCTCTACAATGGAATACGTTACAAAGTCCAAAGTAGAGGGGAGGAGGGCCGGTAGAGGAGCACCCACAGGAACACTCATCTTGAAGAACGTCAGTTACTGCACAAGGGGAGTAACCTCTTCTTCGAGAGAGATGACCCTGGGGGTGCTCCACTTCAGGTGACTGAAAGCAGTATCCCTTAGGATGGTTGGGACTTTGGATGAGGTAAGAAGGCTGTTTGCAAGATGGCTGTACTCAGTCTGGGGTCAGATGCTGCAGTGTGGATGAGAGCATAGTGGTTAGGTAAGGTAAGGTTAGATGCCCAGGTAGCTGCCTTGCATATGTCAGACAGTGGGACATTACGCAGAAAAGCCGTGGAGGTAGAGGCAGCTCTGGTAGAGTGTGTCCTAATTGATATAGGAGGCTGTATTCTCCTGAATTGGTAACAAAGATGTATGCAGTCAGCAATCCATTTGGACAGTCTCTGTGTAGAGATGGCATTGCCTTGTAAGTGGTGATTAGTAGAGAAAAAATGTCTGTGGGGTTTTCTAAATGGTTTTGTTCTATCCAGATAAAAGAATAATGCTCCACGCACATCAGGAATGTGCAGTGACATTTCAAAGGCATGAGGCTTTGGGAAAAATACTGGGAAGTGTATAGGTTCATTGAGGTGAAAGGAAGAGTGTATCTTAGGTAAGAACTATGGATGCGTGCGGAGTGTGACCTTATCTCAGAAGAATGTGGTATATGGAAAGTCTGCCATAAGCGCCTCCATTTCTCCTACCTGTCTGGCAGTCATAATTGCTATGGGGAAGGCGGTCTTCATGGACAGATGGAGAAGGGAGGAGGTAGCCATTGGTTCAAAGGGCTTATCCATCAGGGCTTTGAGGACTAGGTGTAAATCCCACTGTGAAGCAGGCGGTTTTATGTCTGGGTGTAGCGTATGGAAACCCTTCAGGAATCTTTTGGTGATAGGATGGGCAAAGACCGTAACATTGTCAACCTTGTGGTGAAAGGTGGTGATTGCTGAGAGGTGGACCTTGAGTGAGCTCGTAGAAAGGCCAGATGTTTTAAGGTGTTGCAGGTAATTCTGTATTAGTGGTAATGAAGCAGAAGCTGGAGAAGTTTGTCTGTGGGCACACCAATCTGTGAACCTTTTCCATTTATGCAGGTAGGTAGTGTGTGTGTTGTGTGTTCTGTTGTGCAGCAAGACAGAACATACTTGGTCCGAACATGTTAACTCTGCATTAGAGAACCATTGATCAGCCAGGCCTTCAGGTGGAGGCATTGTACCTCAGGGTGCAATAGTTGTTCCTGGTGCTGTGATAGAAGGTTGATGAGTGGAGGGGAGTGAAATGGGAGGCTTGACTGATACGCGCAAGAGAAAAAGGTACCATGGGTGTCTGGGCCATAGCAAGGCTATGAGGATGACGTTGGCTCTGTCCGTTCGTATCTTTTGAATTACTCTGTGCAACAGAGGTATTGGTGGGAATGCATACATGAGAATCTCAGTCCATGGGAGCATAGAGGAGTCCCCCCATGAGTAATTCCCCAGGCCTGCTCTGGAGCAGAATGTTGGGCATTTTTTGTTTGTTGCTGTGGCAAATAGGTCCAGTTGGGGATAACCCCACATCTGGAAGATGTGGGAAAGAATGGTGTTGTTGTGTTCCCACTCGTGTTGTAAGGGAAACGATTGGCTGAGCTCGTCTGCAGTGGTATTTTCAGAACCCAGCAGGTATGATGCAGAAAGATGGATATCGTGTTGAATGCACCAGTTCCAAAGCTTTGCTGCCTCTGTGCAGAGGGAGTGTGACCGGGCTTCACCCTGTCCATTGACATAAAACATGCATGCAATGTTGTCGGTCATGATTCAAATTTGGCAGTTTGGGATGATGGGAAGAAAGTGGAGGCAGGCATTGCGTATGGCTCATAGTTTTAGCAAGTTTATGTGAAGCATGGTTTCCGAAGCAGCCCAGAGACCCCAGCTGGTGCGGTGGCCAACATGTGCTCCCCATCCTGTGAGGGTTGCATCTGTGGTGATGGTAAGCAAAGCGGGATCTTGTCTGAAGGGAATCCCAGTGCAGAGGTTGATGGGAGAGGTCCACCACAGAAGTGAGTCTTTGACATTCTGGGGTATAGTTAATAACCCATTTAGCCTGTGCTTGCTTGGTTTGTATACTGTGGTTAGCCAACCCTGAAGGCATCTCATGTAAAGACGAGCATTTAGGACCACAAATGTGCAAGCGGCCATATGTCCTAGGAGCTGTAGGGAGTCTTGGACTATAGTCTGTGAGCTAGTATATATCTGGGTAATAAGGTTACGTATTGTGTGGAATCTGTCCTGAGGGAGAGATGCGAGACCAGTGGTGGAATCAAGTTGATTTACTGGGTATGTCGTAAAGTAGATTTGTTTTTGTCTATTTGCAGGCCCAAGGTGCGGAAGCAGTGAAGGGTTGCAAGAATTGCGTGGTTTGCTTCCAACTGAGTGGGAGCCTTGAGGAGACAATTGTCCAGGTAAGGAAGTATGAAGATTCCCTTTTTTCTGAGATGAGCTATTACAACTGCTAACACCTGGAGAAGACACATGATGTGGTGGAGAGGCCAAATGGGAGGACTCTGTATTGGTAATGGTGCATTCCCACAGCAAATCTGTCAAAGGGCAGGGTGGATAGAGACATGGAAATAAGCATCTTGAAGGTCGAGAGTTGAAAACCAATCTCCTTGCTCCAGCGTCGGAATTATCACTGGGAGAGTAACCATCTGGAATTTTTTATCTTGACAAACATATTCAAACATCAAAGATCGAGAATGAGGTGCCACCATTTTTCTTTTCTGTCAAGTAGTGGGAGTAAAACCCTTTCCCTGTGTTGAGGGGGGTACCTCCTCTATTGCTCCAAGATGTATGAGATTTTGTACCTCCTGATAGAGCAAATGTTAGTGAGAGGGGTCCCTTAAGAGGGACATGGTGGGATGGTGGCTGGGAGGTGAAGAGAGGAAAGGGATGGGATAACCTGATTTGATAATTTCTAGAACCCATCTGTCCACAGTGATGGATTTCCAATTGGTCAGGAATGGACTCAGACGGTGTCCAAAAATATAGTTGGTTGGAGTTGGCGCTGGAAAAGGTGTGAGGTTTTCTATACCCTCGACCAAGACTTCACATTTGTTTATTTGGGATAGGCGGGTGGGCACCGTTGATTCCAGGGGGCGACGCCACTGGTTCCTTGGTCTATGTCGTTGTGGCGTATCATATTGTCTTAAAGGTGGGTGTTGTGCAAAAGTATGGTAACGGGGTCATTGGTATGGCTGATAGCTATATTGTCTCTTCTTTGAGGCAGGTGATTGGATGCCTAAGGATTGGAGTGTGGCACGGGAGTCCTTCATGGCGTGAAGGACTTCATTAATGCTAGAGACAAAGAGCTTGTCTCCATCAAAGGGGAGATCTTTGACTGTATTCTGTATCTCCTTCAGAAAGGAGGACGAAGCAAACCATGAAGCCCTGCACATGACAACACCCATGGCTGTGGATCTGGCAGCTGTATCTGCAGCATCGAGCGCTGCTTGAAGAGCTGTGTGGGAGATCAGTTGGCCCTCAGACACCAGCATTTTGAATTGTTGTTGTTTATCCTCCGACACATTGCCAATAAATTGCATTATCTTAGCATAATCATTTTGCTAAGAGTGCTGCATAATTTGCCACACTGAACTGCAAAGTGGAAAAAGAGTACACTTTGCGGCCAAAGACATCCAATCTTTTGCCGTCTCTGTCCAATGGATTGGATTGGAAGGTTTGATATTTGTTCTTCTGGTTGGCTGCGTCTACCACTAGCGAATTAGGTGAGGGGTGCATGAACAGAAACTCAGAAACCTTGGATAGGACAAAATATTTGTGGTCCAGTCTCTTGCTCGTGGGCATTATTGTAGCTGGGGTCTGACAAATAGATTTAGCAGGTTCCATAATGGCCCCATTAATTGGTAGGGCAATTTTGGAGGAGGTCATAGCTTGCAGGATGTAAGTAAGCTCGTGTTGTGTTTCAAGTATCTCCTCCAGGGTAATCTTAAGCTCTCCTGCTACTCTCTGAAACAACTCTTGAAAGTGAGTGAGGTCATCAGTAGAGGGAGGTGGTGGGGGCACCATGGCATCTTGTGGTGTTATCGCTGTAGAGGAGGTATGTGGGGCAGTGTCTTCTGTAGGGGTGGCGGCCACTTCAGGTCTTATTTGGGTTTCAGTGTAAGCTGGTAGTGGAGGGAGCCTGACATGTTTTCTCCAGGCAGCCCGCAGAACACCTGAGGGTGGTGCAGTGTAGTTCCATTGATCCCAATGTGGCCATTGCCCTGGAGGGGCACAGGTGGTCCCACTCAGGGACTGCCATACCAGGGTGGAAAACCTTGAGGATATGGAGATCTCGCAGTAGTGCGTCTCCCAATTGTAGGAAACTGAGTCTGGAGAGAATATTGAGAGGAAAACATCTGGTCCTCATATTCCTCTTCCTGATCCTCTTCCTCCTCCTCCTAACCCACACTTCATTAGAGGGGCTTGAAGTGGTAGGGGAGTATGTCTGTGTAGCGGGGTAGGGTGTGAGAGGTCTCGGTGACAGACTGGTGCCAAGAAGAGGAGACTCAAGATCATGGGACACCCTTAATTCCCCTGGGTGTAGAAACTGAAGTGGAGCTGACTGAGTTGGTGCCGGTGTAACTGGTGGGGCTAGGGTTTGGTGGGACATCTGCTGCAGCATCGCAGGGTGTCCCTGGGGTGCCAGCTGGCTCTGCAGAGTAGGTGCCCCTGAGGCTGGTACCACAGTAGAAGCAGAAGGTATCGGAGGACTTGGTGCCGAAAGTGCTGGCTGAAAAAGTGGCACTGGAAGATCAAAGGGCGGTGCAGCAGCTCTGCTTCTGTTTTTGGCACCGTGACAGCTCTTGGCACCGCGCTGAGAGTGGTGACTGAGGGAGAGTTGAAAGAGGCGGGCATCTGAAAGCCCTGTGCCTTGGCACTGTGGAGAAGCAACTGACTCACAGTCGGTGTCCGAGGTGCCTGCCTTGTGAAAAGTGCTGAGTCAGGGTTTTGACATTTTCCCCGATGAGCGGCTTCCGAGAGGAGAGGAAGCTGGCTGTTTTTTTAATTTCTATTTACGTCTGGATGGTGTCACAGAGGTTGGTTGGCCAGAGTCAGACACAGGTCTGAGGGAATCCTGAAGGAGCAGCATTTTCAGCCTGAGCTCTCTGTCTTTGCGAGTCCGTGCTCTCAGTTTGTTACAGAGGATGCATTTTTGAGGTGCATGAGACTCAACCAAACAGTGGATGCACTGCGAATGCCCATCTGAAATGGGGATGGCATCCCCACAGGAGGTGCATCTCTTGAAGTCTGGGGAGCCAGGCAAATCCAAACCACGGAAGGTTTTTTTTTTCTTCCTGTTTTTCTTCTTCTTCTTCAAAGAAATAAATGTAACAATTAAAGTAACTTGTCTAACTAGTAACTTTAATGACTAAAACTATGTAACTAAACTAAGAAACAAACTAACTAACTAGTCTGAGAAAGCACTGCTGAACTCCGTCTCTAGCCAGGGATGGTAGAGAAGGAACTGAGGAGCCCGGGCTGTGCACACGCTGTTCAAATGCTGAGAGCTCAAGAGGCAGGCACAGCGCGTGCTCAGGCCACAAGAGTACTGCTGTACAAATCTCTGCTCAAAGGCACTGGGACACACCTTGACCTGAAGTGGAGCACCCACAGGGTCATCTCTCGAAGAAGAAATATCCGTTCTTCACCCAGCTCTAGTTGGAATGTCTGGACACACAAGCAACAGGGTCATGGTGCCATGACACTCCTTCCTCACCTTTCTTGGTTTAGGTCAGCCTTTCAGTGATGTCTCAGTGTAGCTTACTTGCACTTAATTTTCCATCTCTTAAAACACTCAGCTTGATAACCCATAAAAAACAGGAATGTAATTCAGGCTGGTATTGTTAAGAGACCCTTATATGATTTGTACACCACTTTGGTGAAACTGATACATTTTAATGTTTAGAGCAAAAAAGCCACGACTCACAATTAATCTGATTTATGCAAGTGTGTGGTAACTGAGTCAGATCTGGGTATGGCTCATCTATGAAAACCTTATGGGAACTGCATAATATCACAACAATCCTATAAGTAATTATTTAAAAAAACACATCAACTTACTGTGACTAGCTAAAGTTTTCTCCGTTCTTGTTTCCTCCAACACTTTATTGGGATATTGAAAATTCTTAAACTTCTGTTTCAACAATACAGCAAATCTCCACTTCACACATTTTCTGTTTCCTCCTTTCCCATCACCCAGTAGGTGTGAAATTTAAACCTCTTAATTCAGACAGATTCAAGTCCAGACCAATTTATAACGTAGATGACACTTTGCAAAAATCAATTTCAGTGGTCAGACTATGAAGGTCAATGGAGATTACTACATCATGGAAAGGTAACAGTAATGCAGAAGTGGAGAAGGAAAAGCTCTCCAGAGTTATTACGGAAATGTAACACCAAACCAGCCTGTACTTGTGGTATATTCTCTTCAGACATATGCTAGTACCATCTACTGTAATGGTATAGTTCACAAAAGAAAGGGGAGGAGGGAACCCACACATGCACTTTGTCATTGGCAGAAATACATTTTCTGGAATTAGAAATACCCTAAGCACAGTCATCCATCTCTGGCATAATTGTGGCATCTTCTGTTTTAAGATTTAGATGACAAACTACCAAAATATTTCAGGGTGGATTTAAAACTGACTGATAGAGGTGGCAGAGGATTTTCCTTACTATGAAACATAATTCCTTGACTAAAAATCTTGGAAATAGTTGTTCACTGAATACAAGTAACTATTATACTATTATTATGCATATTTTTACACACCCCTCCACAATGAATCTGGATTTCAGTTGCCATTACTGTGCTAGAGTGTGTCTTGCTTGTGACAGGGAATTTAAGTGATCACATAAAGAAAAAGGGGTGAAAACGGTACGAAGTCCACCCGAAAAAGGAATACTTGACTACTATCATCCAAGGAAAGAATGAACTAAAGAAACATAAAAAAAATTTCTCATCAGGTAAAACTTGAGAAGCTGTTGAATTACACAAAATGATGTTATTTTTAAGACTTAGTCCCTCATCTTCATAATGTTAACAGATTACACTCTGATTTCTCTGAATTAATTTCCTCAGGAGACACATTTCTTTGGCTCAAAAGACTGTGATTGGAATACTATACCCTTGGGGTGGTTCTGGGGATTGGACTGTCACTTTGGTGGGGGTGCATGAAAACCTTGTGGGCATGGGGGAGGCAGTTACACCTTGTGTAAAATTAATATGGCTAATGTAATGTTATGGAGGTTAATCTATGAAAGGAATCTGCATTTTCCCAGGATGTATGCAGTGTATGTTGGAGAAGGGGAAAAAGAAAATGCAAACGAAATATGGTACTTAATTAAAATCCTATTAGGGCTTCAAAAGGAGCCACAATAGGCTGTACTTTCTTTTTCAGATCTCTGTGTGTTTTGGAGCAGGCGATGAAAGTGGAAAGTAATCAGAACTCTGGTGGAAGTGAAATGTTTCCCTTTTAAGACAGTCTCTGAGCTGCTAATAGCTTTGGATCCAAAAGCAAGCCAGAAAGCCTCTGTGTGAATGCAAATTATCTAGTTGATAGGGGAAGGAGAGAACTGCCCAAAAATGGTAGCACAAAGGAGCTGCAAATAATAAATACATCTGATCAGCAAATAAGCTACTAGAAAGCTAAGATTATGACCCTCCAGGAAAGGGAGGTGAAAAAAACAAACAAGTTAATCCTGCAAATAAGGGGAACAGGTTAACCCTAAGAGGTGTGGGGGAGGTGCGGGGGCGGGAGGTGACGAGGGGTGTGGGTGTGTACAGTGCAGAAATCTGAAGCTGTCTCTCAACTATTACCTGAGAATAAACTTAAAGCTTGGTACAGCAGAGAAACTATTGCAAACCTGGTCTGTTGTACAAGAGGGGAAACTGAAGTACCTCATGAATTTCATAAATGACCTGTGAGTGGGCAATTCACAAGCCTGACTATAAAACAAAATAAGGACAGCCTGGAGGTAATTCTTCTGTTTTTCTTGCAATTAGCAAGATGATTTATAAAAAAGTGGTATTATTATTAAGCAATAATCTGTCTCCACCAGGGGGGCAGAAATTGTTTTTTCTGTTTTTCAGACACTGCAAGCAAGCTGGCGCCAGCAGAAGAATAACCCATAATACCATGGATGTGTGTTTTGTGCTGTTTTTCTGCAGTGTTTGTCTTGTTGCTAGCATTGTTGTGTTTCAGTAAAAAAATAACCTCATGACGTGGGTGGGGGATAGCTTCAAAAGGCTAACCGGGGGGCGGGAGGGGGATGTGTATGAGAATTCAAAATGCTCAACTAAGAGACTAGCACCTGGGTAATAGCTACCATGGTACCTGAAAATGGAACAACAACTAAGGTGGGCCCCACAAGCCCTACAGGAATAATGAGATGAGGAGGAGCTTGCTGGGAATCAATGGAGGGGTGTGTGAAATGGTGTAAATCCAGAGAAGATGTTTGGACGTGCCCCTCTCCTATGACTATGGAGGAACATGATCAATGGCCTATGGTAAGGGGTGGACAATTGGGTGCACTGTGTATGAGGCATTTTGTTGGGAACGTACATATTATTAGGGGGCACAATTACATCAGTCCAAAACCAAACTATACACATCTACACACTATCTGCTATCTGTAAATCTTACTGCTGTGAATAATCAAACCAGGACATATGTCCTGATTCCATACTAAATGGTTAAGTTGGTTTGGACAATGACCCATTGCTCTGTGAACATCCAATGGACTTATAATATGAACAAAAACATGCAAAACTTGCAGGGGCAGCTTATTGCAACTGCCAGCATCTGGACGCATTAAAATCTTGACCCTGTTGAAGGAGGAAAGGCAGTGTTTTGGTGGTGGCTCGAATGTTGAACCATACTGAAGTGGTCAGAACACTCGGTGTTGCTGTGGATCACCATAGCAGTTGGTGTATTGTTAACTGTATTTGTGTGTTACATTGCATATAAAAACGATCAAAGGGGGCATAACCCTCTAGAGAACAGCCACTAATTATAACCTATAAGTAATGTAGTAGTAAGCCCTCCATCCACCACAGTATACGAGACCCAACCTTTTCAGGCCCACTATAATGGGAAGTCTGGAACACCAATTGGAATAGGTGTAGTATGCCCATAAGAGAGAAGGTGCAGGACACTATACTACACAAAGGGCAGTGGAACAAAGGAAATTGCAATACCTTCCACTTGAATGCCAGGCCCTATCAGGGAGTGTGTTGCCATATGTCCTATGCTTTTGCAGGAATACCTGGGCAGGAAGATCCCAAAAGAAAAAAAAAACACGGGTGGAGTGTTAGGATATAGATATTCAGGCCTGTCTGTAAAGGCCTATACTTTATGAATTTAGGTATATGTTTATCACTTAGCAAGTTACAGAGGTATAAAAGAAAGAATCAAAATCACTCACAGTGACAGTCTAAGGCCTTGTTCTTAGGCTAAGGCCTTTGGCTAAGCAGCAGAGGCAGCCATAAGCTGGGAAGTGTAAGGTCACATCCTTACACACTAAAGTAGTCACAATAAAATAAGGTTCTACTGGGCTGTTAGGAATACAGTCATGTCCTGGATAATGCCTATCACCTCCAGAGAAAGAAAAGAGCCTAGAAAATGTAAAGAACACTTAGTTTAATAGCATCCTGTCTGGCAAGAATTTACTTATCAATAGCAGGGGTGTGAAATCCTCATTTCTTTGTTGTTCTATCATTATAGTCTCCACTTCTCTATTGTTTTTCCGTATAGTCTCTGTCTGGCTCTGTAATTACTTCTGTCTGTAATTTTGTTGGCTGTAAACCAATTAAGGCGGTAGGATATAATTGGTTAGATAATCATGTTATAATATGTTAGGATTGGCTAGTTAAATTTCAGTAAAATGATTGGTTAAAATATAGCTAGGCAGAACTCAAGTTTTACTGTATAGTCTGCAGTCAATCAGGAAGTAAGGGGGGAGAATGGGAACAGGGGTGGGGGAACTGGAATCATGTTTTGCTAAGGGCGCAGGAATGGGATCAGGGACACAGGCAAGGCTCTGTGATGTCAGAAGTGGGAAGGGGGACACTAAGGAAGGAAAATGGAATCATGCTTGCTGGAATTTCACCCCATAAACATCAAATTGTTTGCACCTTCAGACTTCAGGAATTGTTGCTCTTTGTTCATGCGAGAAAGACCAGGGAAGTGAGCAGGTGAAGGAATAAGCCATCTAACATGCCTCAACTCTAGATGGCTGGCTCTAGTTCAGCAAAGATGAGTAGGAAGAATTTTACCCTCTGATGGCTGTTAGGTGGTCTTCTGTATACGAAATGAGTTGATTTCACTCCAATAGTTAGTGTATAGGTGTCTATATTAAAAAAAAAAAAAAAAGTATCTGGCACTCAGCAGAGACTCCAAAAACTGGACAGGCATAGAAACCAAACTACTCTCCATCCCCATAGTTAAGCCCTTCCAGGAGTACATTTGTGCTATAGTCCTCCAGGAGGGGCAGAGATGCCACACTTCGTGTATACTCTAGATGCAGTCTTTGGTTTCTTGTCATACACTTCCTGCTGGGGCTGAAACAAAGAAGCATAGGATAGAGCAGTTGTAGGCTGCAGATACTTGCTGTGTGACTGTGGGACCTATCTGCAATCCTCCCTTTGGTCACATCTCTTGGCAAAATTCCTCTGAGCCGCACCCACTGACTCCCTGGATGCCTTCAAGGTGCCTGTAGCGAAGCAACAACTCTCTGGCATGGTGCCTCCTGCTGGTCATCTTGGGAATTAGCTCTTCACCAGCTCCAGAGCGCCCTCTACAGCCTGGTGTCTTGCCTGCCACTGGCCCTGTGATCCTCTCGGACCCTGGTGCCCTTTACGTCGGGGTTCTGCCCCAGCAGAACCCCCACACTCTGGGTCTCCCCTCCCAGTGGAACCCCCAACTCTCTAAACCCACCTTGCCTCAGGGGCAACTGCCAGTTCTCATCTAGCTCCCGCTCACGAGGGCAGACTGCAGTCTGTAACAGTCACTCATCATTGGCCAGGGGGTAGGACCTGCTGCCTTTGCCTGTCCCTGGGCTACACCTTTGCAGCCCCAGTACTTCTCTGGGTCTTTAACAAGGCCTGCAGCCTGGGGGTTTACCAAGCTGGAGCTCCCCAGCTCCTCTTGCCCTTTTTCACCAGCACTATTCTGCCTCAGGTACCTTGCTCCCAGGCAGCTAGCCTTTCCCGTTCCAGGGCTAGAGTGAGACTCCTTTAGCTCCTGGCTCACAGCCACTTTATAGGGCCAACTGTGGCCTGATTGGCCACACCTGTGATCAGCTACTCCCAGAGCTGCTTTCTCTCCTTTTCCCAGCTGCAGCCCTCTCCAGGGCTGCTTTTAACCTCTGTTTTGTGGGAATGGGGCAGCTGCTCAGTATTCCTCTCTGGATCGCTGCTTTTGACTCTGTGACCCTCACTCCTGTCCCTGTTATTTCATTTGCTATCTCAAATATTCAACTGAGACCTGGGTCTGATAGCTTCTGGCTGGGGGGAGAGACCATCAGATGTGCCTCACCATAACCTCAATAGGTACAGAGTAGTAGGAAGTTTGTTACAATCTTATTGCTGTACATAGTTTCTGTTAATAATAAAGGGCTTATCTTGACACCAGTCTACTCATGAGTAATACACTACATGTTACCAGGACTGGCAGGCACAGCATCCTGAAAAACTCATTGAGAGGCAACATTGAAATGACTGCTACAGATACTGTACAATGGCAAGTAACTCTCCACTGGCACTGAGAATCAGGGGAAATGGTGAATATGGCTGGAAAAGGTTCATACAGTAATTTGCACTTTATATGAAAGCCACAGGGGCAAATAACTGGAGGGTGAGCAAAATATTGCCCTGCTCTTAACTGTGCTGGACACAGCTCTAGTTGTATATAATGCATTCCATACAGATAGTAGTGGGGAGAAAGAAAGAGTTACAGAAATAATGAATACATTAGAGGACCTTGTATCCCTAGAAAAATGTTCCTTATGAGAGATGTATGTTCAGGTTGAGAACACAGAATGAAAGGGAAACAATCAATGAGACTGACACAGACTTAAAACTAAAAGTATGTCCTGTGAATATGGACTATTAAAATACTAGCTTAGTGGATATCAGATTCCCCTGGGTGTATAAAATGAAAGTTCATGCACAGTTACTAAGGAAGCTGGAGCTGACGCTACAAAAGGGCAATATATATATGTCAAGCAGCAGAACAAACAGAAATACAAATAAAAAGCCAAGAGAAAGGCAGGAGAACATGGCTGTGAGTATCATACCTAAGATAGCAAGGGAAAAATTCTCAGAAATTAAGTTGTCCGAGTATAGAAACATAGAAAGCAAGAAATAGTGTCAGTGATGGGGCAACCAATCTGAGTGTAGGAAATACCCAGCATTCAGGCAAATATGTGAAAACTGTAATAAATCCAACCATTATGCAAAAATAAACAGAGAAAGCAGGAAAGTACATTATTAAGTGAAGAAAGGGATTCCTCAATTAAAGAGAAAGAGTTGTTGTTAAGCATAATAATGCAGGAGGCTGAAAACTCAAAAGACTGACTGATTAAATGTGCCCAAATGGCACTTACATCACATAAAAGGTAGATGCTGGAGCACAAGTAAAAGTAATAACAGAAACTGAAAGTGACATGTAAGGAGTTCCTAAAAGTGGAAGAGTAAAAAGTGTCTTCTAAAGACTATAATGAAGGTACAATTCCAGTATTGGGAGAGTGCACACTGACACTTAAATACAACGGGGAAATGATAAAACAAGAGTTTCTCGTGGTACACTGAGGCAAGCAGTCTTGAACCTATACATGTGTCAGGTGCTTAGTCTTCTTAAGAGGACGTCCATCCAACAGAGAAAGAAACACAACATAGAACCAGATATGAAAGAGTCAATAACATCATATGAAGATGTATTCACAGGAAATGAGTGCCTCCCAGTAATATACAAAATATCATTGAGAGAAGATAAAGAACCGGTGGTACCTGCCACATGAAAAGTTCTACAAGCCTAAGAAAGAGGCTAGAAACATTGCTGAAAAACATGACAGCAAATGATATCATTTAGAGAATAAAAGAACCAACCAATGGTGTCACTGCTTAGGAAGGAGGGGGACTATAGCTGTGCATGAACCGTAAGGGGCTGAACAAAATCAGAACAAGAGAACACTTCCACTTTTCCACAAGAAGTGACCTATTGTCCGAGATGGTAGGAGCCAAATTTGTATGCAAATCAGATGCATTAACAGGCTTTTGACAGATTCTCTTTGGACACAGACCCCTAAGATCTGCACTTTCAACATAACATTTGACAGATACTGCTTCCTAAGACTGCCTTTTGGAATATATTCAGCTCCAAAAGTACATCACTGCACAATAAGTCGGATGATAATAGGAGATGTGAAAGTGTACACTGATGTGTGACAGAGTATTCAAACCCTAGCCTGGTGAAGAGAGGGTTAAGGAGTTGCTCTGGACACTGGAGGCCCTGCCCCACCGCCCCTGCTGGGCTTGCTCACAGTGGAGGCAGAGCACAAAATGGAGCAGCTCAGCTCAGTCTGGGCAGACAGAAGAGGAGAGCAGTTGGGTGTTGTAACCTCCTCAAGAGAAGCTGTCAAGGCTCCAAACTGCCAGGACCAGGCCTTATGTGCAAGCAGACACAGACCCCTCAGCCATGGAGGCTGAAAGCAGTGAGCTACCGCTGATAGGGGAGACCCTCTGCAGAGTGGCCTGAGAGAATTCCAAGCGGGATCCCAAGACAGACCAATGGCACCAACAGGGGAACTGAAGCTGGGGTAGGAAGTGGCCCAGGGAGCAGGCATAGAGGTACCAGCTCCCGAGGCTATATATTTTGAATTATTATTTCTTTGGGCCCTGGGTTGGAACCCAGTGGAGAAGGGAGAGCCAGGTATCCCTATCCCCGGCCACTGACTCTTGCCATTGGATAACACAGCCACTGACTCCAGCTGCTAGGCAAATAAGCCACTGACTCTTGCCACTGGGCGACTGACCCAACAGCTACAGCCATTAGGCAGAATGGCCATTGCCTCTCGCCATTGGGAGACACAGCCACTGACTTCAGACACTAGGCAAAGCAGTCACTGATCCTTGCTAGTGGATTACAGAGTGCAAAATATCACAGACTTAGGCTCAAAGCACCCCCCTCTCTCTGCCACCCCTCCATTGAACATTTGGAATGACTGAGGAGGGTACTGGAAATTGTGAGAATGTATAACCTTAAACTGAATAAGGCCAAATCGCTATTTCAAACAATGGAAATAACACACTTGTGAGACGGACTGACCGCAAAGAGAATCTTTTCCTGATGAATCAAAGATTTAGGCAATACTGAACATGATGAAATCTGAACATAAAAAGAGAATTCAAGGGCTGCTAGGCATGTTGAATTATGTCCACAAATGCATACCTAACTGTATAGCTCACCCAACCTACCTAAGACATCACCTCCACAAGATCATGGAATGGGCCTGGATACCAGAGCATAAAAGAGAGCTCAGTGGACTTAAAGCATATTCTGACATCAGCTCCAGGGCTGCAATTTTTTGACCCACTTAAATACATCAAACTCTTCATAGATGTCTCAAAAATAGGGCTGGGGGCAGTACTAATAAAGTGTCTTGGAACTGACTGGTTTCCAGTCTTGTATGCATATAGGGCTATGCCAGCCACACAGAAGGTGTATGTAGAAATTGAGAAAAAGACACCAGGCCTTGCATATAGCTGTACAAGATGTCACTACTTTCTCTATCCTCAGTTTCAAAGCAGAAACTGATCACAATCCACTGATTGCATCATACAAACAGGGACCTCCAAGGTTCTCTTTTGAAAATACAGAAGTATCATGTGTCCCTGGGATTCTGTGAGTGCCATTTAGTTATGGCAGACACACTCTCAAGAACATGAGCTCCATATGACAATACACAGCTAGATAATCTGGAACCAGTGGTAAACATACATGTCAACTTGATAAAATGTCTCGTGCTGTATCTCCAGGTATATAGAAGGAGTTGGACACAGAAGAGCTAAAGAAGAAATACTGGAAGCATTAAGCAAAGGATTGGAAAAATCAACACTTCTCACTTGCATATTCTACGATAAAAATCAGCTTTCAGTGATCACAGGGCTGCTTTTGAAAGGCACACAGCTCGTGGTTTCCCCAGTGATGAGAAAGAAAATATTGGAACAAATATATGAAGGACATCTGGAAATGACCAAATCAGAAAGGAGAGCTAGGGAAGTTGTATTTTGGCCAGAGATGAATAGTGACAGAGAAGAAATGATGGGCAGGAACATGTCGAGAATACAGAGATTCCTCGCTGAAAGATACTGCTCAAACTTGTAATTCCATGAGATAAAGTCGGAATTGGGAAGACATGAGCACCTGGTTACAATGGACTACTTACCAGTTTTCCAAAAGTAGTGACTTGAAGTACCACAGCAGCAACAGGTGTCAGGCAGGTTACACCTATATTTGTATGTCACAGAATTCCAAAAACAGTAATAACTGACAATGAACCACAGTTCATGAAAAAGGAACTTTGCTTAAAAGCCTGATTTTCATCATGAGACACCTAGTCTCAAATATGCTCAAATCAATGGATTAGCTCAATGTGGAGTACCTAGTGGAGAACTTGCTAAAAAAAAAGCAATGGCTGCAAGGGAAGATCTATATTTATCACTACTTAGCTACAGAGCTCCTCACCACAATGTGGAAAGTCACTTGCTGAACTCCTCTGCAACAGACATATAAATACTTGATGACCAGAAATGGAACCAAAAAATAAAAGGATGACTAACAAAGGAGTTTGATAGTGAGGAAAAAACTGGGAAAGTATAATCAGACAAAATATTACAATAAAGGAGCAAGTCCTCTTCCACAGTAAGAAACAAAACCTCAGCAACAATTTGGCATGATGGGCTCTGGCCTGTCAAAGCCACAGTGATCAAAGAAGAGTCACATTGCTCATACTCAGTGATCACAGATGAAGGTAAAATCTTACGAAAGACATCTGAAAAGGTTCAGAAAAGGGCAACAAAAATGATTACAGGTATGGAATGACTTTCATATAAAGAGAGATTAATAAGACTGGGACTTTTCAGCTTGGAAAAGAGATCGACTAAGGGGGGATATGATACAGGTCTATAAAATTATGACTGGTATGGAGAAAGTAAATAAGGAAGTGTTATTTACTCCTCATAACACAAGAAGTAGGGGGTCACAAAATGAAATGAATAGGCAGCAGGTTTCAAACAAACAAAAGGAAGTATTTTTTCATACAACACACAATTAATCCATGGAACTCCTTGACAGAGGATATTGTGAAGGCCAAGGCTATAATAGGGTTCAAAAAAGAACTAGATAAGTTCATGGAGGATAGGTCCATCAAAGGCAATGAGCTAGGATAGGCAAGATGGTGTTCCTAGCCTCTCTTTTCCAGAAGCTGGGAATGAGCAACAGGGGATAGATCACTTGATGATTACTTGTTCTGTTCATTCCTTCTGGAGCACCTGGCATTGGCCACTGGGCTAGATGGACCTTTGGTCTGACCCAGTATGGCCGTTCTTATGTTTTTCGCTGAGAAAAATAAAGTAAAAGCAGACACACAAATAGAAAACAGTTCACAAACCGACCCTGTTATTGTTCATGAGACTGAACAGTCAGTTACTGACAAGGACTTGCCTAAAGCGGTTTTGCAGTGCAGCAGAGTAGGAAGATTGCTTAAATGCCCTAAGTGACTGATCAATACATGTTAATGTTGCATTAGAGCAATCTGATGGACTGTGAAATATTTTATTCTATTTGCAATAGTTTTTTAGTATTATTCAAAAGTGGTTTAGTTCAATAAATAAATTTTAAAAGGGATCTAAAAAAGGGAAGATGCACTACAGAGTAAGTAATTCAGGAAGTATAAAGTTACCATACTTCCTCTATGGCAGACTTTGCAGACTTTGGTTTTCTGTACCAATGATGCACTTCCTGCTGGGACAGAAAAAAAGAAATCCAGGACAGGGCAGCTGCAGGCTGCAGCTACCTAGAGTACTAGGAAGTTTTGTTACTTCATTTCCTGACATAGTTTCTGTTCATAATAAAGGGTTTATCTTGAGGCCTGTCTGCTCATCAGTAAGATAGTACAGAACTGACGTATATTGCTGAAATAGTGTAAGGAAGCCTGCATTGTAACTTACTGTACTTACAGGACTTCACAGCTTTAGGATTCACCTTCCAGGATCTCTCCTGAGTACTAAATGCACTACTTTTTTGTACTGAACTGTACTGTCATTGACATTAAAAATAGCAATGTTTAACAAAGTGTACTACACAGTGCTGAGAGATGCCACAGTAGTTCAATTTTAAAGATTAACACTGTATATAAAAATAAATCATAAATCTCAGACTAATCCCAGTCTCTAATTCAGAGATGTCGAAAGTGTGACCCAAAGGTTAAATGAGGCTCACAGACCCCTTCCCAGTTCACATACTGCACTATGCTATGATTATGTATGTAAGCGGGGTCTGAAAGAGTTCTCCCCTGACATCTAGTGACGAATTTGGGGAAAAGACCTCAGGAGCAGACTGTGCATAGACACACCTATTCTGTCTCAGGTATCAGCAGAAAGACCTGTGTTGCCAAAGTGATCGATTTTGGCTGTTTTGGTATTGGAGGCAAGGTATCAAAATTCACTTTGGTATTGAAGATAAGGGTAATGAAATGTTGTTATCCTTATTATATTAGCAAAGAGCAGCAGTACTGTATTTAACATGCCCTGATTGAGGAGGGGCACCCTAAATGTTAATCTCACTTGCTAAACAGTGGGTAGTGATGCCAAATCCAAGTTAAAGTCAGGGGGGGTGGGGACAAGTGTTCCTACTGGTCACGTTGGGCCTGTTTAAAGGGTCCCAGAAGCTATTTTCTCCTTCTGTCCCTCCCCACCTCCAGTGTTTAACAACAGAGCTGCCTAGATTCATTTGAGAGTCCTTGTTCTTCCTTAGCAACAAAAAGTCTTGTAGCACCTTATAGACTAACAGATGTCTGGGATCATGAGCTTTCGTGGACTAAGACCCACTTCATCAGATTAATGTTGTGGAAATCTCCAGAGGCAGGTAGCTGAACTCACTGATAAGCTAATTCAAAGGGCTGAATCTTAGATTTAGTAGAGAGTGTTGTGGCAAAAAAAACAATATAGAATAGGCGACTCGTTACCCAGTGAAATCATTAAAGAGTTGAAATCACTGAGAAATGGCCTACCTGGTGGAACCTCAGAACACAGCACTGCAGTGAAAGGTAGCAGTTAAGGTTGCAGCTCTGAATAACAGCAGTGATTACAGCAATGACAGTGACAAGCAGTGGCAGAGACAGCAGAAACACAGGTGAGCAAAGGTACAGGCATCACTCAATCAGCCTCTCCCTTTTGGGGCAGGAGGCAAACCCACCCAATTGCATCCCTGGACTCTGGGGATGTTGCTGACCTCAGATAACAAACTGAAGCGGGGTAGAGCATAAGGAAAAGGGGAGTGGCATGTTAAAGAGACATTTGTCCCTGGGATGTTCGTACCACAAGGTGGGAAACTGAGAAAAAGGACAGTTCCCAATATACTGTGGGGTGGGTGTTTCACTTATTGGTTTTGTACTTTCAAGTCATTGTTGCAGTGTTTTCCCAAATTAATGCTGGGTTCCCTCTCCCTTTTATTCAGAGCTTTCTTTTGTTACACAGACTCAGTCTTTGTGAGTTGGGAAGCATTGGCTTTTAGTGGAGGCAAGGGGAGGTGTTTAGTTTTTGCAGATTACTGGGTGGGTGCTTTGTCTTGTTAAGAGGTACTTCTTGATATTGGACCCAGCCTCACCTGGCAGAAGGGTTACATGCAGTATACATATCATTCACATATGTCTAATGATTTCCTACTATCCTCCTTTAATAACTGTGCTTCTTTACCTCTAGATTTTGGGGAGGGGTTGTGCTTTTTCAGTATGGATATCCATCATCTTCTGATGATGAATGGATGACATCTATTCCCAGAGTAACCTTTTGCAATCTCCCAGAATCATACTCCAAATTAAAAATGGAGCAAATGACACCTACTGCCTGGTTTAGTAATAAAGGCCGTGAGGCACACAGAATTATTAAGGCCAATCTACGGAAGAGTTGAGATTTGAACTCATGGACCAATATTTTCAAAAATGGATATTGAAAGTTAGCATCCTACTTCCATATATTCAAATCTGTACAGAGCTTGATAATTCAAACTACCGAGCATTCAGCAACTTGCAATCACCTAAACAGAAGCGGATGAGTTGAGCTAGGTGGGAAACTATTTCTTGTCTTGTAAACTTTTCGAGATCTCAGAATTTGTCCTGTTTTATATCAGGATGGAACTGAGACCCTTTGAAGCTTTTTTTAAAAAAAAACAGAGAGAAACACACCTCCCTTTGCCAGAATAGCCATTAGCTCAGCGGTTAGGTCCTAACTCTTGGGATGTAGGAGACCTAGGCTCAAAATCCTTACTCTGCTGTTTTTCCCAAATTATTGATTATTCTTGGGTGGCTCTCTCATTTTGACCAGAAATTCCATGGGAGACCTAAGGAAGGGTATGGTATGTTCTCATGAAAAGTTTTAATTTTCACAATCTAGCATTTTCTAATGGAAAACTATTTTGTTAAAAATTTCCCAAACAGCCCTACTGCCGAGTGCCTAAAAATGGACTTGGGAGCCTAACTTTAGGCACCATTTAAAAAATGTGAGTCTCCTAGTCCCTAACTCAGTGCACACTCCCACAGGCTAAAAGATACGTAGATGTAAGAGAGCTTTTGTTCTCCTTCTCAGGGAACTATATGTCAAAATGCACTTTATTTTGGCATTTTTATTTTCTGTTAAGAAGAATTTTTCCATTTTTTAAAGAAGTGATGGGGTTTAATGGCTCTCTTGAAGGCAAAATCCCTTTTTATCCTTAATTTTGGAGTCCCTATCAATGTATCCATGTCATAATATGAGAATTTTTTATAATTATAGCACTGAAGTTAAAAACATATAAAATATAATAACTTCCTTTAAATTATTTTTCTTCTTGTAAATTTTCCATAGACTAGACCTACAATTAGCAGAAAGAGTTACACTTCCAGGAAGGACAAATCCCATCTGAAAAAGCATCTACAGAAGTAGTTCCAATTTTTTTTAAAGGGGACAAACAGTAAATAAAGGATATAACCCATTTTGATTAGTTTCTCACCATAATAAAATGCTGAAGCAGCACCCAAAAGGATTTTCTAGACAATTGCCTACACAAACTGTCAATTTGTTCCTGAGATTAGCCCAGACGGATTGTACGGTTTGTATGGATTGTACTGCTCTAAGCATCTGAAAGGTCACTAGACAAAACAGCAGGAGTGACCTATTGTTCTTGCTAGTGACAATCAGGTTGCCATTATGACAAACTTTAAACTATCACAAATCTTTTCTTTAAGAATTACATGGAAATATTATCTCTGCTTTGTGGCACAATTAAAAACTGTCATCTGAGGAGTTCAATGCCACAATCTTAAATATTTCCTTGGGTCACAATTGCAAAGCCAAGAAGCCTGAGAATCGAATAGTGAATGAATCACCTTTGACATCTATCAACTATACCACTGAGTGCAATCTTTTCAGTTGCATTTTGAGATCAGAATGTAAAAAACTCAAGCTGACATCCCCAGTGTATAAATATGTAGGACTTTTTTTCATTTTTTGCCAGCCGACTACAGATTTCAGCTGTAAAAATGAAGCTTCATCGTTACAAAACAGTTTGACTAATAAAAAAAGATTTGACCTATTAAGAATGGCAATGTATAGTTTTACGTGAGAGAAGAAAAAAATATATAGAGAGAATAATATTCTAAACGTAGGCTCTTCATCTAACATTGCATTTCACCTGTCCATTTACTGTGTACAAATTATTACTGGGTTAAAGAAATTAAATCTTAATATCAGCTTTGTAACCTTGAATGTCCTGACTGCAAAGTATTCAGGGAAGCTGCTGCATGTTGCACATTGGTCCAAAATGAAGACATATTAAAAATAAGCTTTAAATTTCAACCCTGCTCTGGCACCCTATTATATTTTTTATCAGTTTTTAATATTTAAATGTTTCAGAGTTCACTAGAAACTTTTAAACAAAAATAAAACATGCACACATACAAAGGATAATGGGTAAAATATAAAATAGATTTTATGAACTTGTATGGAACCCAATCATTTTTCCATTTGTAGTACAGCTAAGTAGGTAGATTAAGTATTTTTCTAGCTATAGTCTCCCTTTCTCTAGGTATGAATATATGCCAACATAACCCATACTTGTAGCGATATCCCATTGTAGAAGATATTGTTACATTTTCAACACATAGTGTGACAGGGCTTGCATACCCCGCACTAGCCCAGGCAGTGTCAGGCCTATGGTATTGACAGTGGAAGTCCCACCGCCCCAGCAGGACTGGGCATGCTCCAAATACTCTAGTTACTGTAGTATAAAGAGAGAGAGTTCAGCTCATTCTGGGCTAGCGGCCGCAGGGGAAGGACCTGCCTGGGAAGCTCCTGCGGAGGACCAGCCACAGCCCCTGATGATACTGGGAATGGAGCCACCCCCCACCCCAGGCCTGCCTGAAGCCCAGCGACTGGAGGAGCCAAAAGAGGCGACTGGCCTGACTGTCCACGGAGATCCCAAAGACTCATGGGAGACCGCGACGCACATACCGGTAGGAAGTGACCCAGAGAGGGTGACGGAGTGGTACCTCCTGCCCAGGAAGGCTCAATGTGTTTTGGTAGGACCCCCCATGCTGAGTCAGTGGCAAGGCACGAAGCCACTGTTAAGGCCCTGGGTAGGGGCCCAGTGGAGTCGGGTAGACCCAGGCTCACCTTCTGGCGTTGCCCCACCTCTCTGAAGGCGCCCCTGCTTTGTAGACTCTGACCATAAGGCCTTGGTGCCCTGCACCCTAGGGCTGCTTAATGGACTCTGGCCACTAGGCCATGCTGCCCTGCATCTAAGGACAACTTTGTGGACTCTGGCCATTAGGCCGTGCTGCCCCTGCCCCAGGGGCATAAACCCTCACACATGGCAGTGGTGTTTGTTACCACTAGTTCATTACAAACAGTCATTCCAAGATTTATACTAGGAGAACTTAATACCATAGCAAAGGTACTAAAGATATGAAAAGATGACAGTTGTTGAAATGTATCATTTTTAAAATGTATCCCCACCTTCCAGCAAAAATAGTTCACAACCACTCCTTTCCTGCCTAACCCCCCAAAAGCAAAAAATATAATGCACCAAAATTCAAGAAAAACAACTTTTCAAACTCGTAGCTACACTGTCCTTGTGCTTCTCTGTCTGATACCGTCCAATTGCTGTGTAGGTCCCTGTGTACACTAGGAAAATAACAGATTGCTGGCAGCATTTGTCAGAAATGGGTCCCCTCCTGGCCCTTCTTCAACTGTTGAAGACAATGGTTTAACTCCTCATATAGAGGGGATAAACCCATTTTCAGCACCACTACAGAAGTCTCAGTCACACTATCTGTAATGGTGCTGAACATAGATTTTTCCCCTATACTCTAGCAGTTAATAATTTCCAACACCACTTGAGGGGACCACTAACAAAATACAAACTTTTTATTAAAGAAATAAGTAGACTTTTTTTAAAAACTTTAAACTTCTAAATATTTCCCCCCATCTTTAAAGCAGTGTATTTCCTATGGGGAAAAAAAGGGCTGTCTTTTTAAATTATAGTATTAAATGTCAAATTCGTTAGTTATATGGCCTGAAATCATTAGGTCTTTCATTCCCAGCTAGCTTTGTACATGATGTTTGGATTGTGTTATTTCAGATCAAAATGGAACCACAGAGGAAATACTGTGCTTTGTTATTGTATATCATTTTTCTGAAGAATGACTCAGGCATTGATATTTAGGCTACTTTGAAGTCAAATATTTAAAGCACACAGTCTTAACCATAAATACACTGACTGACATATTGTGTAGATCATGGGGACATCAGAGGACCAAATGAAAAGTAAGTAAAGGGCCTACATATTGTATATCTCCTACGCAGACAGAATGCCAGCTCTACTCTCTTATATTTCTATCAAAGTACTGAGCTGGCTGCCAACAAAGTATTTCTTATGTGTCAAAGAGTGACAAAGTAAACAGCATTTTCCTCTTTTACATTCATATTTCATCAGTTACAACCACTCTACACTTCCCCATTTTAAAAAATGCAGTTCGAGTTTGCTATTATACTTACTCTTTCTCTGTCACAATATAGCCATATTCCTCCTCCTCAGAAGATTTCACTTCTAGCTGTAGGCCTTCTCCCATCTTTTTTTGAGGTTCTTCATAGGAACTTTCATCCCGCATCAAAGAATTCTTAATCCAGTAGTGGATCTCAGTCAGCCCTTTAGAGTCCGGTTCAGATTCAGTTTTCTTCTCAGTGGCCAGTTCCCTTGAGAAAGTCTCACTCTTTACATTTTCAACACCAACCTTCATTTCTTCTGAGGAGGAAGAAGAATCTGAGTCTTCTGATTTTTTGGTTTCAGCTTTAAAGGACTCTTCAGAAGTAGGCTTAACTGGCAGATTTTCGGTTAATGCATTCTCGTTCAAAAAGTCCATTAGTTTTACACCCAAATTGTTCTCCTGTATTAAAAGAACAGAATTCTTTGTAACATTAAACACACAAAGGTATGGATCTACATACAACACCTGGACTCAGTCCTGCAAACCCTTACTCATGTGATTGGGACTACTCATGTAAATAAGTGTTTGCAGGATCTGTTTATATGAAGAAAGAGTATATGTAAATATATTTACAATCTGAAAATAAAACTATAGCACAATATGAAAATAATCTTGAAAGCTTTCACTATATTGTGAAAGGTTTTATATTGTTATAAGATTTATATGCAAGGTCAGATGTGTTAACTATAGGATTTATGTTGTTTCAAAATGAAATGTCTCTTTTCAGCTTGACAACCTTTGTTCTTGGAGACATCTTAGAATAGAACTGGGAGAATGACAAAAAGATTTCAGAAATATTTGTTTGAAAACAAAATCTCAAATTCAATATACGGTAGTATTTATAGTCCCTTACGTTTGTGTTTTGTGAATACTGATGAGAGTAAAATTTTATCCAAGAAAATGAGAAACGATGCAAATTACTTTTACAAATATATATTTGTATGAGTGTTAGTTCTGAAAATATCCGCATAGCTTTTTAGGAGACAGCACATCAGGAGCAGAAATAATACCATGTGACTTAGGTGTCCAATTACTCAGCATGAACAGTGAATTGTCTCTAGCAAATTGTTGTGGTAAGTAGCTTGTGAGCAATCCACAGGCTGTGATTTGATCATAGAACTGTTGTGTCTACTGAAGTCAAATAATGAACAAAATAGTAAACAAGGCATATTCATGGAAAACTCACAGAGGGGGCTATGGTCATTACATATATTTTTGCTATATCTAGGGCTATCCCAGAGAGTGGTGACTGGTTGTTTATAAACCCCATGTAAAGTTCTCTTGTGTAGACCTGTATTCCATTCTGTCACCTCTCCTATTCAAAGTGTTGCTGAAAGATCTATTTGTGGAATACCCCACTGGTGAAACTGCAAGTGTAGCACTTTGTACTTCAGAGCAATTTTGTGTTGATGGTTGAAATTTCAGCTGAACTGGTCCACTGATGCATTCTTTTTCCTTGTATATGGACAACTCTTGGTGAGACTTGGTTATAAACACACCATGGATTTGGGGTTGGGAAGGAATTTTCCTCCAGGGCAGATTGGCAGAGGCCATGGAGGTTTTCGCCTTCCTCTACAGCGTGAGGCACGGGTCACTTGACCAAGGACTCTCTGCACCTTGAAGTCTTTAAACCATGATTTGAGGACTTCAATAGCTCACACATAGATTAGAGGTTTATTGCAGAAGTGGGTGGGTAAGATTCTGTGGTCTGCATTGTGCGGGAGGTCAGACTAGATCAGAGGTGGGCAAACTACGGCCTGCAGGCCACATGTGGCCTGCCTGCCATTTTCATCCGGCCCGCGAACTTGCTGCGGTATCCACGCTCCGGGGCCGGGCTGATCTGCGCTCCCTGGCCGGGGCCGGGTGGAGCGCACTGAACCACTGGGCCCTGCGCTCCCTGGCTGGGGGCTGGCCAAACCCGCATGCCGCTGGTCCCAGCACTCGTGGGCGGCCCGCCCCGAGCTCCATGGCCGGAGGCTGGGTGGAGCGGGGAGCCCTTGGGCCCCGACCTCCCAGGCCGGGTGGAGAGTGGGGAGCCGCTGGGCCCTGCACTCTGGCCAGGGCTGGCGGAGCCCGGTGTGCTGCGGGTCACCGTGCTCGCGAGCCGGGCCCGCCCCGTGCTCCCTGGCCCGGCGGCCAGATGGAGTGCGGGGAGCTGAGGAGCCCCGCGCTCCCTGGCCCGGCGGCTGGGTGGAGCACGGGGCCCCTCGCTCCCTGGCCCGGCAGCCAGGTGGAGCATGGGGAGCCGCAGGGCACCGCGCACACTGGCCTGGCGGCAGGGTGGAGCACGGGGAGGCGCGGGGCCTCACGCTCCCTGGCCGGGGTCCGGATCCAGCGCGGGAGCCGCCAGACCTCGCACTCCCTAGCCAGGCCCAGTCCAGGAGGGCCCAGCTGACTAAGGTAAGGGGGGGTTAGGTGGTGGAGTCCGGGTGGTGGTCGTTAGGGTGGGGGGATCTCTGGAGGAGGCAGTGAGGGAACAAAGCAAGGGGACTTAGATGAGGAGTGGGGTTCCAGGGGGTGGTAGTTAGGGTGGGGGGATCTTGAGAGGGTGTAGTCAGGGAACGAAGCAGAGAGGCTTAGATAGGGGGTGGGGTCTCAGGAGTGGTGGTTAGGGTGGGGGATCTCGGGAGAAGGCAGTCAGGGAACAAAGAACAGGGGGGCTTAGATAGGGGGTAGGGTTCTGTGGCAGCAGTTAAAATGGGGGGGGTCTCCAGAGGGGATAATCAGGGGACAAGGAATGGGGGTGGGGTTGGATGGGTCAGAGGTTCTGAGGGGGGCAGTCAGGGGGCGGGAAGTGGGTGAGGATTGGATAAGGGGCGGGGTCAGGCTGTTTGGGGAGGCACCGCCTTCCCTACCCGGCCCTCCGCACAATTTTTAATCTCGATGTGGCCCTCAGGCCAAAAAGTTTGCCCTCCCCTGGACTAGATGATCATAATGGCCCTTTCTGATCGTAAGGTCTATGAGTCTATGAGATCTAGCTACAACCTGAAAGTTGACATAGGGCATCACATAGAATTTCTCACTTTGGTTTGCCAAAACTCTTCTCTGAGTTAATTTTTCTCCATGCAACACAGAAAAAGAATCAATGATACTCAAAAGGACTAGTGAATGAATTAAGTGCACAAGTTCTGAGCCAAGGCTCACAAAAATATCCTCAAATTTGCTGCTTAGCTGAGGTCCCAAGCCTGGTGTCGCAGTTTGGGGTCAATTTGTCTTTCTGGATCCTTGTTTTTCTGTCCAGAAGAGGATGATTCCTGAAAATCTCTCTTCTCATGTTCAAAGGTTTGAGCAGATTTTATCCCTGCATGGGGGGAGGTGAAAGAGTGATGATATAGAGACCCAATCAATGGAAGTCAATTCTGAATCCTAGAGATTTAAGATCTCATCAGTTTTCCTGCTAGAATGTTTCCTCAGAGAGAGCCTCTTTACTCATATTCCATCTCAACAGGAGATGTCACCTGAGTCACTATTGCTAACATTCCCCAGACTTGAGATTTGAGGGACTGGTAAAGGGATATTTACAATGACATTCCTCAGTGTCTGAATACAATTCCTGTGGTAGCCTGAGTTTGTCTGACATTTGGGACCTATTCCCAAGCTTTTGTTTGAGAGGATGCTAAATTGGGATATTTTTCTTCTGGTTCTCAGTTAAGCTAAAGTTTAATTAAATGTCTATTCAATGTATGTACATTCATGTATAAATCAGAGTAGGTACATTTTGTAAATAAATAAGAATTATATCCATTTGCATGTTTTATTTTTTTAGGAATGAGGCATTGTTCCTCAATATAAAACTATAGAGAAATAATTATTGATGTGATAGGGAAGAATATTTGGTTTAACAAACTTAACTTTACCTTTTTATCAGCTCTGGCATCTTCTTCATGTCTTCCATTATCTGTAGGATGTGAACAGGGTATACACATAGTTATAAAATATAGAATCTTGTTTTTAAAACAGACTACTCATGGGCTGCTCTACTTTTTTAATGATAACTTCTTTACTTTAGATTAAACATTAAGATGTTATAGCTGAAAGGATAAAGTAAACTGTAGCTCAGTTTTGTTCTTTTAGTTGCATTTGACAGCAAACGAATGCAATGTCAATAGAAACAGTACAATTAGAATCAAATTAGCAGAGTATTATGCTAACTAATGCAGTGGTATTGCTTATTATTTTACCTTTGTTTACCAAGGCCTAAGGAAAAAAAATTAATAAAATGACTCTACCTAGCAGCAGTATCATAATTATATACATAAACAAACAGCAGCAACATATTCATTGTGCACAACTTTTTGGGTGATAGATGCCGATATGACTATGTTATTATGAAGGAACAAAACAACCTTATTTCTGTATATGCTGCAGAGACTTCAGAAATTAACCACATCCTGAAGTTAAATTATAGTCATACTTGGCAATCACATCACTGTCTGAAGTCAATGGTTCTTTTTAGACAAAAAGATTAAGAATTGTATCTCATAATTTGTCCCAGTGTGACTCAGGACAAACCCACAGGACTATTTCATTTTAAACCAGACACAGTAGTGATCATAAAAAAATCATAATTTCCCTAAATCCATATTAGTAGGAATTTGGGCTATACTTCTTCTGTCAAGAGTTCTGTTCCCGTTAATAAACAAACAAACAAAATAGTAACTTAAAAGTCAACATATGCCAAAAAATATCACACAACGATGGTATCTGAGATATTGTAGCATTTCCTACAAGAGGAATAAGGAGAAACTGTAATATATCATATTCTTCTGTGTAGTAAATGTAGAGTTTTAATGGCAACCATAGTAACTGGATTACTGATTACTGGACCACCAAAATTACTGATTATTGGACCACCAAAACTGATTATGGCACACCAAAATTACTACTTGTAAAGCAAAACAGGGTAAATTTATTTGCTCTATCATTTATATATTGTGATGGAGTGAGACCAGAAGGATAAAAGAGAGTGGTGGAAGGCAGGTATATCAGCCTCAGTATAAGCAGGTCCCTGTTCCTTGGGTAGCCAAACAAAGACTACTCCAGGCCAATCAAGACACCTGATGCCAATTAATTAGTTAAGATCATTAGGCTGATGCCAGCACCTGAACCCAATCAACTGGCAGAGGGCCAGTTAAGGCCATTAGGCTAATGGAGACAGGTGGAACGAATAAAGGTCTCACTCATACTGCTTAAAAAGCTCTCCTTTCCAGTTCCCTTGAGAGAGCCCAGGTGAAAGGAGCGGGGGAGAGGAAGCACTGTTCTATCCTGAGGTAAAGGTGAAGCTAGGAAAAGAGGACCATGGAGAAATGGCCCAGGGATGCAAAGCAGCATCAGTGGTGAAAGGAAAGCTGCCAACAGCTGTTACCATTAGGGTCCCTGGGCTGGAACCTGGAGTAGAGGGTGGGCCTGGGTTCTCCACCTCCCCATACTCTACAGAGATCCCTTTAAGCAGGAAGCGGGACTGGTCCTTTCAGGAGGCCAAACTAAACCCACTGAGCTCTATGGAGCAACAGAAACTATGGGGTATTCCCCCTTCTCTTCTCCCATAATGGCCAGCGATGAAAGTAACTCAGTAGGTTGTGGTTCTTGCCACTACATTGAAAAAGGTCATATTGGGGCCTTATCGAGTTTCTGAGGCCACTCAATCCACCCAGAAGCATGGGACCCACCAATACAGACTTGGAACTTTGTCACAATATTTAAAAACAAGATTCTTGGTATAAAAAGAATGCTTTTTGTTATCATTTTGTTTAGTTTAAACATCTCATTCTCAACACTGAGAAAGTGGGCCTAATAATAGAGAACAATTTACCTTTTATCCTGTTTATGAAACTTGAAGATCCAGAACTCACAAATAGACACATTTACCTTGAATACATGTCTGCATTGTAAAAAGCAAATTTGAAGACTGAAACCTTCCTGACCTCTGGCAAAAAATACAAAAACTCTCCCTCCTCGTCTTCTTTAAAAATCAGCGAATAAGAGAGAGGTCAAGACCATACTACTGCAGTTAAAATAAGGAGGAAAATGACTGTAAATTGCTTTTTATCATGTTTACTTTTTGGTCTAGTACCTTGTATATTAACATTGGCATCCATTAGTCCAGTCTCATAACCTGCTCCTCCTTGTGCATCCACTTTCTTGACTTCTGCTTTTGCTCTCTCTCCTTCAAACTTTCCAACTCCATTTTGCTTTTCTTCTGCCACATCAACAACTTGAATGGCATCAGCAATAATATCTGCCATCTCATCAAGCTCCAGTGGGCTAAGATTATCCACGTTCACCTTGTGTTTCTTCAAGTCTTTCAATATATCCTGAATAAATGTTTCTGAGTCAAAAAAAAAATCACCAACATAATCATTGGATTTATTTACATGCATGAAAGAAACGTGCAAGTGCTATAAGCTTATAATATTTTCAGGAAAATGTAAGACATCCTTTCCATTTATGGAAACAATATAATAGCACATCCAAAGGCTGGAGTTGGTGAGCCCCATCATAGTCTGACAATAGATGATTGTATAGGAGGTGCACTTTGTTTCAGAAACCAGGCTTCCAATTCAGCGCATGCCCAGCAAATTCAGAGCATGACCAGTGCGTGACAGATGCTGAAGGATAGGAGTCAGTATGGCTTTGTTAGCTGCACTCATGTCTCTAGGACAAAACTGTTGCTGTTTTTCTTTGCACCAAGAATCATCACACTTTTCCAATCTAAGGCCTGGTCTACAGTATGCAATTATGTCAAATTTAGCCACGTTATGTTGAATTACAACAAAATCCATCCACACAACTGTTCGCACAACCATCCCTGTTTTGTCAACTTAAAGGGCTCTTAAAATTGATTTCTGTACTCCATTCAATTCACTAGCTACTAGGTTTATTTGCTTCCTCTTCATTGTTTTGGATGTTGTTCCTGATCATTTTCATCTAGCCATACAAACAATGCAATACTCAGAAGTGATGCCTAAACCGACCTATGGCAATGGCATTGATTTGCTAGTATTATTAAATCTGTGCAGTATAGTGTCCCACATTACCATCCTTAGTGTTGTTTAAATGGCTCATCATCTGAGCTTACTGTTGAGCTTCTAATCTTGCAGAAAGCTTCTGGGACTCATCGTGGCTAAGTCTGACTAAAGCTTTTTTTGATTTCTGCATGCTCATGCAAAGAAACATATATTAATCTGTTCTTTTAGAATAATGAGTCGAAGAAAGGCATTTAATGATTTTTTTACTGGTTTTTCATAATGTTCGGTATTAATTTCCTAGTGGTGAATGGATGCCAGTAGTAAACTATGTATAAGCCAATCATTTGTAACAGTTGTACAATATTATGCAGCAGCCTTCAACTATAGCTCCCATTTCTACCACTTTTACTTACTTTGAGTAGAACCTTACTGCACAGGTTCTTCTATTAGTGCAAGGCATTTATGCTAACCACCTCAATGAGTTGCTTTAATCTTTTCTGGAGGCATAGAATATACTTTTCAGCACAACTTTTTAAAGCAATTTATAACCCTTTTTGAGATATCGATGTTTCCATGTTGTTGTTTTTCCTACCTGACACTACAGACCTAAAAATGCTTGTTTTGCAAACAGAAAAACACAGACACATACAAGCAAACTGTATAATGAATTAGTGAGATAGAGTGGGTGAGGTATTCTCTTTTATTGGATGAACTTTTGTTCGTGAAAGAGACAAGCTTACACAGAGCTCGTCAGGTGAACTGGTAAATTAGCCATCAGAATTGATAAGCACAGAAGAGATCACGTGGCTGAAAAATGGTTTGAGATCACAGGAAATCTTTAATTAAGTGAGGCATTTCCAAGGGAGATTTAGATAAAATCTGCAGAGTACTCAGCCCAGTGGCAATGATGTGTGAGTGGAGAGTCAAATAAAAGCTCTTTTTTCGGATACCCATTGCTTCATTTTTGTGGATGTCCAAACGTATCCTTATAGTTTAACTCATCTCTAATCTCCATTGTCCTTTAAATTCTGTGTGGTAACACTTCCTAAAGCCTGTTGTTTGTCCTTCTTTGTAAATATAGAACTAATAAATCCAATCCATCTCCTTTGTCTCCTGCAGCCTGAAATGTCATCTTCCATTTGCTTTCATCAGCGTAACTGATAAAAATATTTTCCTTTATTCTGTCAATGACTGACAAGTCAAAGCAACATTTAGGTAGAATTCTCATTTGACAAGACTTATTTTTTCTTCTTGCCCAAGATGGTTTAGAAAAGTTTCAATTTTATATTATGGTATAAAACACTTGTGGATGGAGAAGACCTTTTTGATTAAAGGACAATATATCGGACTTTCCCATTCTAAATATTTTAATAATGTTTTAGCTACTTCTCATATTTAAAAAATTGATATATAAATAATCACACCATAAAGTGTGTTTATCCAAAATCCTTATCCTTAGCTATCTCTTACTTCAGTAATAATACCTAAACCACTTACTGACTAGACAAGACTTATATTATAAAATGTGGCTCAGTAATTGATTCTTAGAATGGTGGATAGTGCTGAATCATACACCATGTGACACAGTATTCCCTCCATGTAATAGTAGTGATCATGTCTGTGCTATTTTATTGTAATCAAATAAATAACCATCAAGCTTTCTTAACTGTTATCTTAATTGACTACTATTGTCAAGTCACTTACGGTCACGTTAAGTCATCTTAGGGTACATCTACAGTATGAAATTAGGTCAAATTTATAGAAGTTGATTTTTCGGAAGAGATTTTATACAGTCGATTGTGTGCGTCCCCACTAAGCATGTTAAGTCAGCGGAGTGCGTCTACATACTGTGGCTAGCATTGACTCTCGGAGCGGTGCACTGTGGGTAGCTATCCTACAGTCCCCACAGTTTCCACTGCCCATTGGCATTTCATTTTTTTGAACGGAGTTCTGCCTGCACAGATTCTTCTCCTCATACTGCGATCAGATCCAGTACCTCCTGTTCGGTCCATGCTGGAGCTCTTTTGCAATTCTGGGACTGCAGGAAATGAAATTCAAAAGTTCCCGGGGCTTTTCCTGGGTACCAGGCTAGTGCAACTGAGTTGAAAGTGCTGTCCAGAGCGGTCACAATGGAGCATTCTGGGATACCTCTCGGAGGCCAATACTGTCAAATTGAGTGGAGTACAGAATTGACCCAGTAAAAAAAAAAAAAGATTAAATGCCTTTCTTCGACTTGTTATTCTAAAAGAACAGATTAATCTAGATTTCTTTGCATGGGCATGCAGAAATAAAAAAAAAGCTTTAGTCAGACTTCAGAACCAGCTACCAAATCAGCAACTGAGTTACTGAAGAACAAGCTGCCAACAAAATTTTGTCATTTCAATTTCATTTTACTTTTTTCAGGCTCTCTTCTCTGCTAGATAATAGACACAAAGAAAAGTCTTATCTCCACAGTCCACTTCCATAGGTTCATAGCTGATAACAAAGCAGAGTCTCAACCGCAAAATGGAAATAAGGGCAAGAGAAATTACACAAGAGAATATGAATGGCCACAAGCCCTGCTCCAGATTCCTCTAACAGGCTCTCCTACAGGTCCTTCTGGTTCATTGAATAAACCAGAGTAAGTGAAGCTTTCTGCCTCCCTCTGATGCTGCTATTTCTGATCTAGCCAATGTCACCAGGAAACTGCCCATCAAAAAGAACAATTCCTGAAAAACTGCATCATGTCAGTGCTGACTTCAAGCTTGACCAAAACTAGGCATTACAATATTGTATGCTACCATTATTGAACAACCACCGTCCTACCTATTAAAAAACCTGAGGAGTTGCAGAGCAGAGCCAGTGCAGAGGAATTTGAGGATTGTGATGTGTTAAGTATGCCAGAAGGAGCATCAGCAGAAGTCTGTCCAGATGGTCAAAGCAAGCTGCTGAAAATGATTTGCTTTGTAAAAATGTCTGGGGAGAGAGCTTGTGTATCTACCTGGGACTAATAAATATGCTGTTAAGTCTTTTTTTGTTTATTTTAAATATGAACCTTTTCCCCACTTGTGCTGGCACACAGCCATTCTTGTACATTATTTTCAGTGACAAGATGAGGAGCCTATTTGAAATACAATAAGGGGAATTTCTAGACATCTGTGTTGGATCCTGTATTTATTGAAACTCTTTTGGGAACTTCAGTTAGTTCTCATGAATTCCCTAAAACAAGGCAAAAGAGGGTCAGAGGTTAATGGATATTGTAATACAGCAGGTAGCATATGTGTGTGCATGAATTTCTGTGCACATGCGTAAACTTCTGGGTGCCCATGGCACTCTTCCTCTCCCCAGTACCGGATAGAATTAAAATAGGGAATGTTGAACTATCTCCCAGAGGTCATGCATTACTAACAGAATTCTCCTTTACCTCAAGCAAGAGGATTTGAGATCTATCCCTGCTACTGCTGTGGAATTCTAAGGCACCAGCATCCTGATAAACAGTAAGCCTTAGGTTTTCATATATTTATTATAATACTGATTTCACCAGTGAATTCACCCCAGGTGAACTAAAGGATGGCAGCTACAGAGTATATTACACAAGCTAAGGTTCATACATTGTTTATGTAGCTGTCAATAGTCCTGGTTTGCCCAGCATCCCAATGAAATGGAAGCAGGAGACAGCAATAGCGTTGCTAAGCTCATGGAATGTCCATGCCTTCTCCCAGATGCTCAGAAACCTGTTAGGCACTGTTCTGTTGTAGCTCTGTCAACCATATATCAGCTGGACTCAGTAAAAAAATCTGGGAAGCAGCTGGTTGGTGACCATGACATGGGATGCTTTCAAAAGACTTTTTTGCACTTTAAACATGAAAACTTGATTTTTATTAATAAAAATCCTGATGCCTCACATTGGCCTAGGCAGAGGAGCCTGAAAATGTAATGATTCATGAATCAAACTAATCTGGATAAAGCTGGGCTGAGTTGCACACGGGCTTGTGCAGTTGCCAGGTTTTTACTTTAACAATTGCACTTTGTCTCCAAAACCAGTGCCCGCTGAGATCACACCGGGCACACACTCTCTTTCAAATCTCTTAGTTATGAGTGATTTAAGAACATGCCCTGGCATTTTCCTGTGCACGAGTGTCTCCCTTCTGCTCCCTAGTTAACCTCCTCTTGTTTTCCATCAACTGTCTCTGATGTTCTGCCAGACATATTCTCTCCCTTTCCGACTTCATGGACGATGAAGTGGGTCTTCGCCCACGAAAGCTTATGCTCCAAAATATCTGTTAGTCTGTAAGGTGCTACAAGACTCTTTGTCGCTTAAACTATGGAAGGGACTCATGAAAGCCCTTTTCTATATGGTCAGATGGGGATCAGCTGGAATTAAGGTAGAAAGATCAGCTTCAAGGCATCAGCATATGCATAGCTGAGCATGAGGGATTGATTCACTGATTTTGCAGGCACTCTGAACTGCAGCAGTAACATCAATACTTGGTTTAGTTCAGAAAAATGTTCAAGTGAATACACACTACTTTCCAGACTCTCCCTGTAAGGAAGATACAGGTTTACTCAGGAAGCAACACTGAACTATATTACAAGATCCCATGGCACGTTACACTATGACTGTTAAGTATGTGTTAAGCTACATGAATATGAATAAAACAAATTCATAAAAATCATGATCTGCTCATGGATAGTTAGCAAATAGAAAAAAAGGTCAAATTTGACAAATAATTGTTTGCAATTGATAGTTCAGCCAATACTAACTGTAACCCTCATCCTCTTGCGTGCCCCCATCTCAGGTGTTTGTGAACTGACAACCTTCTCCTCTTCACATGCTGTAGGCCAGAGTTTATATGATAGAGCATATGTCAGTAACTATTCTCTTTTGGCTAACTTTTCATTTTACCCAGGGTCCTCCAGTTTATAGCTAAATAAAGAGATCAGAAGACCAAAAGCAAAGACAGTTCTACCTAAGTAGATAGTGTGCAATGTGACAGATGTGCATGAAAACTGATCTGAGTACAAATGGATTTCCAGTTAGTTATTGTTTATAAAGTGTTTTGAAAATGTACAATTATACAAGTGCTGTTATGGAATGCAGTACATTTTTCATGTGCATAAGGGGAAGATGGGTTGAAAGAAATGAGAAGCAGTATGCAGGGAAGGAATAGTTAGATTTGGGCTGTTATGATTATGATTGTAGATAAATATAAATATCTCAGTGGTAGGAGGGGAGCTTATTCTACATGACAATTTTAATGCTTATAATATCTATTATAATCTTTACAAACATGCCTAGAACACATGATGGAAGCTTCACAGATGATAAAATAATAAACATAAATCTTACCATCCACTGCATTCAGAGGATCTTTAGGATCACCCTGAGAAGAAGCAGATTTATAACTCAGCATCTCTGAACTTGGTCCCAGCATTACAGCTCCAGGTCTCCGCAGGAATGGCTGTTTCATTTTAAAATCTTCTGTCTCTTCTTTGGCAAAGGTTTCATCAAAATGGCCAGTCTGAGATGAACGGAACCTATTAGCATAGAGGTGAGACCATTTAGTCCTGCCAGTGGAGCTTTTATCATTGCTCCGTGCTGCCATTTTTTGAGCGACATAGGCACGTAGTGCAGAAATCAGAGCATTTCTGTCGAGCTCTGCATCTGACCCTGGCGGGAAGCTGTCCACCTGAGGTTGATTGAAGGTCCTCTCTGCAGGATTCTCAGCATACTTTTGATGGGTCAAAGCAGGTGCTTTTCCCTTGGACTTCTGCATCACATAGTCTATAATGAGGTCAGGTTGGATGTTATCCTGGAGTGAAAAAAAATAGGTTAGGCCATTATTGCAATGTATACTGCATCATAATGTTTACTTGTTATTCAGAAACATAGTCATATAAGTGTAGGACTAGAAGGGACCGCGAGAGGTCATCTAGTCCAGTCCATCGCACTTAAGGCAGGACTATGTAATAACTGAACCACTCTTAACAGCTATTTGTCTAACCTGTTTTTAAAGCCTCCAGTGATGGAGATCTCACAATCTCCTAGGCAATTTGTTCCAGTGCTTAGCTACCATGAAAGTTAGGAAGCTTTTCCTAATGTCCAACCTAAACTGCCCTTGCTGCAATTTAAGCCTTCTGCTTCTTGTCTTATCCTCAGAGGTTATGGAGAACAATTTTTCTCCATCCTCCTTGAAACAACCTTTTATGATTTGAAAATTGTTATGTCCCCTCTGTCTTCTCTTCTCCAGACTAAACAAACCCAATTTTTTCAATCTTTCCTATAGATTATGTTTTCAGCATCAGATCTTTCAGCATTTTTGTTGCTCTTCTCTAGACTTTCTTCAATTAGTTCATATCCTTCTGAAATGTGATGCCCAGAACTGGACACAGTACTCCAGTTGAGGCCTTGTGAGCACAGAGTAAAGTGGAAGAATTACTTCACATGGGCACACATTCCATTGTATTTTAATGTTAGGCAAAATTAATTAAGAAATCAGAATCTACCATAGAGCCCCTTCTACAAATGTGGAAACTCTGGTATACTGGAAGGGCTCCTTTAAAAAGACACTGCATTTTGTTACCTATGTTACTAATATCACTTTAGATTATTACAAGTGGCTTGCAATTATGTATGTTCTGTTTATATTCATCTGGACAAAGAAAATCCAATGAAGTTCATTTTGTTTTTATTCATTTCAATTTCAGTGCTCAATGACTAGGTTTCAGACATTGCAGAACACTGTATTTGTTTAAAAATTACATTTTCATTTAAAATTTTGATTTTTTAGTTAAATTTTAGCAGTTGGTATTCCTTTTTAAACTACAAATGGCATTTACAATAATAAGCTAACTCATCTAATTTCACATTTAGTATCATTAAATGTTAAAATCACCTTTGTTAAGATCACGTGTTTTCCCTCTAAAGAGTACTCTTGACAGGCTTATCAGTAACCATCCCCCCCACCCTAAAAAAAAACTTTACACTTACATAACATCTTTCATGTTACAATACCACTAAATACTTTACAAACTTCAATTGCAACATTTAGGTTGTCAAATCTTAATTAGATGATCACCTCTTTGGGACAGGGACTGTTTCATAACCTGTACAGTGCTTTCCACAATGGGATCCTGATCTCAGTTGACTTGCTAGGTGTTATTGTAATGCAAATAAATACTAATCACAATAATATACAATATTGAAATAGTTTGAATAGTATGCCGATCATTTTGGTCCCTAATGACATGAAACCCAGCAGACACGTAATATTGCTATGCACTGTTAAAATAACAGTTTAAAACAGGAAATGTAAGCCTCTTTCTTTACAGTGGAATAGAGTCTCTCTTAGGGAAAACAGCTTCTTGGTAATATAGAGTATTGGATGTTCTTCCCCTTAAAAGTTCTGGGACACCACCACTCCTTTCCCCACATCTCAAGCATCTATTTGGAGAATGAACAGGTGGGTGAAGTCAGGGTGAAAGAGGACTGGTACTTTCCTCAGAAGATCTTTCAAGGTCCTGAAGGCTTTATCACAGGCCTCAGACTAGTGACCTTCTTGGGGCTAGAGTTCTTAATTAAGTGCTAATATCATGGCGAAGCTAGGTACGAATAGTCTATAATATTCAGCCAGGCCCCAAAATCATCTAACTTGTTGCTTTGTTGATGGAATAGGCCATCGTTCAATGCCTGGTCTTTCTCAATCAGAGGTATAAGTTTGCCCTTCCTTACAATTATGTCTCAGGTATGTTACCTCATGAAATTCCAACCAGCACTTGGCCTACTTTGCCATGAGGCCTGCTTCCTTGAGGGCCTGTAGGATCACCAAGATGTGCTCAAAGTATCTCTCTCAATTACAACTATGAATGACTATATTGTCTATGAAGGCCACTGCATACTGAGCTGTGCAATCACAGAACCATGTCCATCAGTCACTGGAAGGTGGCCACGGTGCCATGAGGCTGAAGGGCACAGTCCTGAACTGGTACAGGTCAAAAGGGGTTGCAAAGACCTTTTTCATCAAGATCTCTTGGTTAAGGGGATCTACCAGCAGCTCTTGATCAGATCTAAGATCTAGATAGGCTTCTCTGCCCCCAACCACTCCAACAACTCATCAACTTGGGGCATGTGATGTGTGTCAAACATCGATATCCCATTCACATTCCTAAAATCAATGCAAAACCAAGTCATCCCAAGCCTTGGGCACCAAGACAATTGGTCTCCTCCAACTGCTGTGAAATTCCTCTACTATCCCAAGGTCCAACATCCTCTGAAGCTCCCAAATGTACTGCATCTCATAGCTTCCTGGATGGGAGATTGTGACTCTCATTGACTCTCCATCCAGGCACCACTGTGGTGTGGTGAAAAAAACAAACAGGCTCATCCAGGTCATGATGAGAAAACAGAAGGAAGAGATTAGGCCACTTGCAATATCAGAGTCAGTTGGGGCTCCCATAGCCTTCCCTGCAGGGAAATTGTGTCTGGGTCTTAGCACAGTGGAGCCGAGGGCCAGGTCTGGATTTGGAGGTGGGGGAAGGTGTTAAGAATAAGGTCAACAGTCCCACCATACTCTCAAGAGATTTATATGGTAAATCTGGGTTTCTTTCCTCTTCCTGGACTACTGGATCTCATTATTCACACTTCCCACACGACATACCACTTTTGTCATTAATTTTGACTGTGACCTGGACAACAGCAGCAGTACCCTGCTGCCAGGCTGGAATTCTCATGAGCAGGTGCCCTTATTATAGGCTTGCTCAAGACACTTTGGGGCCTTTAAGAGATTTTCCTTCATAAAGACCTTAGTGTCTTCAGCTTCTCTTTTAGCTGGAGAACGTACTGCATTACGCTGGTGCCTATGGGCTCCTTCTCCTCCCAGGATTCTTGAATTAGGTCTAGGATCCCCCCAGGTCATTTACCATATGAAAGCTTGACAGGCAAGAACCCCATTAAGGCCTGAGGAACCTTGCATTTGTAAATTAGAGTGGTAGTAACAAGTGATCGCAATGGAAAGGGTCCTCCACCGTGAACTTTCTCAGCATCCCTTTTAGGGTCCCATTGAAGCATTCAAGGAGGTATCCATTAGTAGGGAGTGAATGGATGTTCTCTGAGATTTGATTTCAGTAGCTTACACACATTCTTCCTCATCTGTAGCATGAAGATCATTCCCTGGTCCATTACTATTTATTTGGGGATCTCCACCCTCACAAAGACCTTCATAAATTCCATGGTTGGCACATTGGTTGTGCGTGGAATAGCCTTGGGGTTCTGTGTTGCATAATCCATGATCTCCAGTATATGTTGGTGTCCGTTCGCATTCCTCTTTAGTGGTCCAATCAAATCCATACCACTCCTCTCAAATGGGCTATCTAACACCAGTATTGGTACAAGGGGGGCTTTTAGAGAACAATTTGGTCCTGCCTGATGACACTCCAGGCAGGACACACAGTAATTCCTCACCTCTTTGAAGATGCCTGACCAAATAAAACCACCTGGTAATTCTTTCAAGGGTTTTCTCCCTTCCCAGGTGTCCGGTGCACAGTACTGACTGTAAAGAAAACGAGGAATATTTGTAGCACCTTAGAGACTAACCAATTTATTTCAGCATGCTTGGGGGTTGCGTAACTAGTTACGCATGCTGAAATAAACTGGTTAGTCTCTAAGGTGCTACAAGTATTCTTCATTTTCTTTATGGATACAGACTAACACGGCTGCTATTCTTAAACCAGTACTGAGTGTGTAAGACAAAGTGACTCCCAATGAAAAAGCAAGGGTAGCAGAAGGTGGGCCTGTACTTCATCAGTCTAAGGGTCATGAACCAATGGATAGAGTCATTCCTTATCTTAAAGTGCAGCCATTGTTCTAGCTTCTCTTGGTTGATTACCAACCCACTGACAGTGGCCAGCTGTTCATATGCCTGGCACAAGATGGCATCTCCCTTCTGTTCCCATATAAAATCCTTGTTCTCAGTCAGCCCACGCTGCTTCCTGCAGCTCCCATTGGCCGGGAACAGGAGCTGCAGGTGGCCGTGCCTGCTGATGCTCAATGTAAACAAACTGTCTTGCGGCCTGCCAGCAGATTACCCTGACTGGCTGCGTGTGGCCCACAGGCTGCAGGTTGCCCACCACTGAACTACACAGTATTTCTTTTTAACAGGGGTCAATCAACTTTATGTTAATTTGAATGTTTATACTGCATAGTTCTGATTGATTGCTGTTGAACTCGCTTGAATATGAATAATTTTACTAGGTATCTCATATTCAGCATAGGGAAATGTGGTCACCCTACATATCCGTGGATATAAATTTTGTATCTGCGCAGGGCTCTATTTATCCACTGAAGGAAGGACAAGAAGAAATTGGCTTAAACTGCAGTAAGAGAGATTTAGGCTAGTCATTAGGAAAAACTTCCTTGCTGTGAGGGTAGTTATGTATTGAAACAAATTACCTAGGAAGGTCATGGAATCTCTGTCACTGGAGATTTTAAAGAACTTAGACAAAAACCTGCCAAGGATGGTCTAAATAATATTTAGTTCTGCCCCTTGTCCAGGGACTGGATTAGAAAGTAGCTGACCTATTGAGGTCCCTTCAAGACCTACATTTCTATGATTCTATGATTATTCAAGCAAAACTCCAGAGAAACAACATTCTCAAACATGGGCAGTAAAGGGGGAGGTGCAAATATAGCTACCAAATTCGTGAATATGGCACAGTAAAGCCTACTGGGCATATGAATCAGCAGGATCACTGTAACTGGCATGATGAGGAGTAACAGTGGCAAGAAACAAATTACTCTGAACTTACACAATGCCTTTTATCTGAGGATCTCAAAATGCAATCTGGAAAAGGACTTGGTTTCTTGAGGGTTGCAGTCTAAAAAGTGATACATTTAATGCTTTAAAAAAGGGCTGTCAAGCGATTAAAAAATTAATCATGATTAATCTCACTGTTAAACAACAGAATACCATTTATTTTAAATATTTTAGATATTTACTACATTTTCAAACATATTAATTTCAATTACAACACAGAATACAAAGTGTACAGAGCTCACTTTATATTTTTTATTACAAATATTTGCACTGTAAAAAACAAAAATTGAATTTTTCAGTTCACCTCCTACAAGTACTGTAGTGCAATCTCTTTATCATGAAAATTAAACTTACAAATGTAGACTTATGTAAAAAAACCTGCATTCAAAAATAAAACAATGTAAACTTTAGCGCCTACAAGTCCACTCAGTCCTACTTCTTGGCCAGCCAATCACTCAGATAAACAAGGTTGGTTAAAATTTGCAGGAGATAATTCTGCCTGCTTCTTGTTTACAATGTCACCTGAAAGTGAGAAGAGGTGTTCAGATAGCACTGGTATTGTAGCTGGTGTTGCCAGATATTTACATGCCAGATGGGCTAAAGATTCATATGTCCCTTCATGCTTCAACCACCATTCCAGAGAACATGCTGATGACTTTATCTGCTTGATAACGATCCAAAGCAGTGAAGACTAACACATGTTCATTTTCAGCATCTGATTCAGATGCCACCGGCAGAAGGTTGATTTTCTTTTTTGGTGGTTTGGGTTTTGTCATTTCCACATCTGAGTGTTGCTCTTTTAAGACTTCTAAAAGCATGCTCCACACCTCGTCTCTCTCAGATTTTGAATGGCACTTCAGATTCTTAAACCTTGGGTTGAGTACTATATCTGTCTTTAGAAATGTCACATCGGTACCTTCCTTGCGTTCAGTCAAATCAGCTATGAAAGTGTCCTTAATACAAACATGTGCTGGGCCATCATCTGAGATGGATATAACATGAAATATATGCAGAATGAAGGTAAAACAGAACAAGAGACATAAAATTCTCCCCCCAAGGAGTACAGTCACAAATGTAATTGACACATTATTTTTTTAACAAGCATCATCAGCTTAGAAGCATGTTCTCAGAAATGGTGGCCGAAGCATGAAGCAGCATACAAATGTTTAGCATATCTGGCATGTAAATACCATGCTGGCTACAACAATGACATCTGTGACAAAGCTCCAAGTTTGTACTCGTGGGTCCTGCACTTCCTGGCAGATTTAGGGGCCTCAGAAACTTATCTAGGCCCCAGAGTGACCTCCCTTTCTCAGTATAATTGGCAAGAGTCACCACATAGTGAGTTACCTTCATCACAGTCTGGTATGGAAGGTGGAAAAAGGGGGGGAGCCCGGGCCCGCCCTCTACTCTGGGCTCCAGCCCAGGGACCCTAATAGTATCAGCTAAGATGGCTGACCTTTTATCTACAAAACACAATACAATTCCCTGGGCAACTTTCCCACAGCAGTCCCTGCTTCTTCAAACTCCACTTCACCCTTACCTCAGGGCCTCCTTCCTTCAGTATGATATGTTGTCCACCACTCAGTCTCACCAACAGCACAATCTCCTTCCACAGCTCTTGACATCCACAGCCCACCTGACTAACTGGGAGGTTTTTATCTGGTTTCAGCCAGTCCCTGACTGGCTTCAGGTGTCCCAATTAGGCTAGCTGTTTCTTCTCCTTTCTAAAAGGTTCTTAATTGGCCCCAGGTGTCTTGATTGGCCCAGAGTAGCCTTTGTTTGGCTATCCAGGGAACAGGGACCTGCACATCCTGAGACTAATATACCTGCCTTCCAGCACTCTCCTATATCCTTCTGGTCTGACTCCATAACACATCAAATTGCCTGTTCTCACTTTCAGGTGACACTGTAAACAAGAAGGAGGCAGTAGTATCTCCAGTCAGTGTAAACTAACTTGTCTTAGTGAATTGGCAGAATATGAAATAGAACTGAGTGGACTTGTAGGATCTAAAGTTTTACACTGTTTTGTTTTTGAGTGCAGGTATGTAACCAAAAAAAATCTGCATTTTTAAGTTATACTATCACGATGAAGAGATTGCACTAGAGTACATGTATAGGTGAACTGAAAAATACTATTTCTTTTGTTTAATTATTTTGCAGTGCACATATTTGTAATAAAAATAATAAGTGAGCACTGTGCATTTTGTATTCTGTGTTGTAACTGAAATCAATATGTAAAATGTAGAAAAATATCCAAAAATATTTAATAAATTTCAATTGTTATAATGTGATTAATCGTGAATTAACTGTGATTAATCGACAGGCTTACTTAAATCTTTATGAACTTAAAACAAAAAATCTTAAGGTGGGCAACCCTAGTAGTGTTTACAAACTAAACCAAAAGTGTTTGTGAAAGATTTAGATCTGGTAATCAGGGCTAAATTTGGAGAAGCTATGTACCTAATACAAATATGCTCAAATATTAGCAGATTTTTTATTTCCTGCTCCTTTTGTAAACACACACACACACACAGCTAGAAAAACGAAACACCTCAAGCAATCTTATACAAATTAGATACAAGTGTCAATCTCAGGCTCAGAGTTGATCCAGTATCAAGAAGGGACAGTCTCTCAGGAGCTTGACAGGTCACAGCTCTGGCAGTCGGGGATACAATGCAAAAAATTCTAATTAAAGTACAGTATCAACAGCTCACCTGTCTTGAAAGTACATTCAGTTGCCAGGCAAGCTGAGCTACCTGTGTCTGACTTAATTAAAGAACCCTCCTAGTTGCAGGCAAGTCTCTTAAGCTTAAACAGAGAAACAAAACCCCCGAGATAAACTAAATACCACAAGGACCAATGTGCAAATAGAAATATGCAGCCTGAAATCCCAGGAAAAACAAGGCATGGGTAAATAATGCAATACTAAAATACAGTGTCTAATAAGGAATAAGCATTTGCTATGTCAATTGGCATGAAAGACAGTCTTTCGATTTTGTGGAAGGGGGAGGGAGCTGCCTACACTACAGAGCTTTGAATCTGGTAACTACTTTTTACTTAATTTATTTTCAAATCTAATAATAAACATTACAGGCCACTGTGTTAGTTCTGTTTCAAGTGCTATTTTATTCCAGCTCATGCAGAGGGTCACTGCTGGTTTGTCTAATTTCAAAGTTAAATGAGTTTGACAGGATAACACCTGAACAGGATAGTGGTTTGTTTGTTTTTTAATATCCTGAATTGCTATTGATTACAGGGATTTGTAAATTCCCTCTGTGGTGCTTTTGGAAGCATGACATTAGACACTGTTAGCCATTATTATGGAAATAACATGCATTGTTTTGTAGTTATGGTACTATTCCATTAAGTCATGTCATTGCTGTAAAAGCCTTAAAAATTATATGAACTGTCACAAGGCTTTTTTAGGAAAATTCTGGCTCTCCTGCTTTAAAGAATGTTTTTTTTAATCCCTTATCACCCTTAAAGAAGTGACGTAGATAATTCACAGGAGGCACTATCAAAAATACTGGAAAACCTATACATTAACCTTTTTGAACACAGAATTATCAGGGAAGTGCCCGGTGTGGTTTAGTTAAGTAACTGACATTTTCCCTTTGAAAGTTCACAGAAGGGTACATTCTACTATACCTTGTAGATGCACACAGACAGTTTATAGAATATGCATTTTCTTTTGCAAAGAGCTATTGAAAAAAAGAGAAGGTTGAGATATATACAGAAGGAGGCTGGTGAATGCCAGTTAATTTGCAGGTAAGAGATGGAATAACTTTTTAACTTCCAGTTCACCTACATGAGGGCAATAGAGCACTGGTGCATTGAATTTACATTTATGCTTAAACACGCCTTTCTTTGAGATCCATTTGCCCAATGTGGAAGAGGTGCAAAATTGGTGAAAAACCATTTTAGGAATATAGAAAGACACATCACAAAAAATAATTTTACATAGCACTTTCACTTTCAGTGCTTATAAACATTAACTCATCCTTAGCACCCACTGACTTCAGAGAGGCCAAAATAGCTAATCACAATAGTTTAGCACAGAGTCCACAGTGCCTATTTGATAAGGTGGCAAAATAAACTGCAACATAAAACACACATTCAAACCAGAACCCTGTGGGCAATAATGAGAGAACAGAAAAGTTTTCAAAAGCCATCAACAGCACAATAAGCTAAAGCTTTTCTTCAGCATACATATTAAAATAGATGTACATCTTTCAGTTAGAACAAAACTCAGTACTGAATGAATTACACACCCCTGCATCATATGTAAAAGCACTACGCCAGAAATACCATATGCTCATGTAAATCCTACATATCCGAACAGAACCACAAAAAGTGAAGTACAATTACTAGATCAGCGTGTGGAATGAAAGTTTTACAAAAATGGTACTCAATGTTGTAGAATACTTTCATATTAAGAAAAAGCTGGCTGATGAGACATTTAGACCCCCTGTACCAAATTAGGCCTTAGGATGCTTTTATATAATTACAGTTAAAGTCAACAAAAGCATCCACAAGTAGAACTTACTCCTCTGGGCAAATATAAATTAAAACTTCTTATATCCTCACTAATGGTTTGCTTACATAGAGCAGTGACATGACACCATACAAGAAATCACCACATTTAGTTCCAGTACTGGAAAGACCATTCATATACGCTTAAACCAGCAAAGGACCTAAAGCGGAGCCCTGCTGTAGTCCAGCCATGATAAAAGACAGATCACCATGCTCACAATCTTTATATAGATTAATAGATTTTAAGGCCATGAGGGACCATTATGATAATCTATTCTGGCCTCCTACATAACACCACCCAAATGGTTCACTAGTAATATCTTTTGCTTTCTTTCAGAGACCTATAGCTTTGAACCCATTTAAAAGCTACATCAGAAAAGAATGCTAATTAATACTCTGTAGTTAGTGTCAAAAGCTTATTGATGATCAAGCAAAATGGCTCCACAGAGTCTCTTTTGATCAGAACTAGTGAGGACTTTGCCTCTAAATCCTGATTGTGCAATTTCAGTGTAATAGAAAGGTCTGGCGTCTGATTGCATATAATTTGGTAATCTGCTCTGCTGTAAATGTAGTTGGCACAGATTTGATTGCGAACTGTATGTTCTGTCATTTCAGACCAAAAAAAAGTTTCCTTTGTGTACAAGTTCTTACTGCAGTTGTGTTATGTATTTTAAGACCAAAGTGCTTGCAGCCCTTCTTGACTTCTGTGGTAACGCCCCAGTTCTCTTGTTGGCTTCCTAATCCCTCTCCGCCAGTCTGGCCCTCCTAGATGTTCATATTTCCTTCTCAGATGTTAACAGCTATGGAACTTCCTAGTCTTTAGCCTTCCCAGTTCTACCCATTGCTAGCCTGTAGCTCGGTCTCTCTACCAGTTCTTCCTCCTATTGGCTAATGTTCTTGATTAGAGGTTCTAATGGAATGACTTATGCATGAAGTGGAAGTGTCAGTTTGTCTTTGTTTCCACAGAAAACAGAAACCTTGGTTTTCGCAGATGATATGAGCCAAAGAATTGACATGAACTCCATCTGAACTGTAGGAGTTGTGCATCAAGGTAATCAGTGCTGATGGGTTTATTAGGACTTACCAGTTCTCTTCCCTGAGAACAGTTTGCTCACATGTCATAAGTCTGTTATGGAAGCATAAGATTTCCTAGAATGGTGTTTAAACAATTTTTGTATAAGGACAAGGCTGATCTACCGTAGGCACCCATAATAAGCAAGTCTTGGAAGAATATACACATTTTAAACTGAAGTCAGTAGGTCTATTCATATGCTTAAAGTTAAATGCATGCTTGAGTACTGTGGATCAAAGCCAGAGTTCTCAGAATCTTGCAGAATCAAGCCTCAACTTCAAAAATCTCCATCGATTATACAGAATTGTTTGCAGTAAGTTTTTCACAAACACCAAAGATGGTGTATGTTGTGAATAACAACCTTTCCCCCAGCAACACACACAATTAAGCAAGCAAGACTAATGTTAAAATTGCTGGCAACTGTACCTTACTCCCACCTGAGTCTTCTATAAGCTAACACTAAATGAGGAAGACATTTTTAAATTTGCACCACTCCCACCATCTGCTATTTGCTGAACTGGTTATGGTGAGTCAGCCAGCCCCCAGCACTGAAGCACAATCTGTGATGTTTGCATCATAACACAGCAGAGCAGAGCTACATTACAAGGAAGATACCTCCAAATACTTGAGTTTAGCAGATTAGAAGACGTAAGACTGACAGGTACCGAACAGCCACATATATTAATGGCCATCAAGCAGACCTTCTGAATAGTAAAGATTTTAAAGCAAACCATTAAATCTGAGTAGTGTCCAGGAAACTATTGAAAATTAATTATCTGGGCTTTTTTATAAGTGTTCTGCGTCAGGAGTATGGCCCTGAAGCTGAACCAGCTTAGTCGCCTGACGCTAAGGCCAAGTGTACACTACCCACTGGATTGGCAGGTAGAGATCGGTATTTTGGGATCGATTTATTGTGTCTAGTCTAGACACAATAAATAGATCCCTGAGCACTCTCCCATAGACTCCTGAGAGGCTCAGGCAGAGTCAATGGGGAAGCGAAGGGGAGTGGCCATGAAGATGCCAAGATAAGTCGACCTGAATACATCGACTTCAGCTACGCTATTCAAATAGCTGAAGTTGTGTATCTTAGGTCAATCCCTCCCCACAGTGTAGACCAGAGCTAAGTGAAGACATTTGAATCCCATCAGCTCGCCCCCTTTATCAACTGCCCCTTCTGATTGGCTGAGGAAGCCAGCAGGACTCTTCTTAAATCCAGCCCTAGCAGTGGCTTGCTTGCTGCTTAGTGCATGTGCCTGCAGATTCTTTGTCTCCCTGCACCCAGTCCCAGTCCTATGTTGGAACCCAGCCCAACCCCCGCCTGCTCCAACTCAAGGCAATGCCTCGACAGGCAGCTCTCATTCCTAGTTCTGACTCTGCCTCAAGCCTAGACTCTGGCCTTCATACCATGACTCCTGCTCTCCCTGCTAAGCCTTACTCCCACCCCACCCAGTAGGTAAGACTGCTCATGACCCAATCTCCTGATGACCGTTAGCTGATACTTAGCATATATAATAACATTTATGTAGCACTTTCTATCCCTAAAGCACTGTACATGCACTGTACATACTTTACTTTAATCCTCACCTACCCCTGTGAGGTAGAGTAAATTATCATTCCTATTTGACAATGGATAAGCTGTGAAATCTCCTAAATGAAACCACAGATTCTTATTCTCCATAGATAGAGGATTTTTTTCCCTTAGTCAATAATGTTCAGTCTTCTAGGGTAAAATATTCCAAAATGCACCAATTGGCCCCTTGCTTTCTGTGCCCCATTTTTGTGCTAAAAACTCAGCACTTCTCTAACTACTTGGGTGATGTCTGTAGTCAGACAGAAGTGAAAGTACTCAGGTCTGTTGCTGAAGTACAATTCTCCCCTACAAAATTTGCCCCTTCTTAAAGAAAAGTGCAGACAAATGGAGGGTCCTGTGGCTAGGGTGCTTACCTAGGACTTGAGACCTGGCTTAACGTCCCTGCTCCATCTCAGATTTCTTGTGTGACTTGGGCCAAGTCAATTACTCTCTCTGTGAAATGGGGATAATAGCCCTTCCCTACCTCACGAGCATGTTGTGACGATAAAGACTATAAGACATTCAGATACCAGTCTAAAGCGGGGGCACATAAGTATCTTGGACTGACAGACAATCTGTATAGACTTGGGGATATCCTCTGTAATTTGCATTCTTATATTTTCCCTAAAGATTTTATTTTATGTAGAGGTTACATTACAAATTACTCATTATACTCAGATGGCTAACAGCAGAACTTAAGATTCATGTTGCATAAGGGTTTTTGATTTTGCAACAGTCGCATACAGCAGCACACCAAGAGGTAGCTGGATACCAAAAATCAGTATCTGACTATTCTGACTCTGATACAGTGATCCATCTTACATCAATTAGGGCTCTGCTCTTTTGAGTTAATGCTCTGGATTTAAAATGAGTAGTGACTGCATGCCCCCATGATCTCTTTTATTACCCTATCAGTATTAATGCTTTTCACAAGAATAAGTTTAAAGTATATTTTAGACTGTTTATTTGAGCACTCAAATTTTCTAAGACAGGGATATTAGTACTAGATGTTTTATAGAAGCATCCAGCAATTGGTTTTCAATTTAGGAAAATTAAGTGGTACATAATCTGTTGAGGGCGGGTACATTGAAGGGGAAAGAGAGTATAGGGAACCTTTCCTTTCTACTCCATGTAAGCATCAGAGCAAGTGCTCTAGCTAGCATTCAAGAAACCACAGCTCTAGCAGGCTCCCCACCAGGGCCCTATGTTGTTGTACTACAAAGTACTGTACTCCAATAAATTTATACACTTATTACCTGGTTTCAGAACTGATGGTCTGTTTTCCTATTTACTATAGTTAGAAACAACTACATACAGCATTAAAAACTGACAAGCAAGCTATCAGTTGCCCAGTCCACCTTCCAGAAACTTCAAGGTTCTAGCAAAATGAGCTCCCACCAATAGTTCACGATCGCACACACTTCCCTCGCCAGCATCTAATGACAACTGATCCAACCCATTCCCCTTCCCCTCTACCTTCTGCTCAGCTCTATAATTTTCTTATCGGTTTGATAGGCATAAACAAGGATCCTGATGTGCTAAACATTCTCCTTTAAACTTAAAATAGCTGTTAGTTTTATTTACAGACCAAAACTAGGCCCTTAGATTTCTAGTCTCAATAAAGACTCCAATGTAGAGCCCAAACAATACAGGCAGCACCACTGCAGGGGTAGTCCGTAATTATTCCATCACCATGCTCTGACCAGAGCAGCTTCTTTCAGGGCAAGAGAAATGGAACCTCTCTCTCCTTTGAAACATATCCACAATACACCAGCATGGCTACTGTGAACAGCAAAACGTGTCCTCCTTTAATACCAAAATATCTTCAGTGGTATTAGAGATGTCCTGGGCATTCTAATCCAAGAAAATGAATCATCGGCCTAGGTTTCAGCAGAGGCAGGATGTAAATAAGCCCAGGTTTCTCTGAAAGGAAGAGACTTGCTCCAATTTAGGGGGGGAAATCTGTAATTTGAAGCCTCTGTTTTTCTGTCTTTTCCGCTACTTAAAAGCCATGCCTTTTCAGAGAGTGGGTGAGTGAATTAAGTCTAGGATTCACAAATATTGACAGTGCAGAAATTTGCGAGACGGTAAAGCCCTCATTAGGCCAGAGTGAAAAAAATGCCAGCTAATGCCTAAGAGAAAAATGCCACCAAGTGCTCATTTCCTGAATAAACTTTTTCAACAGAACTACAGTGAAATGTTCTTTAGAGCTATAAACTCTGGGAAAGAAACTCCCCAAGTCTTGTGAATGACTTTCTGTTTACTCGCTGGTGAGGTGATTAGCAAATGACAAAATACACCTACTGAGCTTGCAATGGATAATGTTTAAAACAGTGCTAATAAAAAAAAAAAAGGCATGACACCAGGAACTCAATCTGCTCCAAGCATCAGAATCACTGGGTCTTCTGTAACTGAAAGCAAACTACAGATAAAGTTTGTTGTGTCCCACGACTTAAGCCTCAATAATTTGCTGCTGTGGTGGGAGGTAAACCTCAAGCTCACTCATATTTGACCATGCAAAGCATGGAATGCTTAGCTGCCTCTGAGGTATTTAGTTATATGTGCATTTTAGAATGATGTCATACACACTTGCTGAGTTGCAACCTAATGAATATGCAAATCAACTACTTTATTCTGTTTAATATAAATAAATTTGGGAGATGGAAGAAAAACTATAGACCAAGATTCTCAAAATTGGGTTCCTAAAGTTTAGCTTCATAGTGTAAATCCTCTAATTAAGAATTTAGGAGCCTAATTTTAGGGACTCTTTTTTTACATTTCAGAACACTGTTAGGGCCAATCAGAATATATTCAGGAACTGTCTCTTAGACCAGCTTTTCACACACATGAAAGCAATTTCTGGCCTACTGTTAGCATTTGTTTTATAATGTTACATGCTGTTCCTACAAACACACACCCTTCCCCATAGCCAGGAGAGGGAGGTAGTACCAAAGTAGCCAGGCATAGTGTACTGGTCTCTGCCAACAATACAGGCAGGATGGGATGGCAGAAGACAATAAATAGCTTTTTGGGATCCAACTGGCACCTGGAAAGGACATGTTTTGATGGAAGGGGCAGAAAGAAGAAGCCACAGAGAAGCCTATATTTAGCAATAGAGGTGGCAATTCTAAGTGAAAGTAGACTATGGAACGTCTAGTTTTCCTGCATTTTTAATAAAGAAAGTACAGAAGATGAAAGAGGGAATACAATTATTTAATATCTGCTCAGAATTCATCAATCAATATTTGGAGAAAATTTTGAAAATGTCCAGTTTCCATTGTGGAATGCAATCAAAATTGAGCAAAATCTGTCTCTCTTTTCAATTTGGTAAGTGGTTTGACTCTTTTAAATGCAGTTCTTAAAGTTATTTTCCTTTCCAAACCATGAATTTAACATTGCTTGTCAGCTGTCTCGCAGATTCTTAAACACACTGGCTTGAATTTTATTTAAATACTACTCCTTTTGCACAGGAATAAGTTGTATAAATGCGGAATGTTTCACTTATTGCTTTTTGAAAGATCAGCAACTGCCTTTGAATTTTAGAGGTGAGAAAGGTCACCAAGAAACTGTAAAAGGGATAATTAGCTCTTGAGACATTATTTGCTGTCTGTTTTTTATTTCTATTTTTTATTACAGATAACGCAGTCTGAACCACGATCAGTTGTTTTAAAATGCTCCTCAGTGGAAAGAATCCTACAGTTTGTTTCTATATGTGCTTCATTTCCAGATTTTCTGCTCTTTATCCCAGTCCCCCAGGTTTCTAAGTACCTATCTCCATGGCAACACTCAATAATGTTGGTGGGTGGTGTTATCACAGCAGGCTTCCCTACAGAAGATCTCAGACATATGGATTATTTATGAACTTGCATGACAGCACCTACTGAAATATCTTTTGGGCAAATTTCCACTTTCCTGAAAGATAGAGGCTTCAAAGAATGACATCTTCACTCAATGTCCTCAGTTTCAAAATTGGGGACTCAAAAAGCTGAGCTCAGGCAGCAAGGGGAGTGGCCCCATTCATTAGTTCCCATACCTATTTTGCTGCTGTCTAAGAGTTTTTCTTACCCTAAATAAGTACCTGTTGTCATATCACATAAATTCTAACTTAGTGCTGTTTACTCCCATCCATGACATTTGAGATATTTTTGATTTCAGCCCATAGTACTTCAGTGTTGTGGTAGCTCTATTATTAGGACATTAGAGAGACAAGGTGAGTGATTTGGTATTGGACCAACATCTGTTAGAGAGACAAGCTGTTGAGCTTAAACACTGAGCTCTTCTTCATTTCTGGGAAATATAGTCTGTGTCACAGCTACAAGGTGGATTTTTTAGTGCGCGATATTCCCAGGGTCTATTCAAAGTGTTAGTCATAGTGGGGAAAGGAAGGGGAATGGGAAGGCAGCGGCGGGGGAGGGAGTTAAGTGGGTTATAGATTGTTAAGAACATAAGAATGGCCCTACTGGGTCAGACCAAAGGTCCATCCAGCCCAGTATCCTGTCCACCGACAGTGGCCAATGCCAGGTGCCCTGGAGTGAGTGAACCTAACAGGTAATGATCAGTGATCTCTCTCCTGCCATCCATCACCCCACTCTGACAAAAGGAGGTTAGGGATACCATTTCTCACCCATCCTGGCTAACTGTTGTAATACACCATAAATCCAGTGTCTCTATTCAGTCCATGATTTTTAGTATCTTGCAAAGTTATGAATTTAAGCTCTCAGGCTTGTCTTTTGAAGATGTTGTGCAGGTTTCCTTTGAAAATGAGAACAGAGAGGTTAGATATAGAGTGATTCACTTTGTGAAAGTGTTCATCCACAGGTGATATGATGTTTTTGTCTTTTATCGTTTGTGTGAGTTCACTGTGAAAGTTCATTCAAGAGCACGATTGTCTAGTTTCACTCATATAGTTGTTAATGGGGCATACGACATGTTGTGATAAGTATGTATAAGACATGTGAATCTTGAAGGTGTATTGTGGGGGGCGTTGAGCATCCTAGCAGTGGAGATATGACTAGGATTTTGCATGTGTTGTTCTGGTGCCACTCTGAGCTGGTGTGTCCTAATCTGTGTGGAGTTTGCTTCTGATGAAGGGCAGAAAAGACTGAGCGAGTTCAAAAAAGATTTCTTTTAGAATATGGAACCATTGATTATGGGTTGTAACTGTTTAATGATATCCCATATGGGTGCCAGTTTGGGGTTGTAGGAGCATAAATTCATGTAAGAACATAAGAAAGGCCGTACTGGGTCAGACCAAAGGTCCATCGAGCCCAGTATCCTGTCTACCGACAGTGGCCAATGCCAGGTGCCCCAGAGTGAGTGAACCTAACAGGTAAAGATCAAGTGATCTCTCTCCTGACATCCATCACCCCCCTCTGACAAACAGAGGCTAGAGAAACCATTCCTTACCTAGCCTGGCTAATAGCCATTAATGGACTTAACCTCCAGGAATTTATCCAGTTCTCTTTTAAACCCTGTTATAGTCCTAGCCTTCACAGCCTCCTCAGGCAAGGTGTTCCACAGGTTGACTGCGCGCTGTGTGAAGAAGAACTTCCTTTTATTTGTTTTAAACCTGCTGCCCACTAATTTCAATGGGTGGCCCCTACTTCTTCTATTGTGGGAACAAGTAAATAATTTTTCCTTATTCACTTTCTCCACGCCACTCATAATTTTATATATCTCTATCATATCCCCCCTTAGTCTCCTCTTTTCCAAGCTAAAAAGTCCTAGCCTCTTTAATCTCTCCTCATATGGGACCCGTTCCAATCCCCTAATCATTTTAGTTGCCCTTCTCTGAACCTTTTCTAATGCCGGTATATCCTTTTTGAGATGAGGAGACCACATTTGTACACAGTATTCAAGATGTGGGCGCACCATGGATTTGTATAAGGGCAATAAGATATTCTCCATTTTATTCTCTATCCCTTTTTTAATGATTCCTAACATCCTGGTTGCTTTTTTGACTGCTGCTGCACACTGCATGGACATCTTCAGAGAACTATCCACGATGGCTCCAAGATCTTTTTCCTGATTAGTTGTAGCTAAATTTGCCCCCAGCATATTGTATGTATAGTTGGGGTTATTTTTTCCAAAGTGCATTACTTTACATTTATCCACATTAAATTTCATTTGCCATTTTGTTGCCCAATCATTTAGTTTTGTGAGTTTTTGAAGTTCTTCACAGTCTGCTTGGGTCTTAACTATTTTGAGCAGTTTAGTATCATCTGCAAATTTTGCCACCTCACTGTTTACCCCTTCCTCCAAATCATTGATGAATAAGTTGAATAGGATTGGTCCTAGGACTGACCCTTGGGGAACACTAGTTACCCCTCTCCATTCTGAAAATTTACCATTTATTCCTACCCTTTGTTCCCTGTCTTTTAACCAGTTTTCAATCCATGAAAGGATCTTCCTTCTTATCCCATGGCAACTTAATTTACAAAAGAGCCTTTGGTGCGGGACCTTGTCAAAGGCTTTCTAGAAATCTAAGTACACTACGTCCACTGGATCCCCCTTATCCACATGTTTGTTGACCCCTTCAAAGAACTCTAATAGATTAGTAAGACATGATTTCCCTTTACAGAAACCATGCTGACTTTTGCCCACAATTTATGTTCTTCTATGTGCCTGACAATTTTATTCTTAACTATCGTTTCAACTAATTTGCCCAGTACGGACGTTAGACTTACCGGTCTGTAATTGCCGGGATCACCTCTAGAGCCCTTTTAAAATATTGGTGTTACATTAGCTATCTTCCAGTCATTGGGTACAGAAGCCGATTTAAAGGACAGGTTACAAACCCTAGTTAATAGTTCCGCAATTTCACATTTGAGTTCTTTCAGAACTCTTGGGTGAATGCCGTCTGGTCCTGGTGACTTGTTACAGTTAAGTTTATCAATTAGTTCCAAAACCTCCTCTATTGACACTTCAGTCTGTGACAATTCCTCAGATTTGTCACCTACAAAAGACGGCTCAGGTTTGGGAATCTCCCTAACGTCCTCAACTGTGAAGATTAAAGCAAAGAATTCATTTAGTTTCTCCGCAATGACTTTATCATCTTTAAGTGCTCCTTTTGTATCTCTGTCATCCAGGGGCCCCACTGGTTGCCTCTCCAGAATATTTCAGACGTGACAGTTAAATAAAAACTCAGGTACAACTTGTACCACTGTTGGGAATCACCAGAAAATGCTACTGTAGATGGACTTGCTAGTTCTAAGTGTATGAATCATTAGCTCTTAAGGTGGTGAGGGGGAAGAGGTTTGTCAGATGTGGCAGTTTGGTTTAAATACCAAGCATATCACCTGTAAAGTTTGTCTTCCCATCCTGACTCTCTGACTCATAAGAATCTTTTTTAGGTGCACCTGCTGCTTCCAAGTTGCATTCATGCAAACAGCCAACACATTAAGACATTACAGGATGCCAAAACAATACCCAAAAGGTCAAGAATATCTTCCAGTTTCTTCAAAATACCACATTGCATTCCAAGAATTTGTTAGAGAGGCAGTTTTTTAAAAAATGGAGCATGACTCTTGACGGTGGACAAATACATCAGCTTTTATGTATTTACTGAGAGTTTACTACATTAGATTTTACAATGCATTTCAGTTGAGGCATATTAATATGCAGGAAGCAGACCCTATAACAATGCAGCACATACGAGAGAGGTTTCTAACCAGCTCAGCTTTTTTCGGAGGCGGGGGGGGACAGCTTTTATTCCGTTTCCTATGTGTCTTAACTCAAACAACAAAAGCTGGTAGCAGGGTGTAAAGGAAGAGGGCAGAGGGGAAAGAAGGAATTAATATTAAATGTAGAAAGCATCTAAAGATACAACCTTGATAGAAGCTTTGTCATTCTTCATCCTTGGATATAAATTTGGAGCTGCAGACTGCGAGAGAATATGTAGGTATGCCAGATATTGCTGAAGAGACTTGGCCAAGTCCACATCCTTTTCCAGCTCATAATTCCTTTCATTATCAGCAGCACTCCGCTTTGAAGTCCTGCACATCAAAACCAAGGAAAAGAATGTTACTGGCATAAATGATATACACAGAACCCAGGAAAAAAAAAGTCACTACATTTTATATTTGAAGCTGTAGAAGTCAGCTCTGTGTGAATGTTCTTAACAAAAAATATCTAAAAAGCTTTAAAACATGATACTAGAAAATGTGGGAAAATTTTATATTTCAGCAAAAAGAAAACATAAATCCACTGGTAATGTAATAAAATAATTATTATCATTAATGATCTAATAGCAAATCAACTACAAAGCCTGAATCAGGACAAAGTTTTGTCCAAAGGAGAAAAAAAAATATTTGTAAATACGAGAGGCAACATTACAGTGCACCCTAAAGGGACACACAACTGTGCTTACCACAGAACTTCAAAGAAGTTATTAAACCTTCTATCAGAATCCATTTCATTTCAACCCCAATGGTGCGTCCCACACCTAACTTGCAAAATCCCCAGATGCCATCAATAAAGGACATGCACTGTCCATTAACCAATCAGTAGGGCTTAAATGAGGTTATGGGATAAAATGAGAGTTTCTTCTGATGTGCACCTGTGACCAGGATTCTTATGTGATCTATAGGTTACCTATTTGTACAGATTATATTTAGCTTGACTCTAAACTCAGATTGAGTTTGCCGCTGAATTGCCGCTGAATTGCCGCTGCTTGCTGGGGACTGAGACCCCGCTATAGCGCGACCCCACATTTAGCGCTCTGGGATTTCTTGGATCCCATTTGTCGCATTATAGTGGGGCTCCACTGTATCTGGTGTTTGTTACTACTACTTCAATCTACTACTTTACTGCAGTCTACTGTGAGCAGTATCTATGTATAAGGGGGCAGAGCTTGGACGAGTACCACCATGCTGCGTTTTATGTATTCATTAACAAAGTGTAAAGAGCAGAGAATGGGTGGTCAGGCCTTGTGGTCAGAGCCAGGGTCAGAAGACAAGAACCAAAGCTAGAGCTGGAGTCAGGGTTTGTATCACAGAAAGGTCGGGGCCAGAGTTGAGGTCAGGAGTTATGCCAAAGGTTGAGCCAGAACCAGTGTCAGGAGTCATACTTTGGATCAGTACCGGAGTCAGGAACCAGGGAACAGTACCACGGTCAAGTCAGAGTCAGACACCAGTATCAAGGATCAAAGTGGAGTCAGGGAACAGAACCAGGGTCAAAGCAGAGTTCGGGTCCAGTACAGCAATGGATCAGAAGTTCATGCCGTTGCTCAGACAACTTCCTGTGCCTTCTTGTGGCGTAAGTAGCAAGTCTGGGCCAATCAGTGGGGCCACATGTTCCTTCCAGTCACGAGCTTCATGGGCAGAGCCTTTCATGGGCCAGAGTTCTTAGAGAGCTGTTGGATGGCGGTCACAATCCGGGCACTTCCTGTGGATGTACGGGCCTAGGTTTATGACCAGTGATCCCTCACACAAAGCTACAGCCTGTCATGTTTATATCGAAAAACCAAGTGTCCTGCCCTTAACTCTGATCTCAGCTTTAGTGGTGGAGGTCTGAAGTAATTCCACCATAGCTGACAGAGCTACAGTGGTATAAGTGACTTCAGACTCAGGCCACATAACTCTTATGACATGCTATGAGAGGGTAGTTCTCCCCTTAAGGGCTGGGACTACTAGGGTTACCATCTTTCAGGTTCCCCAAAAGAGGACACTGCTGGGGGTGAGGGAGAGATGATAGGAGTGGGTACAGTTGAGGGGGAGGGAGGGATTCTGGAGCAGTGTGTGTGTACTGGGAGGTGGTATTTAGGGGGATGCTGGAAAAGGTACTGCAGCTTTACTCTCAAAGTGGGGGGGGGGGCAGTGTCACTCCATCACGGTGGTGGGGTGGCTGACACAGATCTGGGATGTAGCACCTGCCATCTGCCAGTTCCTCCCTGAGTGGGTGGGATTTGGCAGCTGTGGCAGCAGCGGAAGGATCAATCAGGACGTACAGCAAGCTCTTTCTGAGCTGTAATGTCTGCTCCACAAAAATCCAAGACATTTCCTCATGCTTGAAAAATCTGCTCAGACAGAGGGCAAAGGATCAAAAAAGAAAAGGAACTATCTGGGAAAACTTATGGTAACCCAGATTAACCAAGCTTGATTACAGACTAAGGCACACCTGTGCTGAATGCATTAAATCAGGTAATTCTCTCTAAAGGGCAGCAGGTGGCTGCAATGAGGGAGGAAGCTCAGGAAGATTATGCAGAAGGTGAGAAGAGGCTTCTGCAGAGAAAACCTTGAGATCAGGAGAGTTGTCCCAAGCAGGAAGATCTGGAAGGAGGAAGATTTAGGGCTTGTGTGGAGTTAGGAATGGACTTTATTTTGGCACTGAGTTTTATTTGCCATTTATTTTATAGCAGTAAACTTAGTCATCAAGGAGGGGTATTTTGGACAAAGAAAAAGCATATAAGGCAGTCCAAGAGGGGAAACTGAGGCAGGCTGCCTGTAGTGTGATCCAGTGCTAGAGGAGCCACACAGGGGGCAGTTGTCCCAATTAATCAGTCAACAGATGGCTGAACTTGGCAGCACCATTTCCAAAAAAGTAGGGGAGAAGGCCTAGAGCCAACGCACAAGTACAGAGTCTCTGAACAGACAGGTCAGGCATGTGAGATTCTAACAGGGGTAGGCAGAGCTCGCAGTCTGGGGGTGAGAAGAGTTATGGTTGCTTTGATACACTCTGACTCCTCCTAATCCTGATCTGCCCAGCAAACTGCCGAGTAATTAACAGAGCTCTGGAGGCTTGCGTAGGATATGGCAAGCTGTCCCAAGCTGCCAGAAAGCCACAGCACTGCCTGGAATTTCTGCAGTGCTGTGAGTTGCAGCCCCAAAGTGCACCCCCATCCCAGAACACCAATTAAACCAGAGCTTGCAAAGGAGACATTAGAAGGCAACTTTATGACTACTTCTTCAGTCCTTGCATCGGGAAATCCTCCACTGGCCAAACCTGCAGAGTTTAGAGCAGCTCTGTGCGGCTTTTATCCAGAAAAAGGGGTGTGTGCTTTCACCACTGGTGTCAAATGAGATACACTGATTCTGGGAGACTCAGGTGATTTCTGCCAAGAGGACTGGGGGGCATTACTATAATTCACTGTAGTTCTTGCTAGTTTCCCATGTAGTGTGACCAGATGTCCTGATTTTATAGGAACAGTCCCGATTTTGGGTCTTTTGCTTATATAGGCTCCTATTATCCCCCACCCCCATCCCGATTTTTCGTATTTGCTGTCTGGTCATCCTATTCCCATGCTACTTGCATCCCCGTGTAAATATTCTGGTACATGAAAATACCGTTCTCTTGTTCCAGAACACTACATTCTGCCCTGTAATGTGGGTTGGATGTCCAGGTCAGATTATCTGAGTTAAATTACACCTCTGCATGCAAGTGCACACACACCACTCCTTCTTTTCTGTATAACTGAAAGTCAGTCTAAACTTTCTGCCACTTTTGAACCTAGTAAGTCAGTACAACTTCTGCTTCAGTGAGAACCAACTAATCCAGAGAGGCTCTCATCACAGAGGCCATCCCAATGATCTATCAATTCCAAATGTTCCTCTCATCCCTTTGTTAATCTCCAACATTACTCTTCTCCTTTCTTCATTTACTTTAAGAGGAAAAGGAATGAAAACAGAAATGCAAGACCAAATTCTGCCTTCTGAAGTCCCACTGAAATAACTGTGAACTGCACACACATATCTGAAAATAAATTTTAGATTAGCATTTACAAACTCCTGCTTGTGGCAGTTGTATTAACTCTCACTCTGATGATGAAAACAAACTTCTCTTTTTCTTAAGGAGATGGGAATTGTCTCAAATTGTGTTAAGTATAGCACGAATTGTACTTTTTGACAACTTCCAGAGGACATGCATCCATGCTGATGATGGGTTCTGCTTCATAACGATCCAAAGTGATGTGGACTGATGAACATTAATTTTCATCATCTGAGTCAAATGCCACAAACTGATGGTTGATTTTCTTTTTTGGTGGTTCAGGTTCTGTAATTTCTGCATTGGAATGTTGCTCTTTTAAGACTTCTTAAAAGTCTTAATGTTCCATACCTTAATGAGGTATGGAACATGGCAGCATGTTCCATACCTCATTGCTCTCAGATTTTGGAAGACACTGCAGATTCTTAAACCTTGGGTCCAGTGCTGTAGCTATCATTCAAAATCTCATATTGGTACAGTGGAACCCCACAATACCGTGACTATCAGGGTCCAAACATATCGATCGCAATAAACACGGGGTTCCACTCCATGAAAGCAGCACCCACTGCCGCCATCAGGAGCCCCGCGCACCCCACATTATAAGTGGATTCAAGCTATCACGGGGCGTGGTATTGCGGGGTTCCACTGTACCTTCTTTGTGTTTTGTCAAATCTGCGGTGAAAGTGTTCTTAAATCGAACAACATGCTGGGTCATCATCCGAGACTGCCATAACAAAAATATATGGCAGAATGCGGGTAAAACCACAGAGCAGAAGACATACAATTCTCCCCCAAGGAATTCAGTCATAAATTTAATTAACGCATTTTAACGAGCGTCAGCAGCGTGGAAGCTTGTCCTCTGGAATGGTGGTCAAAGCATGAAGCAACATACTTATGTTTAGTATATCTGGCATGTAAATATCTTGCAACACCGGATACAACAGTGCCATGAGAACGCCTGTTCTCACTTCCTGGTGACACTGAATAAGAAGCTGGCAGCCTTATCACCCATAAATGCAAACAAACTTGTTTGTCTTAGCAATTGGCTGAACAAGAAGGACTGAGTGGATTTGTAGGCTCTGAAGTTTTACGTTGCCTCATTTTTGAGTGCAGTTATGTAAAAAAAATTGTACATTTGCCTGTTACACTTTCACAGTAATGAAAATGAACTACAGGGCTCGTATGAAGTGGATTGAAAAATACTATTTCTTTTTTTTACAGTTCAAATATTTGTAATAAAATAACAATATAAAGTGAGCACTGTACACTTTGTATTCTGTGTTATAACTAAAATCAATATATTTGAAAAGATAGAAAATATTTGTAATACATTTAAATTTGTATTCTAATTATTGTTTAACAGTGTGATTACTACTGTGATTAATCACAACTTACTTTTCTGATCTAGTTAATTTGTTTTACGTTGATCACTTGAGTTAACTGCAATCAACTGACAGCCCTAATAATTAGATATATACATTAAAGGGCATATATCATTATTTAATTGGTTATGACAACAATGTTCAAAACTCCTGCTTCAAGGAGCCTACAGTAATACCCATAAAGTTAAAAAATAAAATAAATGAGAGAGAGGCAGGAGAAATGAGATCATTGCAGATAAAAAGATACATAAAAATATATTAACTAATGTACAGTATGCATTGAAAATAGACCACCTGAAAATCAACAAACACTTTAAACTGCTGATACACAGGGCCATACATTCAAGGGCTCAACATGCTAGGCACTGAGAGCTTCATGGACAATCATTTCATTCTGTGTTTGGACAGCACCTAGTACAAATGGGGTCCTGGTCCTTGACTGGGGCTCGTAGGTGCTATGTTCATACAAACAATAAATAATAATAAATCTGAAAATCCGGTCATAAATGTCACATCAGTGGCTGCTGAGTACCTAGCACCTTTTAAAAATATGGCCCTTCTTTTGGTGCTTAGGTAAGAACTGGACCATTTTGAAAACGAATTTCCAGTAATGAATGCTCAGCACCTAAAACCTGGCTCTTTCGAAAAATCTGGCTCATATTGACTTACTCACGTAAGAGTTTGTAGGATCAATCTTGTTCCAAAAGAGAACTAAAATTCCTCCTTAATCATTCAAAATAATTTCTGGCATTCCAATGTATGGCAAGCCACTGAGAAACCATAGCTATTTAATATAAGTAGGAAGAGCAATTTTATTTAACATGTACAGGCCTCCGTTAGCTCCTATTAGCCATTAAGCGTATTATGCTTATGTATTAAATTAAACTTCCACGTTATTGGACCACTGAAGTACACTGTCACTATGATTTTAAACATTACTATTTTTAATGTTATTCGAGACTAACTCAACTGAAACGTCTATACGGTTTCATGCACACACAACAGGTTGTTTTCATAAGCTCATTCCAGAAGAAAGTTCTACTATGGGCAGGTTATTTTATAACTGTCTGTTATAAAGTTTCCTATTCCTCCCCTTTAAGCAGCTGGTACTGGCCACTATCAGAGACCAGACACTGGACAAGTGGGCCACTGATCTGGTCTGGCTATTCCAATTTCTCTCTGATTTCAGTGCAATCAGTGGAGAGGATAAGGGAAATATGTTTGCCACCAACATTTTCCTATCCTATTAGTATTCAGATTCAGGGTGTTGCAGTGTTCACTCATTCTCACCCCTGTTCCTTACTAACATCTTAAAATCCTGTGCATCATTAGTTTCTGCTTATTCTGCGGACAGTATTTAGTGATTTGCATAAGAATTTGAATGGTCTTCAGGACATTCTGTTTCTCCTGTAAACCCACCACTATGGCACATAAGATCACGGAAGACTTACCTTACTGTGTCAGATCCATCAGATAAAAATGAATCAGGGCGCCAGTGGTGGATTTTATGAATGTTTGAGAGTTCCAGGGCAATAACATGCTGCATGTAATCATCTTGCCAGGTAAAACCTGTTAAATAAGGACACACCCATAAAACACAAATCCAACTTGCAAAGTCTGGCAAAAAATTGTCTGAATTTCTGTTTGCTGAAATGTTTTTCATTCTGCATATTCCAGGAGCCAAACTGCAGATTCCCCTCTCCTGCTGACACTTGTATTAATCAGGCCTAAGTACTCTTACAGAAATAATGATCCTGTTGGAGTGTTCTCCTCTAGGAAGACAGTAGGTGTTGTGGTGAGGTTTAAGAGGAGATTATACTTAACAGAATTTTAGTGTGGCTAAACTCTAAGGTGCTAGAAGCCAGCTTTACTGTATAATAAAGAGTTATTTTGGGTTAGTTGTTGAGATGAGTTATTTCTAGCTCAACTGTTGTGGCAGAGCTTTCAAACTGAATGGTAGTAAATAACGGAAAATTACTTCTCACAGGTGATTTACTAATTTCTCTGCACCTCACAATTTATACAGTACACTGCCCTTTCCCTGTAACCTCCTCCTGTAAAGCCAATCATTTAGAATGGTAAGGGGGTAGTGTTGTTTCCATGGAAGCAATTATTGTGAGGTTTAATGTACCTCATTTGGGGGCCATTTTCTGTTACCTTTATACTCAAATGTTATGACAAAGAGCTTTATAACAAGGATGAATTTAGTTATGAAGGTAACTTCCATGTGATTATGCATTAATTAGATGCATTACTGATCACATGGTAATTATGCTTGGAATAATGATGTAACTCCAAGAATAATTATTATCCAATTTGTAAATTTTAGATGTTATGGTAATACTTTAGTTTGTAGAAATACCTCCATGCAATTACTATAATTATTTAATAACTAAATATCACATAACTGCAGAGATGGGGAAGTTACTCACGTTGCAGTAACTGAAGTTCTTTGAGATGTGTGTCCCTGTCGGTGCTCCACTCTAGGTGTCGGTGCGTCCTGGCGCCACCGATCGGAGATTTTCGGTAGCAGTACCTGGCTGGGACGCAGACACTCAGATGGTATCTCCCATCTCATTGGAATCTTCCTAAGCACCTGCGTCCCACATACCCCTCAGTTCCTTCTCTAGCATGGAGTGATTTATAGTAGTACTCCAAAGTAGAAGGGAGGAGGTTAGGGAGTGGAGCACCCACAGGGATACACATCTCAAAGAACTTCACTTACTGCAAAGTGAGTAACTTCCCCTTCTTCTTCGAATGCTGTCCCTGTGGGTGCTCCACGCTAGGTGAATGTGTAGCAGTTCCCACTATGGTCAGTAGGACTTTGGAAATGCGGCAGTGAGTACTGCAGAGAGTACTGTATGGCCTACTATGGTGTTTGCCATGGTATCTTGAGTGATAGCATAGTGTTCAGATGACCATGTAGCCGCCTTACAGATGTCAGATTGGGTATGTTATGTAGGATGGCAATGGATGTTGACATAGCTTGAGTGGAATGAGTTCTAATGCCTTTGGGCGGTTGAATATTTTGAATACGGTAAGAGGATCTGGTGCAGTCAGAGATCTACTTGGACAGACGTTGTTTAGAGATAGTCGTACCTTTCGATCTTTTGGTGATGGAGACAAAGAGTCGTGGTGACTTACAAAATGGCTTAGTCATGTCTAAGTAAAAAGCAATTGCTGGCCTGATGTCCAGAGTATGCAGGGTTGCCTCGTGTGGAGTCTTGTGAGGTTTGGGATAGAAAGTAGGTAAGTATACAGGTTGGTTAAGGTGGAAGGTGGATACCACCTTAGGGAGAAATTTAGGATGTGGTATCAGAATGACTTTGTCTTTAGGAAAGATTGTGTAGGAAGGATGGGCCATGAAGGCTGTTATTTCACTTACTCTCCTTGCTGATGCTATTGCAACTAAGAAAGCTACCTTCACGGAGATATGGAGAAGAAAGGAGGTAGCCAAGGGCTCGAATGGAGGTTTCATGAGAGCATGAAGAACGAGGTTAAGAATCCATGTAGCTGCCGTTGGGTAAATATCAGGGTAGAGATTTTGCAAACCCTTAAGAAATCGTTTTATGGTGGGATGGGTAAAGAGTGAATAACCTTCCAACAAGTCGTGGAAGGTGGTAAGCACCGCCAGATGTACTCTGATGGAGCTGAGCGAAAGTCCATCCTGTTTTAGTTTCAGGAGATAATCTAAACTGTTAGGAAGGGTCACCATATTGAGCGTTAAGTGATTATGTGAGCACCAGAGGACGAAACACTTGGCTTCTGCAGGTAGGTTATAAGACTAGTCTTTTCTACTGTGCAGAAGGACGTGTCGGACTTGTTCGGAATAGGCTAACTCATGGGTTTGGAACCATGAAGGAACCAGGCTGTCAAGTGGAGCTTTTGGAGCTGGGGATGAAGAATCCGACCACTGTCCTGGGAGAAGAGATCTGGCCTGCTGGGGAGAGCCCGTGGATGACGGAAGGGCATGCGGAGTAGGTAAGGATACCACGTCTTCACCCAAGGATGGTTGAGAAGGAACTGTGCAGAGTGCAGGATGCAGGTACTCAGGAAGATTCCAACGAGACGGGAGATACCATCTGAGCGCCTGTGTCCTGACCAGGCACTGCTACTTAAAATCTCCGATCAGTGGCACCGGGACGCACCAACACCTAGAGTGGAGCACCCACAGGGACAGCTCTCGAAGAAGAAATTCACTTTTATGCCTTACACAGTTACACAGAACCATAAACCTCAATAAAGGCTATTATGAATTTACATGTACCCATTTAATCAAGTACTGTGATCATTGTAAGGAACAGTCTTATTATAAATGTTTTCTAGCATGTATAACCTGCCCACATAAATGAGGGAGTGTTTTCTAGTGCTTTGGGTTGGACTTGGCAGCAGGATTTCTGCGTATAAAAGTTACCAATCTCACACATATACTGTAAGGCTTAACAAATGTTTGTAAAGTGCTTTGAGATCCTCAACTGAAATGCTTCATAACCTGGATTCACCAAGGCATTTTCTGTGCAACTATTCACGTTAGGCTAGGGCTACACAAGAAACATTTGCTGGTTTACCAATGTAAGTTATGTATGTGACAATTCTGCAAGGTATCTATATCATCAAAAGCCTTAGTGTAGCACTTATATCAGCATAAAAGTACTTTTGTCACTATGGTTTATTTCACATCAAAACAGTGTAGACGAAAGCACTTTTTTACTAGTCTAAGATGTGTCTTGTTATAGGACAGATTGGCCAGTACAGCTAACAGGAATATTTTCCAATGTAGACAAGGCACTGGGCTTCTGCATAAGTACCTTGTTGAATATGGGACTTATTGAAGTACAAAATGGGGAGGAAGGGTGAAGAAATGCATAGTTCCAAAGTTTGGAAATGTTTCCTTGTCAGTGAAGTTCCTCTTTGGAGCTGGAAATTTAATTTTTGTTAATGGAAAGATGAACAGAATCCTTGGAATCACTGGGGTAGTATAAGGGTTTTAGCACATAAATCAACCTATTGTATTTGGCACACAATGGATCCACTGTCCATTTCCTCGTCCACCTTCCATCCTCTGAATAAAATTATACACAATTTTGCTGTGGAAATACTTTATTTAAAAAACATCTCTGATGTTTATAGCTACTTTAAGTGATTTTGAACCCGGGGGGGCGGGGGGAGAATGTCCAATACTTTTTGAGATCTGTTGCAGCCTTTTCAAATGCAAATCCCACCTTTTCAAAAGCTGATCTGTAAGGGGCAGGAGTCAAATCATTTGCAGACGTTTAAACCTAAGATTGTTCAGAGAATATATTCTTAGCTGGATACATAAAGAGTCAACATGGGTTTAAAGTAACTGTTACATGGTATTATTCAATTATTTTAGGATTAATGTGCCTAATGTGTTCAAGTTTTTTCCACAATTGCTGAGAACTGTTTTTACAAAGTCATCTAGAAGGGAAAACTAAAGAAGAAAATCAGGTCTAGGTCTTTGTACATATTCAGCACTATGGATCAGCCACATATAAATTTATACGAAAGACATTAATGCTGGTAAAACAGATCATTTAAGAAAATGTTTGTACATTTTAAGAAGTACTTCCAAAAGAATTAAGGGCCCATCCTGCAACTGGCTTCAAATAGCCCATTGAAGTATAAGGGACTACTCATGTAAATAAAGACTGCTTGCATGAACAAAGGTGGTAAGATCGAGCTCTTAGTTGTAAACTAAGATTATGGAATAGAGCAGTGGTTCTCAACCTTTCCAGACTACTGTATCCCATTCAAGAGTCTGATTTTTCTTGCATGCCCCAAGTTGCACCTCACTTAAAAACTACTTGCTTACAAAATTAGATATAAAAATACAAAAGAGTCACAGCAACTATTACTGAAAAATTGCTCACTTTTCTCATTTTTACCAAATACTTATGAAATGATTTGACTATAGATATTGTACTTACATTTCAGTGTGATAGCTGAACCTGTTTTTCACTTGTGAGCCTTGTCTGAAGTCAGAGCACGGATGACAGGGCTGAAGCCAGAGCCCCACCGCCCAGAGCTGAAGCCTGTAATTTAGCTTTGCAAGGCCCTCTGTGGCATGGGGTCCTGGGCTGTTGCCCTGCTTGCCACCCCCTAACGCCAGCCCTGCACTTGCAACCCCTCTAAATCTATCCCATGCACTCCCTAAGGGTCACAACCTCCAGCTTGAGAAACACTGATCCAGATGAGTTGAGTACCCCTTGGAAGACCTCTGCATATCCTTGGCTGAGAACCACTGGAATAGAGTGTGTACACACACCCACACCTCT